>CM062251.1:5393275-5437792 GCA_031216285.1 Syzygium syzygioides | reverse complement strand
AACGCTCAATAACGGAATTCCTTATACGATAACGATATGCCGTTTACGGAAAATTGTTTGCATTAGATTAATTAAAAAAATTAAGACTGACGGTCACTAACGGTGTGCTATCTAAATCAAACTTTTTGGGTACAACAACTAACGACAAGAAGTCAAAGTAAATCTGAAAGGATGTCTGAGGTCGATCAAGACTGACTTGTCTTCTAAATCAAAGTTTTTGAATTGGAAGTCCAAGAACTTAGTCCATTTTCAACAAATTAATTCTATCCAAGTCTAGAAAAAATTCATTTGTAAAAACGTGTCAAATAGATACTCTGATAGAACTATTTCATAATACAAGATCGTCAAGCATGAAACAAGCTAAATTGTTCGATTCAATGTTCATCAGCGACATGTTAAAGATGTATAATGCAGTATAACACTATGTAAAAACCGGAGAGCTGTCAATATTTGCTTGGTTTTGCACTCGTTAAGGTAAGTACATAAAACTTAATCCTTCCCTCTCACTGCCTCGATTTGTTTACAAACTCAATCTATGGGTGATGTGGTGGATAGAGACGAGCATGGTGCAATAATTGCCCAGATTTCTTGTGATTTCTTATGGAACTTGGTATGGATCTTGTGAACTACTCAAACACGATTGCCTGGATCTAGGAGACATAACCTCTGCAAATTTCTCAATAGCAGTTGAGGTAAACTCTCTCTCTCTCTCTCTCTCTCTCTCTCTCTCATTTGGGAAAAATTGGTTTGTGCAGTTATCTCTCAATTATCATGATATGACATTTTGATTCAAGCATTTGTCTGTCATTCTGTTGATTCTTATCTCAGATCTCTCTCGGGCGCGCGCGAGGATAGTCATTTAGGCACGCTCGCTTGTTTGATTACCTTGGAGAGTGGGAATATGCATCCAAACTAAAGCTTGCCCATAAACCGAGCCCATTAATTTTTCTTGAAAACTAAAACGCTATCAAAGGATATACGCCGATGCATAGATATGAAAAAAAAAACAACAAAGACCCAAATTCTTCTCCATACACGCATCAAATTCAGCATCCATTGGTCGCAAATCCTTATTACAGTACTAGATAATCATTTCTTTGAAATAAACTTGACCCCCAAAGCATTTTAAAACCTTGACCCAGATAATCCCCAACTCCTAGACCTCACATCACTGGCTCCTTCTTAATCTTACAAAACCCTGGAGGACCTTGGTCGCCCTCCATCTCCATCTTCATCTCCTGGACTCCAACAATTTCTGTTTTCACAGGCCTGGTTACACTTGCTAGGGTTCTCAATGTTTGCAAGCTCAAATGGATGGGTCGAAAGGCCACGGCCATGGGCTCTGCCGCCGCCCTCGCCGGCTCCCGACGGTTCCCACGGCGCCTGTTCTTCTCTTCCAGCCTCACCCTCCTCTCTTCTTCACTCTCCGACTTGTAATGGAACCTCATATGAGTTGCGAACTGTGGGGAGGTACCGAACAAACCTTCGCACCTGGGGCACGTGTAGGGCCCATACTTTGGGTGAGGGCGGCTGCGATTCCTTCTGTCATATTCAGCTCGAATGCTTCTCGCCATAGCATCGTCAGAGGAGCTGCCAAGAGGGAGGTAGTTTGCATTGCTGGCCATGGCAAGAAGATTGAATTGGGAAAAGAAGAGAGAAATGGGAAGGAGGGCTTCTGGTTGTGGTGAGAGACGTCTACATCACCTACCGTTTTATAACAAGGGTCTCCCGAATTTTTTAGAACCTTATTATTGCACAATGAGTCGGGCCCTCATTATTGCTATACTACATAATATGATATTTTGCATATATATAAGTAAGTCATTTACTTTTTGATAATGACGACACCATATAAAGTAAGCAAAAAATAAAATAGCAACCATCATGAATGAGTTGCATTAACAAGGAACATGATTAACGCAGCAAGATTTTCCTATCCAGAATTTAGTGCACGAGAAGATCCCAAATTTGAAAAAGGTGAGGACCCAAAAAAGTGAAGTGGCTTAGTTCTTATCTGGGGGTAAGTACAGCGCAAGTGCCATAACTTTTGTACGGAGGACACTTAAGTGCCATAACTTTTTTTTGGCTCACTTGAGTGCCATAACTTTCAAAAAAATGAACACTCAAGTGCCACTTTCGAGCTGATCGTGAGGGTCCAAAACCGCGACCTTTCCGGTCGAACGGTGACTTTCCCGGCGAGGCGAGCACCACCAGCTTGAAGAGGGGGTATCGGTGAATCATTCCATGGCCTCCATTTGTCTCGAAATTTCCGTTTTAGTCTCCGTTGACGAGGGTAAAAATGCTTCGTAGTCACACAAATCGGCTCGATAAATGTGTGACTACGAAGCATTTTTACCTTCATCAACGGAGGCTAAAACGGAAATTTCGAGATAAACGGAGGCCATAAAATGATTCACAGACACTCCCTCTTCAATCTAGTGGTGCTCGCCTCGCCGGGAAGGTCACGGTTTGGCTGGAAAAGCCGCGGTTTCGGGCCCTCACGACCAACCCCTCTGACAAGTTGGTTGTGAGGGCCTAAAACCACGGCTTTTCCGATCGAACGGTGACCTTCTCGGCGAGGCGAGCACCGCCAGCTTGAAGAGGGGTGTCGGTGAATCATTCCATGGCCTTCGTTCATCTTGAAATTTCCGTTTTAGTCTCCGTTGATGAAGGTAAAAATGCTTCCTAGTCACACAAATCGGCTCGATAAATTGTGTGACTACGAAGCATTTTTACCTTCATCAACGGAGGCTAAAACGGAAATTTCGAGATGAACGGAGGCCATGGAATGATTCACCGACACCCCCTCTTCAAGCTAGTGGTGCTCGCCTCGCCGGGAAGGTCACCGTTCGACCGGAAAAGCCGCGGTTTTGGGCCTTCACGATCAGCTCGAAAGTGGCACTTGAGTGTTCATTTTTTTGAAAGTTATGGCACTCAAGTGAGCCAAAAAAAAGTTATGGCACTTAAGTGTCCTCCGTACAAAAGTTATGGCACTTGCGCTGTACTTACCCCTTCTTATCTGTGTGTGCCTGTACATGTGGTGTCAGATGAATTCCATCGGTGTTCACGGTTGTAATTGAGTAGGTTCATATAGGGCATAACTTGCCGAGAATCAGTTTGTGCTATAAGGATTAGCAATGTCATTTTTTAGGTAAATGTAAGTAGCATGGGATTCCGCAGTTTGATGTCCCGGCATTCCTTTTTGACAAACACTCGAAGACAATTCAATGATTGACATCGACGTGCTATCTATGTAAACTCTTTAAATTATGTACCGAGCGAAAAGAACGAGTTTACGATCATCAATGATTTGTTAAAAATTTTAGGTAGATTAACAATATGCCATATACGGAAAATAAGTCATCGCCTACAAAACAAAAAGAGTAAGTATAACGGTCAGTAACGATATATCTCAGTTAATAAAAATTTTTGATGGAATAATAATTGATGCGCAGTAAAACAAATTATCCTTTACAAATTACGCTATCCCTGCTTCCTATTTGCACCATCTTCGGAAAAATGAGCTACCATGTTAAGAAGACTATAGAAATAGGGTCAATTATAACGAGTGGTCATTTATAGATTTTATGATTAAGGAATAACAAGGGGAAACTCCAAAAAATTTCCGCAACAAAAGAAAAAGAAAACGAGAAAGGTGAAACTATTTATAATTGAAATAGCAAAAAAGTAAAATTCAGTAATTCTTCCGGCCAAAACTATCTTTAATTTTTTTATACATTAGCGGTTTACTTTTCATTATTTTAGGCCGAATGTTACAACCACTTCAAGCCCTAATTAATGTTGGAAGAAAATCATGGCACAAATTGACACAATCAAAAGACTCCAAGTGGAGGGAGTCCTATCACTAAAGAAAGTATGTTTGATTTTTTTCGTGTGTGTGAAAAACAAAATAGTTTTTATGTGTCGAACTCAAATCCAGCTCTATAGTTGCATCATAGACTAACGATCAATTCCTTTTTTTTTTTTTGCAATTTCTTTATTTGGTCATCATTCTTATGGAATATATCCAATAAATCAAAGGATCATTAGTTGATTGTTTTCTGCGAATAATTTGCCAATGACATAAGCTACTATAAACTTTTACTTATTAAAATTCCTGATATCCCACTAGAATTTATCGCACTGCTAATAAATTGAATCTATCAAAATTCGCCTATTTTCAAAGAAATCAAAAGTTCTCCAAACCCTTTAATCTGCTATTAAGATTTGTCCATTTAAATATAACTCACACGTACTTACGTGGTTTCAATAATACTTCCATTCTTTATACATTTTTTCTGAACTTATTAAAAGCACGTACATGTTATTTTTAGTAGAACAATGACACTCATGTGGGTTATATATATTACAATTTATGTACTCAGCTAAAAGTATATGTTATGTAAGTGCTAGAACCCATTTTCTTAATATTTCCTTTTAATTACAACGTTTGATGAGAAATTTGTTGGTGTTTATTTATTTATTTATTTGATAACAAAAGGCGGCCACAAAATATTTTCATGTAAGATTAGTCATGTATTCGATTGGAAAAGTACTTCATACATTTTGTTTCAAGAAGCTTTGTCAATATAGCGTCTTTATATAGCGCGCTCTTAGAAAATTTGTTTTGCATTCGTTGCTTTCTATAAACCCAAATAGGGGGATTAGTTTTTCAATTTAATGTCTTATTAAACCTTTTTTTGATATCAGTTGAAGATACCCTAATAGTCGGTAACGATAAACCATTAATAGTGATTATTTGCATTATCCTAGAGTAAGAGCAACGCTCAAAAATGATATTCCATATAAGTAAAAGTTTACCAATGGAATAACGATATGTTGTTTTGCGGAAAATTGCCCGCATTATATTAAACTAAGAAAGTAAGACTATGGGTCAATTAACGGTATGCTATCTAAATAGAACTTTTTGGATACAGTTTTATTGACAAAAAGTTGAAGTTAGTCTAAGAAGTCTAATGGTAATCAAGACAATTATGTCATTAATATTAAAGTTTTTGCAAGTTCAAGAACATCGTCCATTTTCAACAAATTAATTCAATCCAAGTCTCGAAGAAATTTGCTTGTAAAAACATATTAAAAAGAAACTCTGACATAACTGTTCATAATAAGAGATGGACAAGCATGAAATTCACAACTAAATTGTTAGATCAAATGTTTACCAACGACATGTTAAAGATGTATAATGCATTTTAGTACTTAAGCAACTATCCAAAACTTGAAAGGTGTTGATGCATGCTAGATTTTGCTTTGATTATGTAAGTACATAGAACAACATCCTTGTCAATCGTTGCCTCGATTTGTTTATAGACTTATTTTATGGTAATATGGTGAACAGAGCCACTAACGATGATTTATGCCGGGAGATCTTGAGATCTTTAGTGGGACTTCCTATGGGTTTTGCGGACTCTTAAAATGTGATTGGCTTGATCTAATAGACATAATCTATGCAAATAATCTAACCCCTCCCTCCCCCCTTTTCCCCAATATAATAATTGAAATTCATTATTGAATTTGTCTAACTTCTTTTATTTGAGAAAATTGCTATGTGGATTTATCATGATAAATTAAGCCAACCTTTTATCGGTGTATATGTTAATTCTTATTTCAATTCTCTCTTGCACGTGCTCGCGCGCGTTCGAGAATTTTCATGCATGCTCGCGCTCTTGTTTAGCACTTTTAACAGCTGCAAATATGCATTCAAACTTAAACTTGCCCATAAACTAAGTCCATTTTCTTGCAAAAAGGATACTTAATTTAAAATAAAAAAAATCCCTCTCATACATGCATCGAATTCATCATCCATTGGTCCCAAATACTTAATACATTTGCAGAAATCACCTCTTTGAACTAAAAGCTCGACAAACAAAGCCTTTCCAAACCTTGACGAACATAATCCACAACACCTATACCTCACATCAAAGGCTTTTCCTCATTCTCCGAAATCCCTTTAAAAATTTCCAATCCCCTGGACGTTCTCCATCTCCTTCTCTTGTACTTGAACATTGTTTGTTTCCATAAAATACAACAATTGTCATATGCATCACAATAATTTGTGGTTTCTCATGCAAGTAACCATAAGCAAAAATAATATATGCATTTCAACACATATACCTTCCTTCTCTTCTCATCATGCTGTCATCAATGCAATAAAAAGGCTTTAATCAAACAATTGGGTCAAAATCGATAAATGGTCACAATCGACAAGTGGGTATATCCAACAAGTAGATATAATTGGTAAGTGGGTACATTTGATACTCGACAAGTGGGTATAATCGGCAAGTGAGTATAATTGACAAGTGGATATACTCGGCAAGTGAGTATAATTGGCAAGTGGATATACTCGGCAAGTGAGTATAATTGGCAAGTGGATATACTCGACAAGTGGGTACAATAGGCAAGTGGATATACTCGGCAAGTGGGTATAATCGGCAAGTGAGTATACTCGGCAAGTGGATATTACCGCAAGTGGGTATTCTTGGCAGGTGGGGATACTGGATACTCTTGGGTATAATCAGCAAGTGAGTATACTCGGCAAGTCGATATAAACAGTAAGTAGGTTTAGCAAGTAAGTATGTATAAACGGTAGGAGGGTATATGTGGCAAGTGAGTATAAGCGGCTTGTGAGTATAAGCTAGGAGTGATCGGTTCTAAGGTGGGCTAGTTCCCACCCTTGAACCGGGAACCAGCCTACCTAGTCGTGGAATCATATTGGACTGGTTCGGGTCCTGGGTAGGTCTAAGAAACTAGGGTTTTTGAGGTCTACTTCGAAACCCATTTTGGTCTTGAGCCAATTGAAGAAACTGGGAGATATTTGAGGGTTTGTCTCAATTTTGTGTTGGACTCAAACGAAGAGAGATGGGTTTAAGTGAGAAGAAAGATTGAGGGTTTCAAGAATAGGGACCCTATTTTGCCTCTGGATGAGGTTGAAGGTCAGGTCGTATAGGTTGAAGGCGTCGTGGATCTCTACCTCTGAGGAGGACTACCTGGATCCTCAGAAGGTTGTGAACTCGGCATGGCTAATGAAACCATCCTTGTCAGAGTCGATATGCTTCATGGTGCGGTGGATCTTGGTAAGGGAGGAAGCCAAAAATAGAGCAAGAGAGAAATGTGAGAGTCAAGACTCGAAATGAGACCGTGTGAGAGGGATGCGACTCAGGCAAGAGGGTGGCGTCAAGGTTGCGAGAGGTGTGAGAGACTGAGAGTGATTGAGTGTGAGTGTAAGATTGAGGATTCATGAAGAATGGATTAGGGTTTTCAAGTTTGAGAAAGAGGTGTGTGCGAGCTTGACCGACGGTTTGTATAGGGATTAGGGTTTTTAGTTTTGTAAAATGTTTTCTTAAAATAAATCGGTTCGGCTCGAGTGGTCTAGCTGGACAGTTCCACACTGGGAACCAGATTGAAATTCACCAGTTCCAATTTTATGAAATCAGACCGATGCCCTTGGGAATTACCCAGAATCGGTTAGTGTGGTTCCCTTTGCTCACCTCTAGTATAAGTGGTAGGTGAGTATAATTGACATGTGAGTATGAACAACAGGTGAGCGTAAACAACTGGTGAGTCATAATTTATAAAGATAACATTTTCAAGGCGAGTTTCGTCATTTCACATTTTTGACATCCAACATGTTACCATATCTCACGTAAATCAACTAAACACCTTTTAGGCACATAAGAACTCATCAAAATAAGTCAAATCATCACAATATCTCAACACATCACTACTGAGACTTGTTCACGTGTACCATTAAATTTAACTAAAACTAAAATTAACAAATATCAATCAACCAAATCAAAAGTACAAAGTAGAACAATCTAACTTAGTCCCTAGAGTTTTCACTTACTTGGAAGAAAAGGATTTGAGCAAAATTAAAACTTTAATCACCTTCAAACCAAAATAATCAAGAACAAAGATTAACAAATTTCAACCTTCTAACAAAACTAGTTTAATAAAATTGAATAAAGCCCACAAGTTCATCTTGTTCACTCTTGAAAGGTAGAGCTTTTCATCTTCGACAACACGAGAATAATACTTTGCTTATACACGAAAAATTGGAAAATGAAAAAAGAAGATTAAAGTGACGAAAGATCTCTTTTTCTTTGCAAGAACAAGTTATATCTTATATATATTATTATCGATCATAAACAAATCTAAATGTTACAGCGAGGGCTGAGGGCCATGTAGTCGGTGATGGTCAAGTTGCGACCTCGCCAGTCCAGTTTTGTAAAAATAAAACGAAGAAAGAAAAGAAAAGAAAAGATTAAATATTTGTAAAATTTGTTTGCGTCAGCATGATTGTGCCATGTTTGATGCACCATATCCATGTCAGCGATTTCCGGCCAAAATTGGCCGGATGGACTGCATTGGAAAATTGTCAAAATATTTAGGATTCAATTGATACAACTAAAAATGTTTAAAACTGAATTGGCACAAATGCAATAGGCTTAGAACTATTTTGGTATTTTTCCTCAAGTTTGCATTTCATGCTTTTTTTTTTATAATAGGAGTTTCAAGATTCTTATGGAACGTTATTACGAGAAGTTGGCCCTCATTATTGCCAAAATGTAAAAAAAAAGATAATTCGCATACACACAAGCAAGTATTTACTTTTTTATACGAACGAATCCCATTTAAGGCATGCAGTAAGATGGCAATAAATACGAGCGAGAAACATTAATGAAGATTAGCATTGAGACGATACACATCCAGATTTTCTTTCCCAGAATTTAGTGCATGAAAACTTGAAATCAGTGTGAACCCTAAAAGAGTGAAGTTGTTAATTATTTTGGGTGTGTGCTTGTACGTGTGAAGTATCATCGGTGTACATGGTTGTATTCAAGTAAGTTCATACAGTGCATAACATGCCGCTAATCATTTTGAAGATTTCTCTCACAATTCGACGATTTAGCATTCCTTTTTGACAAACAGTTGAAGAAAATTCAATGGCCGATAGCAATTTTTTATATATGTAAAATTATTTGTATTGTGAATGGTGTGAAAAGAGTGAATGCAATAATCATCAACGATATGTCAACAAGTTTTAGGTAGATCGACGATTTGCCACCTATGGAAAAATATGTCATTACCTACTAAATAAAAAGAGTAAGTATCAAGGTCAATAACGGCATATCTCAAGTTTTGGATAGAATAATAATTGATACGCAGTAAAAGACGCGATATTATCATGTACAAATTACTATGCTCACTACTCACTATTAACACCGTCTTCGGAATTGAGCTACCCAGTTAAGAAGATTGTAAACAGTAGGATCAATAATAACAAGAGATCACGTATATTTTTAGTGATTAAGCAATAACAAGGTGAAACTGTTAATAGTTTAGAAAAAAAATGGAAAAAGAAAAAGAGAGAGGTGAAACTATTTTCAAATGACTTAGCACAAAAGTAAAATTTGGTAATTCTTCCAGCCAAAACTATTTTTAATTTTACATATATTAGTGGTTTAATTTTTAAGTCGGAGTGTAACGACTTCACCATTTCCAAACCCTAATTAATGTAGAAAGAAAGGAATCATGACACAAATTTACAGAGTCAAAAGACCCCTAGTATCGAAGTCATATTACTAATGATGATATATTTGACTTAAATTTTTACATTTTAGGTAAAAAGTCATGTTAAACTAGTCTTCATGTATTGTACTAAATCCACCTCTATAGTTTAACCATAGACTCAAGATCAAATTTCTAACTTTTACTTTTTTATATTTCTTTTTTTAATCATCATCCTTTTGGAATTTATAGATATATTTTTTTCATTAAATTAATGTATCGAAGTATTATTAGTTGATGGTATTAGAATATTTAAATATTAAATCACACATTCATTTAACAATTTTACAGCGGTCCCACAAAATTTTACAGATCGTTTTCTGCAAATAAATTGCCAATAACATAAGCTAATATAAACTTCCACTTATTAAAATTCCCCATATCCCATTTGAATTTATCTTATCTGCTAAAAAATGGATCTATCAGAATTTGTCTATTTGCAACTAAAAAAAAATTCGAAACTTCTCCAAATCCTTTGCTCTGTATTATACTTCCATTTTTTATACATTTTTCTGAACTTATTTAATATATGTAAAACATTGTTTTTAATAAAACAATGGTGCTCATATCGGTGATATAAATTATAAAGTATATGTACTCAGTATGTCCGACGTAACTGCCAGAACCCATCTTTCTCACTATTGCCTTTTAATTAAAATGTTCAATAAGAAATTTGTTGGTGTTTATTTATTTATTTTATTTTATTTTGATAAAAAGGAGGCATGTAAGATTAGTTATGTATTCGACTGGAAAAGTACTTCATGCATTGTGTATCAAGATGCTTTGTTAATAGATCATCTTTATTAGCGGGTTTCTACGAATTTCATTGCAATCGGTCGGTGACGATAAACCATTTGTAGAAAGGATTTGCATTACTGACAAGTCAATCAGATAAGTAAATGCTCAATAATAAGTATAACGTTCAATAACGATATTCCTTATTGTCGAATATATAAATTCGATCCTATCAACGATGCAAGAAAGTAATAAAAATTTGCACAACATAAGAATTTACGTGGTTCAGCAGGGGAGATGTTCCGCCTACATATGTCCACGCGGAGATGGGATCTGTTTCACTAATAACGTAGAAAAGTGTATAGCCGCTCTTTCTCACTCCCTCCCTCTCTCTCTTTTTATAGACCTGTTTCGCCCTAAACATATATAGCGAAACCTTACATGGCACAAATTACAAAATTGCCCACATAGCCTAAAATATTTAGCTTTTCCATATAACAGAATACAAAACATCAACCTTAACAATCTCCACATTGGCTTGGATTTTGTAAAGCCACCTGTGAAAAAATATGAAATATAGATGTCTTCATCCCCGTACCTCCATAAGAGGTACACTCCGACACTCATTGAGTGCGTCCCTCATCTTTAACAGCGAGTTATATTAATTGAGCTCAAACAGGACCCAAACTTCTCAATAGTGATTGTCTTGGTAAAACAATCTACAAGATTACTATTTGTGTGAATCTTCCTCAAGTGAATGCTGCCATCTGACACAAGCTCCCTGATTTTGTGAAACTTCACATCTATATGCTTTGTTCTTGCATGAAACACTTGATTCTTGACGAGATGTATGGCACTCTGACTGTCACAATGTAACACCGCACCTCCTTGCTTTAAACCCAGCTCACGAACCAACCTAGTCAACCAGAGCCCTTCCTTAGCAACTTCTATAATTGCCATGTACTTTGCCTCTGTAGTAGATAATGCAATTGTAGACTAGAGCATTGCCCTCCATGAGATAGGTCTACCAACTAATGTGAAGACATATCCTGTAGTAGACCTCCTCCTATCTAGGTCACCAGCAAAGTCTGAATCAACATATCCAGCTAGCTCCTTCGAAGCTCCATTGTGACTGAACATAATACCCAAGTCTGCAGTCCCGCTCAGATATCTAAAGATCCACTTGACTACATTTCAATGCTCCTTCCCCGGATTACTCATGTATCTGCTAACAACACTGACTGCATGAGATAAATCTAGCCTACTACACACCATAGCATACATGAGACTCCCAACTGCGCTAGCATAGGAAACTTGAGTCATCTCCTCAATTTCCTCATGTTTTGTGGGGCATTGCTGTTCAAATAATCTGAAGTGGCTAGCTAATGGTATTTTCACTGGTTTAGCTTTATTTATATTGAAACGCTCAAGCACCTTCTCAACATACTCTTTTGAGATACCCAAAATTTACCTGTTCTTCTATCTCTATAAATTTCCATACTAAGGATCCTCTTAGCAGCACCAAGATCCTTCATCTCAAACTCATTATTCAACAAGGACTTTAAAGAGATAATATCATGCATATCCTTAGCAGCAATGAGCATGTCATCAACATAAAGCATCAAAAGAATAATCGAATTATCATCTGACACTTTAAAATAAACACAGCAATCATACTCACTTCTCGAATAGCCAATTTGCACCATAAAAAAGTCAAAACGCTTGTACCACTGTCTCGGAGATTGCTTAAGGCCATAAAGTGATTTCTTAAGCAGACAAACGTGATCTTCCTTTCCTGGCACTTTGAACCCGTTAGGTTGCTCCATGAAAATCTGTTCTTCTAAGTCTCCATGAAGAAACGCCGTCTTCACATCAAGTTGCTCCAACGCAAAATTAGACATGGCTACAAAAGCAAGTAGAACCTGAATGGAAGTATGCTTTACTACTGAAGAAAATATTTCATTATAATCCACCCCTTCCTTTTGTGCATACCCTTTAGCTACAAGTCTAGCCTTATACCTTACCTACTCATTCTCAGACACTGCCTCTTTCTTGCAAAAGATCCATTTACACCCAATGATCTTTCGCCCTTTAGGTTTCTCCACAATCTTCCAAATCCTGTTTTTCTGTAAGGATTCCATTTCTTCCATCATAGCTGACATCCATTTATCACTATCAGCATTGGATATCGCATCCTGATAGAAAGATGGATCGCCTGTACCTACTTTGAGGGCATAAGCAACCATATCCTCAAACCCGTATCTCACAGGTGCTTTGTGAGTACGTTTTCCTCTACCTTCTGCAATGGTGTAAGTATTTTCTACTGTCTCCTGTGATTCTGGTGAGTTACTGGATGATTCCCTTCCTCCCGCTATTTTTAAAGTAGGGAATTCACCTTCCTAAATTTATACATAAACGGTTTCTTTGACCGGAAAGTGTTTTTGATTGACCAAAACACTTTCAAACAACCAAACGAATGAAAGTCCAGAAAACACTTTCCCGAAAAATAATTTCACCAAAACATACTCACCCTAAGTTGCATTTGCACCATCAAACAATTGGCCGCACTACTACCTCTTTCGATATTCAGTTAAAAACCAATGTTCTATAGTCAATTGTAAACGCACGGAAGCTCAAATTGAAGAGAATGATCTAATCACAAAAATTGAATAGAAGCATGCCATCTCATGATATTTAGTCATACATCTACGAAGCCCCACATCAGGCGACAAGCGCTTCACATAGGATCCTTTCCGTAGAGCTACACGGCGGAGGACACACGACTACTTGATCTTCATCTGACTAATGTAACACCTAAAGAGCGATCTTTCCTTCGGTAAACCTACACATACATGTGACAGGAATATACAAACATCTGATATGAGCTCTCGACGAAATACATTTGACATACAAGAAGCCAATCGCATATTCTCCCTAAAGGAGCTCGACTACCATGATGTACTATAGGACTCCGAAATCTAATAGGACCTACAGAAGTTTCAGGGTTAAAAGAAATGACCCGCCACTTTGAATCATCATAGAGGAGCAGATGTCGTCATTGAAGCTTGACCTTCAGGATCTCCCCGGGATGGAATCGCAGGCCAAAATTTTGCTCTACTCCTGGAATCTTTAGCAAGCGCCTGAAGAAGAAGAATCATAATCAAGATCCATCACATTGGATATGAGTGAAAATCAGCTACTAATCCGTAGGCTCCTGATCGGAAAATTACGTCTCGAGAATTGATTGCACTAGACATGGAATATAAGTGCTACTTGTCAAACCTAAGCTGAGCTCTTGATAAAATTGTCTATCAACACAACTACTACTAGGTTCGGAAAATTGCTGAATCATGAGATTGGCATTACATATTATTCGCCTCCACCTGGTGCAATAATTGGAGATAATATGAAACATAAGAGATGAAAGCAGAGCTCCAAAATTTCAGCTGAGAAAGAAAACACTATCAATCATGGCCAATGTAGTGACTGCCCGTGCGTATTCAAGTTAAGAAAAGCTTTCAGGATGAGAAGCGGCAAACATGTAATCTCTCTCGTGAAAGTTGAAGCACAAAAAGTTAGGGCAGCACAGTCAGACAACAGCAGATCAGACAAGCAAGACCTGCCCATGGATGGAGAGAGACACATATGGACAGACGGACGGACGGACGGACGGATAGATGGACGGACAGACACAAACAGATTTTTAAGTTCCACGGAATACTTACACATGAATGAGATTTCAAACTAAAGACAAGCCTCATAGAACCAAAAGTTGCAAAATTGTAAGGCAATTTCCTAATTGAACTTTCAGGACAATTTTAATTAAAGGCACCTCAGGTCAACAAAATTCAGAAAATAAAATACTGGTATTCTCACAGGGGCGCATAAATGATATAAGTACTATGTTTTGCTCTCCCATTTAAGTAATCGTTGACAAACCTGATACAGAAAACTTATGAACTGCCATTCTGAATCTGAGATGGACATCTGTCATCAATGGAATTGGAGTTTGGGATCTTCTCAAGAGAACGGTATTGGAGGCGAACATTTTCTCCACTTTCAATAATCTTCAGCAAGTACCTACACCAAAGCTCTTAAAATATAGTACAGAGAAAGAATCCCATGAACCCTTTATCAGCACTAGACATTCCCCCTATTGTTTTCTTCTGTTACAAAGATAAGGTTTCTTCCCATTGAGAAAAACAATCATACATTGCCTACAATAATCAGACTGTGGGTCACTCGCATCCAAGCAAAATCTCAAAAAGGAAATCAATAACCCACTGCCCCCAGGGCATAGGCCGGCCAATTCACTTGCCTTAGAAGACGAGACCTACCACAAAAAATCCATTGAACTAGGCCACAAAAAACTGCAGCTATATTGTTAATTCTGATGCCTTTTAGAACTTATTACACCAAGGATAAGAAAGCAGCTGCTTCTCTATACTATTTGCTGCCGATTGAAATCGCTATTTCACCGTTTCAGACAACCATCGAACAGGGGTCTTTAACCGGTGATATTAGAGAATTGACCAGAAAAGCCGGCATATTAGAGAATGAAAGCTTCTTCCTCATGTCTTTAACACAATATGGAGAAAGCTTCTTCCTCATGTCTTTAACACAATATGGAGATATAGCAAGTGTTTCCCTGAAGATCTGATAAAATCTTAGTTCAGAAAGACTTTAAAAAACGAGAGAAAGAACTGAGCAGTGCTCATCAAAGCACCTCTGACATTACTAGCTTGAAGGCACACTAATCTACACAAAATAAGAATTAGTTTTAATAAACACTGACCACACCAGAGAAAGTCGAAGTGAAAATCAAAAGCACTTACCAGCCATTAAGACATTGGGATGTGATGATTGCTTCCTTACCAACAAATTTTTCCGGTGTCCTCTTATTCCCCTGCACAATTTGGAGTGCCACCTCAGCGTTTCCTTGTCAATCAGTGCATCTAATGTTCATCCTAGGACGCAGTGAACATCAATTTGTGCCACACAGGTGGGAGTAACTAACCTTTATCAGAACTTTCTCGTTTACTGTAAATGGATATTGAACCCCTTTATGCAGCCCATTATCAGCACCACTCTCCCCATTTTCCTGGTGTCCACATAAGCAGTCATCATCAATGTCATATGTAGAATATATTCCGTTGAGTTAAGGGGAAGGGAAAACCTGACTCCAAGCAAGAAGGGAGAGAGAGGAAGAGAGAAAGGGGAGAAAAGAACTAGTGAAGGATGTTCTACGCATACATTCAATCCACTAAGATTAACAAGAAACATAAGTCTCCATTTTCTCAAACTCCCAAAATTTTTAGGAATCAAATCCCTTCTTGAAGACAACGAATCCCTGCGAATCTATTGTGTCTACTACTAGCATCCACTGTAATGGTCATACATTCGAGGGAAAAAAAAATCATTATGGTGGTGCACTTTAATATTTGAATCTGAAACATTGACAAACAGAAGGTGATGCTAAAACAAATTTTTAATCTCTTCCGCTATTTCTCTTGACGATAACATCTTGTTGGGCATAAACAAACTGAATCACTATCACAAGGGCTCATTTGGAAATTACCCTGTGAAATCTTCTCGTTGCATCAGCTTGATCACCCATCTCTTTTCTTCTCTTCCGGAGATGCGCATTATGGAAGAGCCTTCTATCATCCTCAAGCTTTACAGCTGCAGCTGCAGCTCTAAGAGCTGTTTAAGAAACAGAGTTTACAACAACTTAGAAAACTTCATTTTCAATGGGCCGGACTATTAAGTCCAATGTATCAAGCTGGTTGCAAAGAAACAACGGAATAAACTTCTACGCAAGACATTGCACCGACTCACGGCGCACAAGTGTCCATTAAATGGAAGATGACAAAATCCCAGAGGACAATATGACAAAAATAAATGAAAGAGTGAACTTGAAAGTACCATGATTCGGAATCAAAGAATTCCCCTTAATTTCTGCACTGCAGAGTGTACATCTTGACTGCCAAAAGAGAATACAACTGCAATTATCATTCTTATGCCTTCCATTAAAAAGTAGTAATTCCATTCAATATAGTGGTGAAGAGGACATTTCAGATAAGAATTTGACACCACAAGGGATGATATCCCCCAGGACACCAAACTTTTGAAGCTTTTCTTACATATAACAAGTGAAAAAAGCTCATGATTGAGGGTCGGCACCCCCCATGGTGCCTTTTCAATGAATTTCACTTTACCAACGGGGAGAAATCGGAAAAATCAACTGATGTCCATCTAAATAGCTAAAAAAACTAGTTATCTGCTTGAAATTCCATTAAGATGTTCTTTACAAGTTTTAAAAAAAATTCCTTTGATGAGAGCAAACAATTTTTCCTAGCTTCAATGACAGGATACTTTTTTAATGGAAATATATACCCCACTTGAGAACTCTCGATCCTCAAGTTAATAATGTTCCTGCAGGCTATTGTCATTACATACAATGATTAGGTCAAACGACGTGAAGCAGCATTCTGTTGATTTCTGAAACAAGTTTATTTTCTGAGAAAATATTTCAAAAGCACCAGTAGAGAAAACACATTATCACAATTTTGGAAGCCTATGTTCATACAATAATTTGCTTAGGAAGATTTACAGCATAAGATTTAAAGTACATATTGGAATTCCTCACCGTCTCAATTACTCTTTTCAGCATGAAACCACCAAATGAATGGCCGCATGAAACAACCACCGCATCTTCAAGGAATGCACCACTATAATTTTGATAGATCGACATGAGAAGAACAGAAAAGAAAAAAGAAAAGTAATCAACTTTTAACTTCCATCCTGAATAAACCAGGAATCAATGAGTGAAACTACAAGCAGCCAGCAGTAGAACCAAGAAAAGAGTCCAATCAAGTAGAACAAGCAATTTGAGATGTACAAAAGCAAATAAAATAAAAGATGAATAGGAGCTTAGCAGAGTCATCATGAATGAATATTAATGAGTTTTCTGAACCAGGAACAAGACTTTCACAAGCACCAAGAGTGCCACAGAGAATAAAAAAAATCATTCTGGAAAAGAAACTAAGTTCACAGCAGACAGAATAATACCACAGTTAACTAAACTACGAAAAGGAAAATAAACAAGGTAGGGCAATAACTCACGATAAAGGATCAGAGAGGACACTTCTTAATGTTGGTTCCTTATTTGAATTATTTCCAGGTACCTGTGAATTTAAACATCCGGCTAAGAACACAACCATTTCAACAAAACTCCAATTAAAGGGAATATTATCAGGTACAAATAAGCAGATAGAATTGTTTTTGAGTAAAATTTGGTGAAGAACCACAAAGTGAGTCAACATAAATTTCGAAAAAAGCCCTCAGTCAAGCAAATTGTCGTTACTACTATAGGAAGCAATTTATCTCAATTCACTCTTCAAGCCAGGAGATCAAACCAAACCCATGGCTTCAATAAAGCCAGCTATGACATCTCAGGCAACAGATGAAGCAAGTTCCCATTTCCTCTTCAAACAAAACTCTTCTCTTAACCAACAATGAGACGGGTATCTAGTCTTTTAATCCCCTTGGGGCTAATGTTGCTTATATACTATCTTAAGTAGCCGATGTGCGAGGAAGGAACCTCTCATGTGTTTTAAACAACACACGGAGAACAGATGGCCAGTTTATGAAATCCCATGAACAGGAAAGATGAGCTTGAATCAAAAACGCCAAGGAAAAAGTTTTAAATCCTCTATCTTCTTCAACAAAAGTAATGTTACCTTAATCATGCGCAGATGATCAAAGGGCCATTTACTAACAAGTGGAGGCCATAACAATTGAAAAGCACCTCTGTAAGTTTACTATGTCGCATACTTTGTCTTTCCTCCTCTTTTCTCGCTATAAACCTGGTTCATGGTTACCTTCTTATAAGCTAGCAAAGGCTCGATAGATAAACACATTTATCCTGCATTAAGTAGGATAGTCTCATGATTTTTCGTCAAGAAAACCATTAATCTAATATGGCTCTTCCACAATTCTTTTATCTCAAAGTATGAACTTTACTTCTATTTAGACTTTTTTTTGGTTCTAGGAACCCCAATGCCACAGGACAATCACAACTTCAAAGAGAAAAATTCTCCTCAAATGGATCCCGCCACGTTGATCTTAGTTTCGCATTGTGCTCAACCAAATGCCGACCATGCATGCAAGATCCATACATACAAGGTCTTTATTTGAGGGAATAAGCCCAACGCCAACTCTAACAACATTTCAAGCTCGTCATTCTACATACGAGCACTTATACAAGATATTGTGACGTTATCATCAATCAAGAGAACACCAACTTCTCAGACGTACTTTCCAGCCTTTTCTTTTTCCAGTAACCATACATTCCTCAAAGCATCAGTATGACTGCACTCAATGTTCAAGCAAGGTCACATTTAACGGTGCAACTTCCATGATTACTAGCCTTTGAAGGATGCTTTGAGGGGAAAAAAAAGGGGAAAGTGAACGAATGAACTTTAAGGAAAAGACATCAAGGGAAAGGAAAAAAAAAAGTGAACCAGAAATTGATATGAGAAGTATTACTTTAATGATTCGATCCTGAAACCATTTTAGTGTCACGTCAAGCACGTGTAATTTGAAGCATACTTCACATTCTTTGCTTATCTGACAGAATGACATTAAGTCCATATTATGGAACTTTGCCTCCAGTTTTTATTCTTTTCGTTTACTCTCTCTTCCAATTCACAAAGAACTACAATAGCATCCCGTGTTTTCTTCCCTATTCTTCCTCTCTTTTTTTTATTCATATTCCCTTCTGCCGAACCTCAAAATTTCCATTTTGCCTGAGCCCATTATAGCACCAGACTCAAAAAGGTAATTGTGCTATCAAGTAATTGCTTTTTTGTATGTCTTTCCCAATGTCACAAATAACTCACTCACTCCTTTGCTTTGCTAAATCAGCATTCCAGGCATCATACCTACTCAACTAAGATGATTATACCCTACAGTGTCAATACTACGAGCTTTGCAAGCAATTTCTCTTTCTCTCACCAAGACTCCATCATCAAGCAAAAAGCACACACCAAGGGATAATATAAAATAGTTACTGCTAATTGACCGTCAATTAGATGGAAAAACAAGATCTCAGAGCTGAGTACTCAACTAAGCTTATAGCTACATCAGTTTCCCCTTATCCATCTCAACCAAGGCAACTGGAATCGGTCATTGTACTGATAAAATAGTTCAAAAGAAATTGTTCAAACAATTTCAGTTTGTCTCTTTGGGACACTGCCTTCGGAGAAAACAACCAAAAAACAACAGCCCTCAGTAGAGATATCTTACACAAACATTCTCAGGGTTGGGGCACAATGCATCCTCCTCAGCAGAAAGGTCATCCATAAACTGGCTGACTGATACTGGTACATAGCTCTGAGGAATGACATGGCCTACGGCTGCTATGGGAGAACAATCTAAGACAGCGTTGCTCTGAGGCATGAGCCTGAAAGCCAATGATGTCCTGCAAAACATAAGACATCACCTGATAATCAAGGACATTGACATAAAAAAGACAGACTTTAGCATCACGAAGCCATAAAAAATTGGGCAAAATAAATTCATACCTCCCACCACCAAAAGAGCCAGCAAAGTAATCTGGCGCAGCCCTATGCAATGCAGCGGGACGAAGGCCAGCAGTAACATGACTAAGTGCCTTCCCTGTCACCAGCAAGAGATCTCCAAAAGATGACCCACCATCTGCTAGGTACCAACGGCCATTGGGGTCAAAAACCTGACAGGTGAGGAGGGATAAAACCCAATGAGCACCACATAGAGACATCTATATACAAACCTCAGAAATATGATAAGCAGTAGACTTATGAAAAGGAAACATGGAAAAACACATGTATGTTACAGATAAGTATTGTCTCCCAAGACCAAGGCAAAGCTAGAGATCCAATGTGCTAAATTTTTCTGTGATAGAACGAAGTTACCTGTACACCAGGATTATCTGCGGAAATCAATGTCAGAAGTCCCTTCTCAACCTCCGCATTGACACTCAGCTTCCCTCCACTAATGGTGACTTTCCCATTTGGCAACGTGTTGGGTGAGTATGATGCAACAAGCACTGATGAAGACACCTCATTAGCAGGCAATGGGATATCATCCAGTAAATGAGTAAATACACTGCACAACATTTCTTCAGTAATTACACACCATTGAAAAGAACCAGAGTACAATGAGAAAAGGAAATAAATAAAGCCATGTACAAGCAAATCCCCTTCTTACTCGCTTCGCAACCGGAGATGTCTCGCTATCGCACAAAGGGCAGCCCGAGCAACTTTTCCCATGCACTTAAAAATTTCACCCATGCAAGGGGGAGATGAATCCCAATCCTCTATACGCCTGCAACTAAGCAAATTCAGTCAGGGCTACATTAAAAGCCAAACAGACAAAGGATAGCAATCTCTATCCACCATTGCAGCAGGAAGAAAAGTTTCAGAACAAATAGGCACAATCATTCAAGAAGTTACAATATATAGACAGCCAAATAAAGCACACATGTACTGCAGGACAGGGGTCTGAAATACTTCAGTCTTTTTAAAAAATGGAAGTTTACCTAAGAATGTAATAGTAGTTAATCGTCAACAGACATCTAAGGAAACAACCTATTCATGGATGTCTATGCGTCCCTCCAACATTTTGAACATTGAAGACCAAACCAGATTAGGGAGTCACTCAAAGATTTATATAAAGTACCAGTCAACCAAATTTATATCCACACCATCCTCCTAAAGAAAATGTCTGGGAACTGGTATGGGAACCAAAGATGGCATTTTCTACAATGACGAGAAATAGGAGGAACTACGAAGTGAGGAACCATCAATACATATGGATAACTTGGTACAGAGAAATTTCATTAGTGGCATTTATTGTCCATGAAATACTGGTATGGGAACCAAAGATGGCATTTTCTACAATGACAAGAAACAGGAGGAACTACAAAGTGATGAACCAACGATGCATATGGAAAACTCAGTCCAGAGAAATTTCATTTGCGGCATTTATTGTCCATAAAATACTGGTATGGGAACCAAAGATGGCATTTTCTACAATGACGAGAAACAGGAGGAACTACGAAGTGAGGAACGATCGATACATATGGAAAACTTGGTCCAGAGAAATTTCATTTGCGGCACTTATTGTTCATAAAATACTGGTATGGGAACCAAAGATGGCATTTTCTACAATTACGCGAAACAGGAGGAACTATGAAGTGAGGAACTATCGATACATATGGAAAACTTGGTCCAGAGAAATTTCATTTGCGGCATTTATTGTCCATAAAATACTTGTATGGGAACCAAAGATGGCATTTTCTACAATGACGAGAAACGGGAGGAACTACGAACTGAGGAACCATCAATACATATTGATAACTTAGTCCCGACAAATCTCATTTGCGGCATTTATTGTCCTTAAAAATGATGTCAAAAGCATGCCAAAGGAACCATCTATTAAATGCAAGTCCATAAAAAACAAATAGACCACAAAATGCCTTCGAGGCTAGAACTTGATTAAACAAGCTTGATCACGGTGCCTATTCATAACCAGCATCTCGTTCCTTCAAGTTCTATGCATCACCGATCATGATCACACATCCCATTTTCTGCACCTTCCTAACAACTACAACTTCAAGTATCTGCACAAACAAATTGGAGACTCAACTTTCAACCTTCTATAAGCATGAAGCCTCGATTTCAATTTCACCCGACCAGCCACCTCGTATCTAATTCTACATAAACCAGACCACGGCAACAATCACAAACTCCAAACTTTCAGAAACCAAGTAAATAAAAGTCGCACACACCTCCCGGCTCTGTACAAGTAAACACCGCGGGGACTCCCTTTACCGGCGGCCGGAGCCTGGGACCTCATCCTCAAGTACAACTTCGCGGCCTCCAAGCCGCACCGCATCAGCGCAGCATCCTCCGGTCCCAGCTCGATCACCGCCGCGTTGTGGCGCGTGAGCGACCCGGACAGCGCCTCCACTGCCCTGAGGTAGGGCCCCGCCGGGGCCCCATCATATGGCGCGATGTCAGAGAGCCGCACCCTCGCCATGGCGGAGGTCAGAGCAGCCTCGGGGCCTGCCGCGACCGGCGGCACGGGCCCGGCGGCATCCCGGCGGTGCGCGGCGGAGGACAGAGGGGCCAGAGACGGCGGAGCGGTCGTCGGCGTGGCGGCCGGGGATCGCTTGAGGGACGGGGTGGACGAAGGAGGTGGGGGAGGGGGAGGATTGCTAGGATGCGAGACGGGTGCAGAGGAAGCCTGCTGCTGCATCGCTGTCAGGACCGTTGATCATTCTGAAACCAAATTTGAGATTTTGGTTCGGTTTCCCCTCGTGGGTCTCTCAAGATTCCGCCATAAATGCAGAGCGGTGGAGCTGAGACTGCTCTCCAGCCTCTCCCGCTTCTAGTTCGCCAGCATCGCCGTTTCGGCGAAATGGGTCTCGGGTTTCGTCGTCAAATCCATGCTTCTCGTGCAGAGAAACCTCGCCTGAAGTTGCGGCGACAACGAAGGGAGACGGGGGTTTGGCTCTAGGGTTTTAGCAGCAGAGCGAGGGAAGCTCGGGCGATGGATGGGCGAAGGTGGGAGAGGAAGAGGAAGAGGAAGGAGGAGGAGAAGAAGAGTGGGGGAGGGAGAGAGAGGAGTGCCTTTGTCCCCTCCCCACCCCCTTCTAAAACTTCTCCTCTCTCTTTCTTTCTCTCTCTCTCTTTTCAGAGAGCCTATGATTGGAAGCTACCTCCCCCAGAGATTTTTCCCTTTCTTTCAAAAGGTGCAAAATTTTTTTCTCTTGCAAGTTAAAGGATGAAAATGGGATTTCTTTCCAACAAAAAAAAGAAAGTGAAAATGGACCATCGGCGATGAGCGGCTATTAAAGTCCCGTTTGGTTCAGAATTCGTAAGGAATTTCTTCGGGGCCTCGAGATCCCTTGATCGAATGCAAAAGGCGTTTAGGAAATTTTTTTTGGAAAACTTTAAAGAAATGCAATCAAAGACTTTTGAAGACTTTTAGCCTAAGACTGATCCGAATTTCTGGAAAGTAGCATGGACATGAGGCACGAGGTGCCCCTTTAACTCATAATATCCAATCTCGAAAGAGATAAATTGGATTCTCGATGTATATTTTCAAATGATTTATTAATGAAATAAGTAATTGATTTATAAAAAGAAATTTAAAAGTATCGCGTTCTGGCTAATCATTCCCTTTTACAAATTGATGACAGAATTTCTAAACATTTTCTTAGATAATTTTATTAACCAATCATTATTGTATTTATTAAGCTCGTAAATTTACATCATGAACAATTAGTTTTTATAATCTTTTTGTTATCGAAACCTTATCCTTTTTTATATAATTTGTTTTTGGTCGTGCTTTTCCATGTAATTAGCGTTTATGTTTTTCCTTAAAAAATCTCGATTAGTTATATTGAAATAGTCTTTGCCAAATTTAAGCAATTATCATACCGTTGTTATCATTGTCGTTGTTGTCATGTTTCTTGTTGTTGTTCATTTTCTCAATTAGTGATTATGTATGTATGTATGTATGTTTACAACAATTAAGGATAAAAGGAAAGACTTCCTTCAAAAAATAAATAAATATAAATACGTGCATTGCAATTGAGGGTTTAACTGTTATAACAAAATAAAAGTTGGGATATCGCGTAATTGATTGAAAATTCGGGGGTGGGGGGAAAATGCGCAGTTCCCCCAAAGTTGAGGGGTTCGGTATAATTTCCGCTTTAAAATTACATCCACAAAAAAAAAACACAACAACAAAAAAGAAAAAAGAAAATTCATTTTTCCTCTAATAAATGCCTTTGTCAGCGAGAGAACGAACCGACACATATTTGTCAAAAACAACTTCTTCTTCTTCTTCTTCTTCGTCGAGTTCGAGTTCGAGTTCGAGTTCAGTTGAAAGAGATGATCGCATCGTTCGCTCCTCCTCTCTCCATTGCCGTTGCAGACGCGAGTAGGAGACGACTCCTCCCGAGCACTCGAGCTTCGCTGAATCGCGATTCGCCGGCAACGTCTTCCTCGCCGTCGCCGGCGGCGTCGTCTCCTCTCTCCTCCGGGTGGCGCAGGCGGAGGCGGCCGCAAAACGTGGACGGCGATTTCTTCGTAGGTAAAGAGAGCATCGCATCTCCTCCCTCGAGTCCAGTGCGCTGTGGTCGCATGGTCCGATGGTCTCCAGAGGACGGTCTGTGTTCTTCGGTAGCTTGATCTATATGATTCATAGAGTGATGTTGGAATGAGCGGTGGGGACTTGGGGAAGAGCAAGCCGGCAGCATTCGCGTCGCACGGTCTTTCGAGTGCTTTGTTTGACTTCTCTCTGATCGTGTTTGCAGATAGTACGTGCATAGATTGCGATACCTGCCGCTGGATGGCTCCGGTAATCAGTTCAACTCGTTGTCTGATGTTGTGTGCTTGCTTCTGCTTACGAGTGATAGAAATACATGGTCTGCTTAGTGGGTCGCCTGCTGTGGGCTTGCCAAATTTGGCATCGATCAAACTTTGGGTCGTCTAAAATTTATTTAGTCTGGAGATATGTCATTATGCTGGCTGCAGATTAGCTAAAATAACCGGGGGTGTCTGGCCAGTGAAATTTCAGAATTTCTGCTCCTGTTTCCATATGATGATACCGATGAACCAGAAGATATATATTTCCAAGCTCGTTTTCTAGTTTTAGTTACTGTATACATTTTTCATTATCTTGTGCAAAGCACGTTTACTGCAAACAGGAAAATGGGACTGGCGATAGTTTTCATTAAGTGAAAATTGAAAGTATCTTCTTGAACCAAAACTTGGCCTATCTTTTCTTCCCTGCACTTGAGATCTTTGGCTCGTTATGCTCAATTCAATCACATTTCTCTGTTGTGCGGTTAGCATCCTATGTTCTTCCATGCGCCTATTTCTCTCTGCTGCTCGCCATTTTTTCGATTGACGAAATATGTGCCTCTTGTCTACTATGGTACTGTATGAGTTCTATAGGTACTGTTCCACTCACAAATTGTCTTTTTGTGTACTTCCAGCAAACTTTTACAAGGGTTGATGAGATGTCAGCAGTTTTCAAACAGCCAGCCAATAAGGAGGAACGGCTAAAGGCTCTACAGGTGCATTGCCATATCTTCTTATTCTCTTTTTGTTTTTTTTTTTTAATAATCTAGGGAACCCCCGCACGGCCGACAGCCGGGGAGTAAACCCTGGGGGCGACACGTGCTAGCCACCACACACGTGCCACCGGTTAAGTCACCCTGCAGCGCTCGGGATTCGAACACTCAACCTTTTGCGAGAAGAAGAGTGCGCGCTCCAGCAGCGCCACCCAGGCGGGTGGTCTTATCCTCTTTTTGTTAGTTTCATTTTATCAAATTTCTGATTTTGTGTAGAACCCGCATAATGTCAGGACAAAATGAGAAATAGCAGGAGCATTCACTCCATGTACATCAGTGCATGAGTGCCAATCGAAAGGGGGTGTTTCTTAATATTAGTATACACTGTCGTTGATGAAAGGGGAAATACGTAACTTAAGAAATAGGAGACTTGAATGTGGACACCTCTTTGATAATCTTGATATATTTAGTCCTGCGAGCAATAAGTTGAGGTTTGGAACTGAGAAACGAAATATCAATCTGTATTGGTAAAAGTGAGTTAGTGAACTCGGGGAATGTTTCAAAGCCATTCCTTTTGATTTATGATAGATGGGTTTCATGGTTGTCGACCATTCTCTTTTGTTGCTCTGTATTTGTTTCGAGCATTGAAACTATTCCGTGTGTTCTGAGACAGTTTTCCTTTCTAATAGATGGTTGAGTTCCTTTTCTCAGTGTATCATAAACCATACATGACTTTGCCTATGATGAATGTTTTTCATTTTGGACTAATTCTTGGTAATCTGATATGACTTTTGGATTGTGTGATCCATGTGTAGGCCTTAATTTCATGTCCAACAAGTTCAATTCACACAGAAAAGCCAGCTCCGGATGTCTTAGGAGCCCATGAAACTTTTCCGATCCCTATTGATGAGCAAACGCTGCCGGTACTCTTATTTCATTTACCTTGATGATTGGTGTCACGCGCTCACCAAAATTTTTTGATGGATTGATAGCTCCTTGTTTTGCATTATTGTCCTCCTAGCTGTGATTCTCCTTGTCGAAACTCGAAAGATGAGGACAAACAAAAAAAGAGACTCTTGTACTTAGTATTTTTGTTTCAAACGAGCCTAGTAGCTAAATTACATTTGTCAATTTGCCAATTGCTCTAAAAACTTAAACTGATGAATGGAAGTGTGGTTTATGCTCCCCTTCACGTGTAGGCTGAACTTTGGCCTAAGACTGAAGCGTAGAAGTAACCAACAGGGGAGGTAAATTAGGGGGTCTAAGTATATTTAAATTCAAGGCCTCATGCTGTGAAACCATATAAAATTTTGAGGGATTATTGCCAACTACTCTAAATACTTGAGCAGATAGATGAAGGTGTGATTTAATAATTGAATCTCTAACAACATTGATATTATCTGCGGTGAAAAGCTATTTGTGTCCTACTAATGGTAAGAGATTCAGTGAAGTTCATCTACTGCTGAGCGCTTGTTTGTGTAGACCTGAACTCCCCTTGTCTTCCTCCGAACGCAAGGACAATGCCGTTTCTTTCTGCATAATCACTGTTGTATCCATGGTCCTCCTAGTTGCTTCTTTCTGGGCTTATGCAATTTCTAGTTGAAGCATGAACTAAGGTTGTTTTGAAAGTTACAACTTACAAAGGTCATGTCCAACCTCAATTGAAAGAAACCCGATGCATTCTGAGCTATGTGTTAAAGCGTGTTCACTTGTCCAGTTTATAACATAGCATAGTAAGGCACTTGTAGTCTCTAATTTCTGTTCTATAATGGAGAAATTTTAGTCTTCATAAGCTGAGAAGGATATGCAATCCTTCGTAGAACTTTTTAGGGCTATGCACGGTTGTTCTCTAGGATATGCCTTGGTCTTAGCTGCAACCTCCGTCCAAAGTTTGCTAATGTGTTGTTCATTGAAATACTTTCAGGGAGTGTATCACTGCGGGTATCATTCAGAGAAATCTTATGGAGCTTCATCATACTTGATTGTCCGTGCTGAAGGAAACATTCTTATAGATAGGTATTGTATGCTTGAGTAGGATCACTGAAATGGTAATTTTGGTCGTACTACTCTAGAAGAGTTTAATGAGAAGATATTGGTCAAGCTGTCAATGCACTATGTAGCCTCCCCCTTTTCACTTCATTCTGATTGCCTCGTGTTTAGTGAACTTTTGTTACTCTCTTGTCCTGTCGCTGTAGCCCCAGGTATACCGAGAGACTTGCACGTAAGATTGAGATGCTTGGCGGTGCACACTCAATGTTTCTAACCCACAAGTATGATGACTACTCCTGGATATATACATGACGTCATCTCTGTTGTTCAGGACCTAAACCTGAGTTTATTCTGTTTTTGGTTACTAGGGATGATGTTGCAGATCACAAGAAGTGGAGGGAGCGGTTAGGTTGTGACAGGATTTTGCACTCTGAGGATGTAATTATAACCTTTCTTCTGCCTAATTCCCCTTAGTGTAAACATATTCTTGTTCTCTCGGTTCCTATAGTTTGTTTATTTGTGAGGTTATGTATGAGATGTTGAACATCAATTGTTAAGTAGTTGAGAAAAGAACCGTGCTCCATGATGGACAAATGTGGGAATAAGACGACATATCGAATGTCCCTTGGCTGGATATATGGAAGAGTCAAATAAGTATTTGTTGGAATGAGTCATAAATATTACTACACTCCTCATAAAAGGCTGAAAAGCTTTTTAGTTTTGAAACCTACTTGCCAGATTTAATTTTGCGAGAGTTTTGATTGAGAATTGGATTCAACTAGTATCTTTAAGGCAATGGGATGCTTCATGGCATCATGTTATTCTTATTGTTAATGATACCTAATCACCTTAGCTGGAGCATGTGGAATGATGAGATTAACGGCAAGTGTGATGAAACGAGTATTAATTAAAGTGATATAGATAATATGGTCTTGTTTATTTAAGATTATCATCCTGATCTTAACAGCTTGAAGATTCAACTGCTGAGATAGAGATAAAATTGGAAGGAAGGGGGCCCTGGAATCTTGGGCAGGACATAGAGCTTATTCACACCCCAGGACACACGGAAGTAGGTTGCTTGTTCTGATGCTCGTTTTCTTCGTTTGCACGTATATATATGTTCTAGGGTATGGAACATTGGACATTTTTGTTCCATCAATAACTTTTAGGACCCAAAGTGTATGAAAGATTGATCCACGTTGAAGATCTAAGATTTATGATGGAGGGTCAACATTTTTGCAGGGAACAGTTTGCTTGCTGTACAAACCGCTGGAAGTAATATTCACAGGAGATCATTTACTACTGACACCAACTGGATTAAGCATAATGGAACGGTACAACCAATGTTCAGGTAAGCACTGGTTGAAGTGTGGTCCCTGTCCAGGCCTGCAGTCTTAATTACCTTCTTTGGTACTTCTGGTTCTCGGTGGCTCTTTGGCTCATTGATTATTGATACCTATGTAATTTACTCGTAGAGATGTCGGTGTGCATGCATTGCTAATATAGGAGGATTTAATTGCTATGTATCTTGCTGTTTCACATCTTTGGAGATATAGAAGTACCTTGCAATCCACTTAAAGTTGTTGCCTTCTGTTTATTGTGCAACCACATTGTACCATTTCTCGGTGAAACTTGGTCCAGCAACCGTGTCTTTGTACTTCATAGGAGAATAAAATTTGCACCTTAACCTATGATTATCTCTATCTACGGCGACTTCGTGTTCTCTGTATATCCGTGAGAGATGAGGTGGTTAGATAAAATGGGGGAGATTCCGATTTCTTGGAGACTCTTGGACGGACGTGTGGGGGGTGCTAGCTTGTTACCGAAGTGGCAGCAACTTCCCCACCAACCAAGACAAACGGCAGCTACATGAGTGGTGGCGTTCTATAACAATTTTGTAACAAATGTTTTCTCTAACTGCCAGATAACAGATGCTCAACTCAAAAGATGGCTTCCTGGAAAGAGAGGCAGCTTATAATCAAATTTCTATTTGTGTCTACTGGTGTTTGCTGTTTACCTTTTCTTGCTAATTCGCATGCTATTTTTGCAGTTACCGCACAACTAAATAGTGTTGAGAAGTTGGTTGACTTGGACTTCAGGTGGATAGTACCAGGTTGGTACATTTTCTCACTATTCCCTTCATGGTGTTAGAAATTGCTATAATCAAGCTATGGTATTGGTGCTCCTACTGGCAGCTAAACGATTGGTTCAGAATCCATATGCGTTAGACAAAAAGAACAATAATATAGATACGCCTCGCGCGCGCGCACAGACACACCCACACACATGCATGCGCCACTGTAAAGTACATGGACCAAAACGAAAAACTTGCCTAAAGTGCAGGGATTGATGGTATATACTTTCCTTGTCTAAGCACTAGGAAAGAAACCAGGTTGACCAGCTATGAGATTGACTTTAGAAAGTAACTGGTAATAATGACAGGTGATTAGAAATCTAGACGTCTCTGTTCCACTTTGATTTTCAGTTTGACTTCTATTTGCAGGTCACGGTAGGAGGATTGAATTCAAAAGTTCGTTCGAGAAAGATCTGGTTCTGAAAGAATTTGTGCAGCAAAAGTCGAGTCAATTTGGTTATATCTAGCGAAGGTTTTCAATACGGTGGGTATGCCCATGGAGATTTTCAACTTTTGAAGCGATGACACCGTCAGCAAATGCGTTGATGTAGTTTGTGACTGGGAGATTTGTTTGTGTATATTAGAGCCGAATGCAGAACTCAGAATTTAGTTGGCTTGCATGTATCCATAATAATGACATTGAACTCATAGAATGTTGCCCAATTGCTCAGGAGAGTTTCTGTTCTATCTGATAACGGTTTAATTTTGGCCCCTTTAACATTCCTCTCGCTACTGAGATTGTGCATCCAAGTGTGGATCCAAAGCTTGGTTAGATGGCATTAACCTGACATTGAGCCTGAAAAGTTGTGTTAAAGATTTTCACCATATCCAGATGACAATCGAAGTCAGAAAACAGAAGTCACAGAGAACAATGCCACTCTTTTGACAGCTCAACTGGTTGATGTTATGATCCTCTGTTGATTCTACTGATTAACAATAACCTGCACGTATTTGAATGTCCGACTTGGCCACTGGTCCATGATTCTATGAGCTTAGTGGGACTGCCCTATATGAAACATGCTTGATCCTGCCATGTTCCATTACCGTTCCTGAATCTAGTCATCTCACCCTCTCAAATGTTCTATGATTGCTTGATATTATCTCCTTAATTGTGTAATGTAGTCTGTTTTCATGCACCGGAAGTTGTCATGCATCTAACTTCTGCATTGGGCATGGACATGACTTCTCAAGCTTCTGTTATCAACAAATTTTGAAGAAGAAACCTTCGGAAAACGAGATGGGCTTCCTGCGGCAAATCGCTTTTTTAGGCCTTCAAATTTTCACATGATGTTGAACACCAGTAAAATGAGCCGTTCAGGCAGTACTAATAGACTCATCCCTTCACTGTCTTTCTAGTTTCTACATACATACAAATATTCCTAGAATATAAATTAACTAAGAGGGTAAGCCAGCGGCAGTGCCTTAAAAAAGTGCCCATCTCCATATGGCATGTGAATCTAACACCAGAAAATAACAATCACCCGCAAAAAAGGACACCATTCCAAGCCCATCTCCCTTTCATAATTGCCAATCTATGGGATCAAGTCCCATGTTCTCCAGAATCTGGTTTGTGCGAGAAAAATGCCTGTTTGATTTGTAAGATCTGGTTATTATCTCAAGTAACATCTGACTGCTTGCAATAGGAAGAATGGGACATGAAGAAATGCTGCGTCACACCAAAGCCACTTCAACAGCTTCAAGTTATTCAAAAGAGATTGCACTTTTACTGTTATCATTTAGAGTACAGGTCTGGTCTTTGTGTGCACACAGGCAGACATCATTTACCTCAGTGCTAAACATAGTCTAACAACATGAAGATTCATGAAATTTGCACAAATCCGTGGCACCTACATTCATGAAATCAGCCCCAGCAAGGTTGACTCATAATATGCATGGTTCCATAGACAATTCGCGGCACAAAAGTTCTAGACGCGAACAACTCTTCTGTGAAAGTCACTGGATGTCAAATCTGACTAGAAGTGAGATGGTTTTCTGTTACCCTATAAAGCCATTGCCGGCACACACACATGGTCATTGCGCAATGCATGTTAACATGAGTTGTTTCATAACAAGGTTCGATATGGAAACATGCTAATCTCCTTTTCAAATATCAATAGCATATCATCTCAGGGTACTTGCACATTTAGCAATATGTGTTGAATTTAAAGGGCTTGGACCAATAACTAATAATTATGCATAGCCCATCATGTCCCATGAAACGTCTCTAGGTAAAACTTAAGATCTATAACTGTAGGGAAAAGCAAAAATTACCTGCAACCAAAAAAGCCTCTGTTTGCAGACAAACCAGAAGGATGTGCTGCTTTCAGTATGTGATGCTTTGTCTCATCAATCAACCTGTGTTGCAACTGTCATAAGCAAAAAGAAAAAACGATGTCTTCCTATACTCAATAAATTTGCTCCTATTTTCAATTGCATTCTTATTGAAATTCACTTTACCATAATGGTCATTGCAAAGTTTAATACATCATTATTTCTGAAAAACTATCTACTACATGAAGAAGAGGGATGGAGATCATGATCGTGTGTTGGATCACACGAGGAGCCTCTCCAAATACAATCACTTAACATGACAAGGAACAAGACACGATCCAGATAAAAACTTGAGTATGTGAATGCCATGAACATATCTAACCAAATTTAACAAGAACTAAAATGTCATCAGAATTAATGAATTACTTATGTACCAAATTGAGACAAACATTTCTAAGCGCAAACATTACATGCTATGACCAATTTGGTAACCCTGACACATAGGAGCCACATTAGAGCAACATTGGACATAACTAATTTAGATTTTAGTTTGTTGCTCCCAATGAAGCTAGTAGGAATTTCCCCTCTTCATCACATCTCATGACATATCAAGGTAGCTTTTCTTCAAAATGTTCAATTTTGTTGACCTTCAAAATGTCAACTTTTTCCAAAAAATACAGACCATCATTATACTTAGGATAATGAATCGGACTTACATATTTCAATTGGTTAATTTTGAAGTTCAAAAGAAAGCTATTAGGTAATGCCCCTCTTCATGACAACTCATCACACGTTGAGGTTGGTCTTATAGAAATATAAGATTTCCTTGACCTAGTAAATGTCAATGTTTCAAAGCAACCATTTTTGAGACCGAGGAACACTACATTCATATAATAAAGATTCACCCTCTGTCAAACCTCTTGATATAACAAGTTCGCTTTCTGCCCATATGTGAGATTTCATTGACTTACCATGTGTTAAGTATCGATATAACAAGTTCGCTTTCTGTCCATATGTGAGAATTCATTGACTTACCATATGTTAAGTATTCCAAAAATAATGAAGAAACTTTTCTTGTTCTTATTATAGAAAACTCAGTGCGAAGGTGTTTTCTCTAGAAAAAGCAGTGTTATTTTTCTTGGGCAAGCCTTTTATAATAACAGAGCTATCAAGATAAAAATTGCAAAAGCACCTTCTTTTCTCTTGAGCAGAATTTCCCCAGAGCAGAAAAACTACTCCTTTCTTCTCATGAGAGATTGTTTTGATGACAGCATCAGTAAATTGCTCCCATCCTTTCTTTGCATGCGAATTAGCTTGATGACTTCTGACTGCAAGAAAGCATGCAGGTCACGTGACTCAAGTAATGAATACACAGTTTAGAAATTTTATTTTTTTGGGGTGAAATCCATACCATGCGCTTCTTTAAGTGTTGACAGCTATCACAACCATCAGTAAAAACCTTCTCAAAGTCATCAACATAAAATATTTCCCAACCATAAAAATATAAACAAAAGAAAAGATATGATTTCTTTGTTAGCTTGACATAGATTTTATTGGGTTGGACATGAGAAAGTTTATATGTATTCTCGGAGCACAACTCGTCATGTTACTTACTTGACATACTCATGCCGGTCAAAAAATGATAACTATGTGATAGATTTGGGTTAAACCTCTTTGGAGAGACCTGATAATGTGGGAAAATCTGATTTTTGTCTTTTAGGATAGCAGAGTATTATGGAAAGTAAGCATCATAAGAAAGCATGATATTGGTGAAAATTGATCTCATTGCAAAATATCTAACAAATAATAAATCATCCTTTACTATTTAAATTTAAACGCGTTTTGGTGTTAAATACAATAGTTTTGGGTCATGTACAAAATAAGAATAGATATGTATGGTTTTATTACGAAAGTAAGAATAGTTTATAACACTGTTGTTTAGTGCTATAAACTATTATGCCTTCTCTAGTCATTTTACATTCTTAGAACATTTTCTCTCTCAAATAGTTTAAATTCCAAGAATTTCAAGCTGAAATAGCCATATTGAGGCGTAAAGAGAGTTGCACCCTAAATAGATAGGAATATCCATATCTAAATAGCAACTATATGGACCTTTTTCTTTGCTAATGAATAACTTCATGGACAGAAGTTTTCTACTTGATCGATAATGTAATTATCCTCATGACAAGCAAATTCATCAGAGGTTCAGCTTGAATGATAAACTTACCAGTGAGAACAGCATTGAGCAATAAAACACCCTACGCAAAAAAAAAATATAAGAATCAGAGTTAGGCGAATATATTTAGAAGATACATGACAGAGAAAGTGCCTTTAAAGTCACTTCATTAAAGGGACTCATTGGGTGCAATTAGCTTTTCCATCCACCTTGCCCCCTTTTCATCCAATTAATTGTTTACAGACCATTTTTTTGATGTGTAAAATATAATTTTATTAAAAAGACACACTGTCCAGTACATCAGAAATAACAAGAACGGAATACAAGAAACGGAAAACTCAAAGGAAAGCTATAGCTTAGGAACGTTAGAGCAAGAAGCCCAAAGATGATGACAAGCCAAGCCGATTATTTCTTTAAGAACTAGTGATTCATAGTCGTAACAACAAAATCTAGAAGATATCTTCACTGCAGAAAGAACCACTCACATACATATTTAATCTGAGGCCTAACTAATAAAGATACAAAGCTACAAAACTGTTAACTTCCCAAAGATACAAGCCAGTCACCTCGTTGAATCCCATCATAAGCTAGTCCAAGCAAGTGATTTAAGATATTTGAAGAAGGGACTAGGAAAGTTGCAACATTGCTTGAACCGGATATATGCTATAGGCTCATAAATTTGAGTTTTCGAGACATAAGAAGACGGGACTAGGAGGACAAAGTTAAGCTCCATGAACTTCTTGTTGTCAAGGACTTTAAGGAAACTCAAAACAAATTGGACTCGACAAAATTATCGCAGAAAGTAGAGACAACAATTATATAAAACTGGAAAAGTAATCCAGCATCACTAGTACATAATTAAGAAAAAGCAGGGAATTAGGTCTATGTTTATAGTCGTTTGATCAGAAACTATTCACATTTGAGATGCTTATTTCAAAACCAGAATAGGCATACGTCCCAAATCATATTGTTTACACTAATATCAGTACCTGAGCAGACCATCTCTCGAGATTCCCGTGAGAAGGAATGGAGCAGCCGAGATCTTGATTTAGCTCCTTAAAAATGTTGGCAAGGCTCGAGGGGATCTTAATGCCCTCAGGGACAGAGAAGGAAAGTCCCATGGCCTGACCAGGTCCATGGTAAGGGTCCTGCCCGAGAATCACGGCCTTCACTCTGTCAAATGGGGTCGAGTTCAGTGCATGAAAGATCAAATGCCGAGGCGGGTATATAGCAGGCCCCTTGACATTGCCAGCAGCGCAAGACGTCTCAGCCTGGAGAAACTTGCACAGGTTCTTTGCATACGGCTTCTGAAGCTCGCCCAGAAGGGCCTCGAGCCAGGTCTCCTCCACCAACAGCTCCTCCAGGTTCACATGACCCACGCCTTCAGCTGCAAAATTTTTTCCCCATAAATTTTCAAAAAAAATCGAAGTACACAAAACAAGGAGAGGATATTTGCTCACAAACCCAACAGCTTCATCTTCCAAAAAAGTCCAACCTAACGTTACACTCGTATGTTTAAGCATCAAATGCGACCATCTAGCGGAGTAAATATGTACTTAGGTCAAGTTGAACATTTTCAAGAACATTCCTTAAAACTGACCATTTCATTCCACAGAAATCAACTGATTCGCCTTAAGATCAAACCGCCGTCATAAGGTAACATGCTAAAGGCATTTCAAGCAATGCAATGCGAGACAAGCCTAAACGAAAAGCAACCCGACGAGATAAATTAATTAAAGATGAAACCTTAAACTCTAGAGAGAGAGAGAGAGAGAGAGAGAGAGTTCCACACCTTTGGAGCGGGAGATTTTGTCGGAGCAGATTTTGAGGTTACGGCGCGACCTGGCGAGGAGCTTGTTGAGCTCGATGCGGGATTTCTGAGCAGGCGTGAGATCATCGGCGGAGGAGGAGGGGGTTCCGCCGCCGCCGCCAGGGACGGTGGAGAGGGACTTGGCAACGAGCTGGGAAGCGGAGGAGGAGGAGGGAGAGACCCTGAGACGCTTCGACGGCCGCTGGAAGAGATCGAGGATGGTCTTCGACGGCGCCATTTCCATTCGGGCCCCCGTTTTCCCGGCGAAACCGCTTTGAGGAAGACGGAGGAGCAAGAGCGAGCGCGCGCGCGCGGAGGGCGGAGAAAGCCCGCGCTTTTTGGCAATGCCCATATGTACGATTAGGGGTGTCAAAAATACCCGCTCAAACATGATCCGACCCGAACCGACCCAATCCAAACAAGTCATTTTTGCATTGGGTCGGGTTGGCCTTAACTTGTTTGGGTAACAGTACAAACAATGCTTAATCTTGTTTTGACTCTACCCGAACCCGTCCGAAACAAACCCACCCGAAACAAACAAGAGCCATTTGTTCTTCTTGCTCCAAGCCCCCCGCCGCCGCCGCCTCGGCCGACCTCAGCGCCGCCGCTTCGTGCTCGAGCACCCACGCCCACCGCCGGTACGCCGACGCCCTCGCGGCCTCCCCGATCAGGGCGCTTGCGACGGCGTCCCTCTCCGCCGCCGCCTCCCCGCCCATTGACACCCCTATGTACGATCACCAGAAAATCTATAAATAAATATAAAGGGGGAAAACGGAACGGCACGGTCTGAATCCAATGAATCATGACTTAATTATTCCGTCGCTAAGATTCATCCCGATCATCGGGACATGCTCGGCGTGGCAATCGGACGATACAAAGCGGTCGATACAGTCAGGGCCAGAGGAGCACCACCGGGAATGCTCGGAACAAGATGATCATCATAATGGAGGATCTTTGCATACTTAATGTGTGCTCACCTGAGGAAACTAGATTGCCGAGCTAAATTGAAAGTGGCATGACGAGTCGAGGAAATTGGATTGCCGGGCTAAATTTGAGAATGGCATGATGAATCACAATCCCTTGATCTTCCGACCTATCAAGGCCACACGGGCTCTATCATTTGTCCCGTGACACTTAGCGTGACATCAATTAGTAAGTTTTTACTGTAATGATAAGTTAAATCAGTTGGTCTCTATAAAAGATATATGACAAGTTTCTCCAAAACGATAAAAAATTATGATAGTTTCAAAAGAAGGTGACGGTATAATAACTCTAAACTCCATTTTTCCTAGCAAGCTCATCCGATGGAGACACTAGATAATAACATCCTAAATATCTCGAATTTTGCTCGTTATTCAGTCAAGCACCTACTAGTTTTTTCTGTTCAAGCATGGCTGGGCAAGCAAGAAGACGAAGAGGGAACAAAAAGAAGGCACGTTGTTTTAATTCATTTAAATTTGTGCTGGCAAATCCCAGTTGGCGTATCTGCATAATTTTTGCACAGCGAGCTTTACATATACCAAAAACCACGTGACACGGCCCTTCTTCTACGGAAGCCCCGCATTGAGCCCCATTAGAAAAGTTGAGGTACTCGATCGAATGAAACGAAGTTTAGCAACATGCTTTGTAAACGAAGACGACGGGTTCTCTCCTTTTTCCTTACCTACGTATCAAATGACACGAGGTAACCAACTCGAAGATACAAAGCTCGGTATGTCAACTACAAAGGGCTAGTCGCTACCGGATCATTAGCATAGCAGCAGCCATCATGCATGTAATCGTCTAGTCCCTGCTAGCATTGACTAGACGGCGCTTTCAACGCCACTCAAAAACTTCTGTAAACTAGGAAAGACGATGCAAGCACATCATCCAACTTCAACAAATGCATTCAGATCAGATTTCTCACGATACTTATTGCATCGTGCTGAACAATCAATACCATATTGAAGGAAGATGCTCCATAACTCTTGACTATAGACAAGTGCAGCCGTGAGATGAGCTTCAACTTGAACCCTCAAAGAGAAAGAAGACCCACGACATGCAAGAAGATCGACAGATACTCGCATCAACATGTGCAAAATCCCCAATGCCGTTGACAAGAAGCTTATCCAGGGTGCCAAGGTGGATATTTACAAGAACCAAATAGAATGAAACTAAAGGACAACACAGCAATAGAATATTTAGTAGAACAATCTTGACCTTGCTTGTGTGCGGATGTCAACAAGTAAAACAGGTCCAGATGTTACACTTTATGAAACAAGGAAAACACCAGCCTGCAAGTCATAGAGTTTATCAGAAATGTCCAGGGGCACAAACTGAAAAATTGATTCCATTTCGAATTCAATGAGAAGCTTTTGGATATTCTCACATCTCGCACCACAAATTTGTCCAAGAAATTTAGACGTGGAAGCAACCATTCTGACACATAAGCTGCGTCATTTTCTTGAGATTTTGGCATGGCAATATGATCATCTGCAGGACAAAGAGCTGTATGTCATTCATTCATACTGTAAAATACTAGTGTGTTTAAGTCAGTGACATCAGGTTGACATCATGCAACAACTTTCAGCAGAAGAAAATTTTACAAACCTGAACCTTGCACGAGTATCCTATGCGTAACAAAGGACTGGCACCAAGTAAAAGAAAGGCAACATTTCAGTTCTATGCAACAAATCCTTAAAAAGCTCAAGTGATACAGGTTACTGGTGTGATCAAAGAATGACTACAAGAATGATCAAAGAGAGAGAGAGAGACTGTGCTACAGTGCCATTGACAACATTTTCTGTACTGGTGCTTTGAAGCAACAATTCACTGAGTAATAACTAAGTTACAGAAATAGAAAAACTAAGCAACAGGGAAAAAGAAGGAAAAAAAAACAGAAAAGGTGGCACTCAAGTAAGTGTCAAACATCCATTATAATTATGATGAATTGATGTTTTTGGAGCATACGTCCTGAGAGAAGATGAGTAAAGTATTTGACCTTTAAAGTAAAGCTCAGCTTTCCATTTTTTCAATTTATTTGCTCAGAAATTATGCCAAATCAGTATTATAAACAGCCCATTCACCAAGATATATGATGTATAAATATTTCAACAATCAGTGAAAACCTAAATAATGGTATACTCAGGCAGATTCCTCCACACAAAAGAGTGGAGGACAATTCAGAAACAACCTGCCAGATAGAAGGCATATATTCACGAAAATAAGGTTTCTGAAGCCCTGCTAATTCACTGCTTGTGTAAGGAGTGCCTGAGGATGGCCATCTTTTGTAATTCCTGTAAGAAAAGGCATCATAATACCAAAGTCGAAGAATATGTTATTATTTTGAAGAAAGCCAAATGACAAGAAGCAGAGTAAGGATTTAAAACCGTAAACAACTTAAGATTTATGAGTTCAGGTTTCAATTGATTATTGAATCGAATAAGCAGTGGAGATATAACGGTCAAACTTCCAACCGGGGTTTTACAAGGTAAGTTTCAGTAATTGATAAAATGAAGCAAAGTATTCGTCACATAGAATAAATTCCAAAACGTAACCCACAAAAGCCTGCGGTTGAGAATGATGAAGACATTATTGACATAGTGGATATGAAGGTCAGGAGCTAAGGAGGGCCTTGAATCGAACATGCAGGAAGCTAGAGTACATGTTTTAGGCCATTTAGTTGAAACTCTTCCAGTTAACACTTTGACTTCGTACTGCAGCAACTTCTCAAAATTCAAAAGCGGCCAGTGTTAAGCACGGTGTATAGCTGTGGTGAACTATTAAATAGATGACATAAAGTATCCATCCTCTTGCATATGATTTTCTCCGCATTCATGTATATACAGAGTTGTTATGTCTCTAAACTCTTACCTCCTGAACTCATTCCCAGTTGGTGCGACAATGGTTGCTTTCGTAACAATAACAAGCATGGGATGTACCGACATCAGCCTTCTCAGATCTTCCACTACAACCTCCAATACATTCTGCAAAGAGAGGCATTTCCTAGACATTACAAATTTCTACAACATCAGGTAAACCCAAAGAAAAAAGGGAAAGAATTTCAACATAGCTGTGCAACAAAATATAATGCAGTATTGAAAATTCAATGACATTATTATGTATGATGTATAATAAATTTGGAACTCACAGATTCAATGAAGACAACTATAAGAGAAAACTATGCACAAGAAGAAAAACTTAACACTATTGTAGAGCTGATAATAAGGTAAGACAGCCCGGCAATGTCTAATTTGAAAAGAAAACCAGGCAAAATAATGTATAGACCAGTGATGATGATCTACTAATCTGCTCACCACAATGACTAAAATCACTGTATTCATTATCGATTGCTAGGCTATTGTTCTCATATCCATGTAGTACCATTTTCCTTTGTATGATTCCTACTTTGTATTTGTTAAACATCCATATATTTGGTTTTGAATATATCTGAACTTGGATAAATATTCCACAGAATCCAACGACTGAGTTTCGCATCTTTAAAATACGATACTCCCCTGTTCACAAAACTGCCTAGGTATTAAAATGTGAAAATAGAATATGATAACATGAGGAAGCTAATTCGGTTTCTGAGTCCAGCATAGTCTCCATGTTGTTTTTATAAAGTAATGATTGATTAATAGGGAAAACTGTTCAAGTACATCAGGAATATTCAAAAACAGTCATATAAAGACTAACAAAACAGAGCTAATACGAAAAAATTGGCACATCAAGCCTATAAACGCCTAAAATCAGCAAGAACAGAGTCAAGAGAAGATTCCAGAGGTACTATGGACAGACATTCTGCAACAATGAATGGTTTTATGAGTGCTATGGGTGCAAAGATACAGGGAGAGACAGATTTATGTCATGTCGAATCCAAACAAAAAGACTAAAGTCATTACCTGTTCTTTCCCCCAAGAGGCAATGACGTGGAAGCACGATCTACCCAATGAAATGCGCCAATACTGTCAAATAAAGTTGCAGATGAGTGGTAAGTCAACATGTTCCCTACCTGTCCTCATTTAAGAAAAACCAAAGAACTATATTAATTCATACTGCAATATACACTTCATCTGCTGGTCAAGATTACGGGGAGATCAATTTTACAGAACCGGAACTCTACAGAATTATAGCCATCTTCTGGCATAAATGAGTTCAGAAATTAAACTAGAAACAACACCACATAAAACTCAGAGCTCTTGTGAGAATTTGGAACAGTCTGCATTATTAAAATTCACTATTCGAGTGAAAATTCCCAAAAAGTCCATTAGACAAAACACAGTCTTCAGTGAATGTAACAGAAAACAAAGAAACTGCATACTCCTTGCTTGCTACCATGGATCTCAGTAAAAGTCTATTGGTGATGCTGGAACCTGGTGTTGCAAAAGAATACATGTTCAGATTTTGACTCCATTATGCTTGGGAAGAACAGCGAGTTGAGTTGCCAACAGACCCAAGTCCATTCGATTGGCAATTTTTGCTGAGATCCATGATAATAAGCAACCTCGGTCTTTTTAAATTTACCACTGTACACCTTTCCCTTTTTCCTCGTTAGAAGCTTCTACAAGTATGCATTGTACTATCAAAGGAAAAAACCAATTACTTTACCTGAAAAAGTTGCAACATCTACTTAGGAAATGATTCTAGTCTATTGACTCAAATAATTTTAAACACACGAAAACTAGAAATGGACCAAACTCTAAAGAGTTATGCCAAAAAAGCCAAGTATAATGATGTGACTTGACTTTATCAGATTCCATGACAAACCTGTCAATCATGAGAAAATGACCACCGATACCATTGGATTTCTTTTCCTTTTCAAGCCGGTGATGCAGAGTCTGAAACAATAAGCACCTTTGAGACCAATACTACTTTTCATAAAGTACGCACACTATATTTAAAAGACTTGACCAAGGCATTAGTATGTTACCACTGAGTAAATATTTTAGGAACACAAACATGATGTATGAATATGTCAGGATCTCAGTCGACAGTAACCTATGGTCAATTTAAACCAAGTAATGCTTGTTTAATTCATAATAAATGCTTTGAAAGTTTTTTTTTTTTTGGTATAAATGCTTTGAAAGTTGATCAGACAGTACTTCTGAAACATCCAAAAACTTTTGCAGATCTAATTTAAGTATTTAAGTATCTGTGGGCAAGTATATTCTTTTTTTTCTGCCAAAAATAAGTTGGAAGTACATTCAAAGTGCAGTATGAGCGTTAAAAGGTCTGACTGATCAAAGCCAAGACATATTCGCTTACTCTTAAGATCATAGATGACTATGTAGCAGATATCCAGACAAACTTGACTTTTGAGCCTATGCTCCACACAAATGTACTTCTTAGTCATGTTTTTCCCTTTTTATTTAAATTTCACTGACTTCACTGCAAACTCTAACATTATTAAAGTTTCTCGAAAACACCCATCAGTACATAACATGAAAACTGCTCTCTGAAGAGAACTAATCAGCTAAGCATCAACCTTGTGGGCAGAATGGTAGAAAACTAAATATCAAGGACAAGACCTCTTACTTTAAGAGTTGCAAGCAGCTCGAAACTATCATAGCAGCGAATGTACGAGAATTGTCTCATGGACAGCTTAAGGATTTCCTCATTGTCGGCAGTAGACGAGCACCCTGCCCAAGAAAACCGATGCATGGAGTCTCGTAGCTTTGAAAAATTTCACCATATCCTTAAATTAGTCCCGCATCATGAGTTCATACCCTTCTAGAATTGCTCATTCGAAAGAGAAGGTCTCGGCTCACCATTAACCTGCACGATCCGGTGTCTGAGCATTTCCACCAGCCTCGAGACGTCAAACCGACAGTCCAGGTCGATGTAGAGCACCGAATGCCCGAGCCCGCCGTAGTGCACCCCATTCCGCTCTTTGGGGAGAATGCAGCTCACTGCAGCCTAGAGAGGCAAAAAGCCGACTTTCAGCCATCTCGCCATATGATCCATCAAGCAGCGCACTTTCCCACTACTCAACTCTCGACAATGGACTAAACAACAAACCAAGCAGCACCAGCTCAAAAAAAAAAAAAAAAAGAAGAAGACAATCAGCACTTTCTACTAACGGTTACGAGCAATTCTATGCGACGGATGATGTCTCCTGCTTAAAGGCGCAATTTTTCACACCAGAATTCGGCAAGAAAAGAAGGAAAGAGCAGGGCAAGAATGAGGGACCTGAACGAGGATTTGGGTCTTGGCGGAAGGAGAGGGGCCGGCGATCTCGACGACGTTGCCGGCGCGGAGAGGGGCTCTGTGGAGCGGAGGAGGGAGCGCGAACGACGGGCGCGACGTCAGGGCTCGACCGAGCATCTGCTGCGCGCTCTCGTCGCCATTGATCCACCTCTTCGCTGCTGCTTCGCCGCTCATTTTTTTTCCAATTGTCAACTTCCCTCTCGCAGGCTTCTCTGAAGCGGGTGAAGAAGAAGAGAGAACTAGAGGGGGAATAAGAAAGTTTGAAATTCTAGTCCCTGAACTTTGTGGTAATATCACTCGTGCCCTCCTACAGCGTATGGTCCGTGCATTAAAAGTGAAGAAAAAAAAAGAATATATTTTTCTGACTATGACATAAAAACCCAGAGCAGCTTGTTCCAAACGCACCCACAGTCTTGAAAACGCACATTGGCATTCAAAATTATTCAAGTAAAGTAACACTTTTTCACTACTTGTCAAGAAAGAGAATAATTTCCATAACGATTTATTGGGTAGATAGCGTTAATTTTATTTATGGACAGTCTAGATGGATCCATATCTCCACTATTTCTAAGTTGAAAGTGAATTCTATCTTATAAAAATGTGGAAAATCAATGTATCCATACATCCATAGGCTGTTCTTTAATTTGAGTTCCTCTCATCATCACTACTTCTAATTCCCTTTTTTTGGCCAGGTAAAGGGTTATAGCGAAAACTAAGAACTAGCTACTACCTCTCGTATTTAAATTCCTCAACGAGCTTGACACTGATGGGGATGAGCCATCTTGGAAGCTTTCAACACATTGTTGTCGTTCATGTTCGTTTTCTTTGATAACCCTTCAATATGTAACCCAAGCAAAGACAAAGATAAGCCTTCAGTACGCAGTGGTTTCTCCGAGCATTAGCTCAGAACTCGCTACTTCCCCCTTCAAAATACCAAATTGTAACGGGAATCAAACCGAGAGAGAGGGGGAGAGAGAGAAAGAGAGGTTGTCTTTTCGCTCAGGAAACAATAGCCTTTTTGTCGGTAGTAAGAACAGAAAGTGTTGATCGCATAAACAGGAAAGCAAATCGAAACAATGCCATCAGTTGGCCATGTGGATTAGGCCATCTTCCTAAGTATAATCTGATGCAGGGTTTAATAGAAGTGTACTCTGACCAAAAAACAGCTACAGCGTTCACGTTATAAAGAATTCACTTACAAGTCCAAGTACTGGTATACTTCTTTCCACTGGCATCAGAACTGATATATGTCTATATCAACAGCTTTAATCCCCTACAGTATCGGACAAAGCTTCTAAACAGCATGTAAATAATGTCGATGAACAGGTTGCTGCTACAGAAAATCCCGCTATCAAGATACCATGATGTTACAGAAAGTTCAGATGTTTCAACCGTCTCCCTAAGTAAGACCTCATAGTTGACCGCCAATCAAGGGCTTCTCTATTTCCTCCGTTTCATGAATTTCAAGCGAATTTGGATATTCTCAGACGGTTTCC
>CM062251.1:3490996-3915511 GCA_031216285.1 Syzygium syzygioides | reverse complement strand
TCTTTGGGTGAAAATGCCATTGATCGGTCAGTATATTAAGCCAATCGGTGAGGTCAAGCCCTTATTTGAAACCGTCACTTCAAGCCTATTTTTTTTTTTAAACAAGATCAATTTCATGCTTTTATTTAAAAAAATAAGAGCATTTCGGGCTATTATTTAAAATTTTACCAAGAGAATTTGAGTGATCTTGAGAAGCCAGTGCAGGATGAAGAGGAGACACGTCGAGCAGCAACATAGATTTAGAATGTGTGCTGTCGGCTGCAAGTTCTGTCTCTGCAACATACATTTGCTATCTGCCTTGTCGTTCAAAGGGAAAAGCCAAGTTGAAGTTGGACTCCAATTTGGCATTTTTGGATTTGTCATCATGGATGACGCATAAATAACCGAGGCCACAACTAAAACTCCATCTGAGTTTTCTGAAAAACATGGCAGGAAAAAAAATTGATTCAAAACACTACTCGGACGTGATAAAAATTTATTTAAAAAAATAAGAGCATTTCAGGCTCTTATTTGAAATTTTACCAAGAGAATTTGAGTGATCTTGAGAAGCCAGTGCAGGATGAAGAGGAGACACGTCGAGCTGCAACGTAGATTTAGAATGTGTGCTGTCGGCTGCGAGTTCTGTCTCTGCAACATACATTTGCTATCTGCCTTGTCGTTCAAAGGGAAAAGCCAAGTTGAAGTTGGACTCCAATTTGGCATTTTTGGATTTGTCATCATGGATGACGCATAAATAACCGAGGCCACAACTAAAACTCCATCTGAGTTTTCAGAAAAACATGGCAGGAAAAAAAATTGATTCAAAACACTACTCAGACATGATAAAAATTTATAGTGCGAAATTCAAATTTAATAAGTCATGATTGATTCGAAACTAACATGACTTGATAAGTTTTCATTATCTTTGAATAAAATACATATTTTCGCCCCTCTAAAATATTTTGGTTGCTATACAAATTATATCACAAATCATAGACATAAAATATGACGGAATCGTAATCAATTGTAGATCCTACTTCTAGTACTCCTCACAGAGTTTGATAACCTATTGGTTTGGTGAGAGTAACGCAGTATGTCGATGGAATTGCAATAGAAGTATAATACTTATGAAAATGAAAAGTCTAAGGAGCTCAAAATTTAATTCTTAAACACTGAGAATATTCATTTATGGTGCATATGTTTCGCGGAAGATGAATAAATTGAAAATTATTTTCCTAAAAGTAATCACTTGAAATAATTAGTTAATGAAAAATATTTTCATTATGGATAACAATTTATGTCTAAAACATTTTATAAACGATGAAATATTTTTTGGTTCATTCATTTTTATAAGCAATACAAGTAATAAGAAATAATTTCCAAATCAATCATTTTCTGCAAAACAAACGGAGCCTTAATTGGGTTAAGATCATGTGCTGGACCTAAATCAGATTAAGTAAGCATTTCGATTTCATGGATTTTCAGTCCCTACGTGGATTAAGGGTGTGTTTGGGAACTACATCTCCAATGGGTTTTGGATTCTAAAGGAGTTTTGGGGATATATAATTATATTCCCAAAGGCCTTTAACTCAAGGCGGTTCAAAGATACTTTGAGATTTGAGCATTTTACATAATGCTAATATTTTTTTTTCTTCCAACTTTGCTCTTGCTAAACTTTCATAATTTGGAAAATGTCCTAATCTCACACAAAGTTGTCAGCAAAGGGCTTAGGCCATTGGTGAGGCTAGACTTGGTTGTTGGCAAGGCCGCGCTTGAGATTGCGCAACCTTGGCCCTGGTGACGTGGCCCAAGGTTACGCAACCCCCACTACCTTGTCTAGGCTCGCAAAACCCTCAGCAGCCCTTGGTTGAAATCATGCAACCGCTAGTTATTTTTTGAAACATCATTTAAATCAAAGTTACTTCACAATATATTTTTAAACTATAATTTATCAAACGTTACTTCTATTTGAAAAAACTCCCATAAATTTCCTCACATTTTTCCAAACAAATTTCTCAAAAGTTGAACTATACGCACTAGGTAAGGTCAACTGCCACGGAGCGAACTTTGGAGAGGGACAAAAGAATGTGACCCGTTACTTCACAAATTCACGTCATCATTGTGACGGTGCAGGAAGATGGACTGGTCCGAGGAGCGGCGGTGGAGGCTAGCAGACAAATCTGATTTATAGTAGCCAACTCAACAACGTGTTCTCCTGAAGAGCGAGGCGTCGACATCAGTAGGTAATTTGGTAGCAGACGCTACTGCTACGAAAAGAAAACAAAAGACGTAGATGATAGAGACTTCACGATGTAGAGCGAAAACAGACGATACAAGAACCGATAACACAATCCGCAAAGATAGGAAAACAAAGTTGAAAACCCCCTGTTTAAATTCTACTATTAATATTAGGGGTGATCGATTCCCGGTCCGATCAGGTTTCAAGGTGAAACCGAGAATCGGACCGAGAGAACCGGTTCCCAATTTTGAGAATCACGGACCGGACCAGTTGGTTCTACGACTAGGAACCAGACTGGACCATCAATCCAGTCTGATTCTGGTCCGATCCAATAGAATCGGTCACTTAGAGTTTAGTTTTTTTTTTGTTAAACACTTAAGATTTTGTTCACATTTTATTAATTTTTGTCAATGAATTTATGTCAATGAAGTTCACTTAAGGTTTAATTCACATTTTACTAATTTTTATCAATGAATTTATGATAATGAAGTTCACTTAGAGTTTAGTTCACATTTTATTTTTTTAAAGAAAAATAACAATAATATATATTAAATAGTCGGTCCGGTCCAGTTCTCCCTTAGAACCGAAAATTGGACCGCTCGGAAACCGGTTCCGCTTTTAGGAACCAGGAACTGGACCGATAGTCCCGGGAACCGGACCCAACCCGTCGGTCCGATCCAGTCCGGTTCGGTCCTAGTTTGGACGGTCCAAGTTGCTCAGCCTTAATTAATATCGCGAAAAATCCTAAATTAATACGTCTGTAACAAATTTACTCTAAACTAATTTTTTGACCACCAAAAATTCCAAACTTGTATGTTTATGACAAATCTATCATTCGTTAAATTGGATTAATACAAAAAAAATCACAAACTAATACATTATGATAAATGAAGGGTCAAACCCCAAAACTCCGTCACGTGTCTTTTGATTAAATAATTTGATAGTAAAATTTAACAGAAATTAACGGATGGTAAATGTATCACAGATATACCAGTCTGGGATTTTTTGTAGTCAAAAAATTAGATTGGGATAAATTTGACGTAGGCATACTAATTTACGGTTTTTCGTAGTTTTAACCCTAAATTCTAAACGAAAAATCATCAACGGATCAAAAAAATAAATCCCTCGTCTAATTTCGATTATTGCGTCCAGCAGCACATTCTCTCTATTTTAAAAAACCCCTCTTGAAAACGGATCACCTTAACTTTTGCAAGTGAACCATCAACTGAATCAAAATCAATTTCGGGAGAAATTTCAAGTGCGTGGATGCTATTCTTGCTATTCTTACTTCCATGATATTCCCACTGTGGTCTTCTTCAACTCTAGTTTCTACTGATACTCCCTGGCTCCTGCCCCTGCAACTTTTAAGAAGGACACGGAATTTTGATCATGTCCAAATCGTCAAAAATTGTCAGTTAACGACATCCGCATCGTGTTTTTTTACCGGGGATTTCCCTTCTCTTTGCCGCTCTACTTGCAAACTATCCCACCAAAACGATGCGTCTCCCTTAAATTTACTAGCATAGTTTGCTTACTGATTTTTGGAATGCAAGTGTAACAGAAATATAGATCTAGTTGTACAACAAAATTCTTCAAATTCGTATAGTCATTAAATAAGGAACCTTGAGGCGAAATTCACGCAATTCTCTTATACAGAGGTAATAATGTCCATCTTTACTGTAATCTGAGAATTGAAACGTTTAACGAACCGCCGGAAGAGATCTATCAAACAATGGGCTGTAGGCATTACTCGGCAACGCACCATTGCACTAGTCCTATTCGAGTTTCCCATAAACCAAGCCACTCTGCGAATATATCTAGAGTTCGCCCCAGATCCTATTTTATGGTATGTTGAGATGCCTTGAGACTAGTCCCCAAGGCCTGCATCCCTTGATCTTCATCAGCAAGACGGTTGCTTCCATGACCATCCGAGCCAGACATGGCTCCAAACTAGGAGAACTAGTTTTGAAGACAGACGATACAGTCCAATCCACAAAATCACAAACTTTTGATGAACACAATTCACCAAAGATGGATAACAAAAGCATAAGGTCTACTAGAACCCCCATGATCGGCTGACTGCGCCGCTTGTCACCCTAAGAGAATGTCTTGGTTATACTAGATCTGGCGAGGTTGAGCTGTGAGGTTTGTCCTTGTCGGCCCTCGCCTCAATGGGCGACCGACTAGAGATTAAAGATGAAGGAGGGGAAAAAAAAGAAAAGAAAAGGGAAAAAGGAAAAGAAAAGGGAAAAAGGAAAAATAAAATAAAATAAATAATTTGAAAAATATTAAAATATTATTAAAAATTATCCACGTCAGCGTTGATCGCACCACGAAGGACAACCGATGTCCATGTCAACATTAGCCAACTAAAACTGGTTGAATTGACACAAATACAAGAGATTTATGATTTAATTAACACAAAAAAAATTTAGAACTGATTTGACATAATTGCAATAGACTTATAACTAGTTTGGTAGGATGGAAGCGGCAACATTGTGTTGATGAACATGCACGGAAGCAGGGCTAAGTGTGCCTAGCTTGCCTATGTTTTTTAACCCTTTACGCATGATGTTTTTTTTTTGGTCGAATTATGCATGACGTTTGGTTGTCGGTAATATTAACTCAAGGCAACATTCAAGAAAAAGACTGTATAATTTCAGAAAATAGAATTCGATTCTTCTCTCATACAAGTAAGTTGGAAACTGTTTTCCTAATTATGATTGTTTTTATCAATTAGACATATAACCTAATGAAAAATATTTCCATTACTCATAACAGTTTTAGTGTAGAACACTTTTATTGATAATGAAAACAGTTTTTGCGAACTCATTTTTCTAAGTGATAAACGATTAAGAAGAGGAAAATCTTTTCGAATATTTGATTTTTTACTAAACAAATGGAATTAAGATTTAATTCTATTCCCATTTTACGTTTTGTGTGAAATAAATAGAGCTTTAATATTCAACTTTTTGAAATTGTTGAATTGGCAAGTGCGAGCTTAAGTGGGATGCAAATTGGTGTCTAATTGCATTGCGTCAGTTGGTATCAAATAGATCGTAGGAAAGCAATGTGTTGTATGGAGTAATGGACCTTATGGTCTTTGTTCCTGTTTAATAAAGGTGACAAAATGCATTATTGATCCATATTTCAACTCATTTTTAATGGCTTCGGTGATATATGGATCGCCTATGATTAGAATTTAAGTAGGAACGGGTCTAATAAACCAACGACCCACTAATGATGAGTTCTAGTAGGTTTGGAAATAACCCACTTTCAACCTGTTTGACCGAAGAGTAATACTGAGGGCATCTTCCTCTCAACTCTCCAGTATAATAAAGAAGAAAACCATATTGGGTTTAATTTAATTTCTTCAATAACACGTATGACTAAAACATACACACATATTGGGTTATTAAATATAAATCACACTATTTCTTTCATAGTCCATATTTCATAGAATAAATGTTAGGAGCCAGCAGCAACAGTTTGATAACTTTACTTGAGGAGGTCGCCAAGAAAAAGCCAAAATTTGAGCCTGTCAATATATCGAATTTGACCCACATTCACTCAAAAGTTTAAACTAATGAGTTAGGGTTCAATCAAGATATATTAACTGCTTCACATTACATCAATGTGGGATTTTTTCTAACACAATTCATACATACAATTCAACAATCTCCCCCTATATGCAAGCCTAGTGTTAAGTTTTCTCACCCTTAATTTAGGTATCGTTTCGCATCAACATATCTCAACTTGAATCTTGAGTGCCCACCTTCATCCTTGGTCCAAACCATGAAGGCTGTCATCGAGTCTGCGTTGCTAAACTACAATGCCCACCATCCAAAAATTGCGTTGGTCCCTAGATTCATTTCTAGATATATTCACCAAATACTAGAAGAGATTGGGGGCCCCCCAATCTACCATTAGCTCTGATACCACTTGTTGAGAGCGCTCAACAAAAGCCAGATATCTTCACCCAAATAGATCACCAAGAGAGAGTCTAAGTCCAAGCCTACCAACATATCCAATTGAATTACTTTCACTTAAAAACTTAAGCTAATGAGTCATGTACTAACTAGAGAATATTAATTACTTCACACCACATCAATTTCCCGATTTAGGATTTTTTCTAACATAACTCACTTGTACAACTCAACAATAAATACTTGAACACTCAATTATAGAAATAAAAAAAAAAAAGAAGAAGAAAATGACTTGTTAATGTTATAAAAAAAAAGTTCGTGTATATTAAGCCGAAGTAATGATGGTCTTGATCTTTAACTTTCATTTCAATAATGAGATAAGATCGTTATTCTTAAAATTCTTTGCACCATGACAACTTCTTGTTTTTTTCAGGTTAATACCATAAAAAACTCTAAACTAGTACATTCGTGACAAATTTACCCTCCGTTAATTTCCATTGAATTTTACAGTCAAATTGCTAAGTTAGATGACATGTGACAATTAACGAGTGTACTAGTTTAGGGTTTTACCCCTATTTTTAACACATATTTACCAGCTTGTGATTTTTCACGATATTAATCTAATTTAATAAATGGTAAATTTGTCATAAATGTATCGATTTAGGATTTTTGATGGTCAAAAAATTAGTTTAGGATAAAATTGTCACAAAAGTATTGGTTCGGAATTTTTTATGATCAAAAATTAGTTTGGAGTAAATTTATTACAAGTGTACCAATTTGGCTTTTTTTGTGGCATTAACCTTTTAAGCAATGGAAGCATGAGAATGCTGGTGGATGTGTCTCTCTGCGGGCTCGTTTCTTACTTTTTCTAGTTCACTTTTTTTTTGGGTGTTTGTTCTAGGGTTGGTTAAAGAATTGGAACGTTCAGCAAGTGCGCATAGGTTAATATGGGAAGAGGACGGTGATTCAGAGGCTACCTTTGCACGGGGATGTATCTGCATGGAACGTGGCCGAGAGATGGAGGATGGAAGGAGAGAATTACCAAAATAGTTTTAAACCTATTGTAATTATAACAATTTAGTCATAAATTTTTTTTATGTCAATTGAGTCATAAATTTTTTACATTTATGTTAATTCAGTTCATTCAACCAATTTTAGCGGGTCAGCACTGACATGAACGTCGGTTATCCTACGTGACAGGGCCAGCATTAATGTGGATAATTTTTAATAATATTTTATAAAAAAATTTCGAATTTCTTTTTTCTTCTTTTTTCTTTTCTTTTTCTTTCTTTTTTTTTCCTCCCTTCATCTTCAATTTCTAGCCGGTCGCCAGTGGCTGGGCTGGCAAGGCTCGTTGTCGCCCCTCGCCATCAACTAGCAGCACCAACCTTGCCAGCCCCCACCTCTAGTTGATCGGCTGTTCCGACGAATGGCTTGAGGTTAAAGATGAAGGAAGGAAAGAAAAAAGAAAGGAAAAGAAAAGAAAAAATAATTCGAAAAAATATTATAATATTATTAAATATTATCTACGTCGGCACCGGACGTGCCACGTAGAATAGCCAGTGTTCATATTAGTGCTGGCCAAATAAAATTGGCAGGATGAACTAAATTGTTATAAATGCAAAAGGTTTATGACTCAATTGGTACAAGAAAAAGATTTATAACTGAATTGATACAATTACAATAGATTTAGGACTATTTTGATAATTTTCCCGTGATGGAAGCGGAAACGTTGCGTTGATGGACATGCGTGGAAGCAGGGATGAGTGTCCCTAGCTTGCCTATCTTTTTTAATCTTTTCTGCATAACGTTTGCTTGTCGGTAATATTAACTCAAGGCAAAATTCAAGAAAAGATTGTATAATTTCAGCAAATAGAATTTGATTCTTCTCTCATACATAGGGACGTGCGTATGGATTGTAATCCAAACACAAGCTACTCTAGGAAAAGCTTCGAGATAAAAATTTTGACCTTAGCATGCATAATTATGAAAGCTACTACATAAACTCAACGAACTGTCAAACGCTATCCTTCACACTCCACAAAGCTTCACAATCGCATCCTCCACTTCATCAATCTCTTCATCTCCTTTGTTCCTAATGCCGATACTCACTTCTTTGACCCTATGCCTCAAACACTCCTCCCCACCTTCCTCCACCACAACAGCCTTGATCACCGTCGCAATCTCATCTCTCTCGAGATCTCCACTCTCATTCCTCATCACCTCCAATCCGACCCCAACGTCCTCGACGAGCCTCGCATTGAGCGGCTGGTCGAGATGCATCGGCATTGCGATGATCGGGACTCCAAACTTCATGCTCTCCAAGACCGAACTTCACCCACGGTGACTCACAAATCCACCAACGCTTGGATGTGCTAGAATCCTAGCTTGCGGTGCCCATCCATCTATCACACGTCCTCTATCTCTCACCCATTCAAGAAATCCCTCAGGAAGTGCCTCTTCAAGATTGATGTGCTCTTCAACAGGAAATTTAACCACCCAAATGAAGTTGACATTGCTAAGCTCCAACCCATAGGCTATCTCTTCTCTTTCCTTCTCTGTGAGGAAGTACTCTGTGCCGAAGGACACGAATACGGTCAACGATCTTTCCTTTGGATCAAGCCACTCAAATATGTGATTCCCATCCTCTTGGACAGGTTCTTGAACTAGTGGACCGACGGGCATGACTTTCTTCCCCAAAAGATCACTTAGGTAGTCAATGTATTTGCCCTCCAATTCCCTAAAGGTCTTCATGAAGATTAGGCCCGATGAATGGTCAATGCACCGCATGACCCTTTCCGTGGTGCTCGGGCCACTCTCTGATGCTTCTTCTATTTGGTTCCTATACTTTGCTATCCACTGGTCTTGAAGACGAATCGCCCTGAAAGGATGCTCATCGCTCGGCCTCTTGATGGAGTAGATTAGATATGAACTCGTCCCTGCTGCCACGCGCGAGAAGTTGACCGCCGGGATGCCGTGCGACCTCGCAACTTCTGGCGCCCATGGGAGTAGAAAATCAAAGATAAGCAAATTGGGTTGGCGATCAGCGATGATGTCAGAGAGGTTAGGGCCTGTCATGTCGAAGGCTGTCATCAGTTTCGGCATGAGGTGAGGCGGTAAGCCCCTAGTAGTGTGGTACTGAGGAGGGAGACCAGCCAAAGATGGGACATGGAGCTCTACTGGCTCAATGGTGGAACAATATTCATGAGGAATTTCGATGGAACTAAGGTTGACAGGACTTGAACAGAGTAAGATGTGGAAGTTCCTCCTTGAGAGCTTCTTGGCTAGCTCCAGAAATGGACCTATGTGACCATAAGCAAGCCATGGAAGCATGAGAACCCTAATGGTTCTTCTTGTCGTAGCCATGCTCGATATGTGCAACTTGCTTAGCTAATTATTGTTCACTCTGAGCTTTTGATCGTTTTGATTTCAAGTGGCTATTTATGGAAGAATGGCTTATTTGATCATCTGCCATGTTTTTTTTTTCCAACAACATTTCTTCCTCCACGTGCATATGAGATATCAAATCAAGACTCTTTTGTCTCTAGCAAAGTAGAAAAGTCGAGACCAAAAGCGCGCATGATAACCATTCTATTTCTTTATTTTTCTATTTTTTTGTTCCCGGAAACATATTTGGAATATAAATCTGTTTGGTAACGCAATTTCATTTTTCTATTTCTGGAATAAAGTTTTACTTTAGAAAAAGATTTGAAATAGAAATCAAAAGTAAAAATTTTCTTACTCTAGAGATAGATTTGACTATACAGTTGAGGCGGATCATATACATCGTAACCAGCACTGCCTCTGCCCCGAGAAAGATGTTAGATAACTTGCACTTAGAAGAGTAGTATATAATTTTTGTTGCACGACTTGTTCAAAAGTGCTTCTCAGTGTTGACAGGTTCAATCAATTATCATCAACGTGCAGGAAGGATCAAGGCTTGCTCAAACATATATTTTTTTTAAAATTATGTTTTTAAGGTACAATAAAGTTCAAACCAGTTACTTAACTATCGTATGCCTTATAAAGCCAACATTCAAATTTTGATGCCCACCTCCTAGATTATTTCTATACCCTCAAATGTAAAATTATGCCTGACGGTAGACTTCTGCAGTTCGGTCAACAAAACCCCATAATCTCAGGACTATAGAGGTTGAGAAAAAATTAAGAGGTGGAGGAAACGTTTTGCCTTCATAATTCACTCAAAGAATGAAAAAGAAGAATCCTATACGCATGCGTTATTTCCAAAGCCTACAATCAACCACACTAGATTTTAAAAATCTAACACGCCCGTGTCGCGTGTATAAAGTCTAGCTAATATATAAGAATGAAATTTCGCATTACAATTATGTTATCTATCCTCTTTATTTTCTCATGTTGCTGTAAGTTTGTTGTGGAAGTGTAAAGATTAAGCTTTGGGGCGAGTCTCCTCAATTTTTGCGTGCTTCAGTTGTAATAAAATGAGGTTTTGCTAGCCTTGAGAACATATGTAGTTACAATCCAACGTTTATTGCTAAACCTTAATTTTACCAACAGAATGTCATACCATTCTTGTTCAATGTTGTCGAAATCAACAAAGCCTTTTCAATTACGTACACAGATAAAAAAAAGCTCAAAAAAACTAATTTCAAATACATGGTCTAAAACTGGTAGCTTCCTAACTTGGAATGAAAATTATTCCACACATGGCCTCCGGTTAGCAATTTAACCCCCCCGAGCACATCCTCCGCTTTTATAAGTACACTACCGGTGTCCGAAATCCCACTCCCGCGCTTGGGTATGTGCCGCCGGGGATGGCCAAGGGTCAAAAGCGCGAAGCAGGATGGAACAGGGGGTGAAATAAACATTTTTTACCCCTAACAAATATGGCCAAGCGTTTTGTGGTATCACATCATACAAATCTTTAAAATTGGTCAGTGGCCTATAACCAGGTATACTTGGCAAGACAGCTACAGGTCATTGTGCGAAGCACTGGACAACTAAGTAGGAGCCGAAGCTTTCTTGCATCACCTCAGGCGTGAGAGGTTATTATATCTACTTATCATGCGATAGCTAGCCGAAGCTGACATAAAGTCTATGTTCTCCACTCACAGGCTCCTAAGTTCCCTCCCTGTATTTTTCTTCCTAGGAAAGAGAAAATACAGAGAGAATTTATAGGGAGTCCCTTCACCATACCGGTGAGTTCCTTCCTTTGTCTCCCTTTGAGAATTTTAAAGACCCACTCAGGTCCAAAGCGTTTTGTAGTATTACATCATACAAATCTTTAAATTGGTCACTCGACAATAATTTCAAAGACTTATTTTCTACTTTGAGTCAAATAAATGAAATAATTACACATATAAATTGAAATTTATGAGAATCTGAAAAAAAATTTCATTAGGGACAATAAGTTATATCTAAACATTTCATAAACGATGAAAACAAAATTTCGTTCACTCATTTTTATAAACAATACAAGCAATCGGAAAATAATATCCAAATCAATCGTTTTTTATGAAACAAACGGAGCCTTAATTTAATTAAGATTATCTAATGGACCTAAATTAGATGAGGAAAGCATTTTGATTTCAAGGATTTTTCAGTCCTCGCATGAATCAAGGGTATGCTTGGGAACCATTTCTTCAATGGGTTTTTTACTCTAAAGGAGTTTTGGGGATGTGCAATTATATTTCCAAAGGCTTTTAACCCAAGCAGATTCAGAGGTACTTTGAAATTTGAGCATTTCCTAAATGCAAATGTATTTCTTTTCATCCAACTTTGCCCTAGCTAAACTCTCATAATTCTAGAATTGCCCTCACCTCGCTCAAGGTCGTCAGCGAGACCATATCTAGTTGTCGGCAAGGCCTCACATGAGAACGCATAAATTGACAATTGTTAGCCCTTCATCGGTTTTGACATTTTTTTAAAAATAGAAAAAGTCATTACAAAGTATGCTCTTTTCAAATACCATTTAAATTAAAGTTACTTCTCAACACACTTTTAAATTATAATTTATCAAGTAATATTTGTATTTCAAAAAATCCCTTTAACTTAAAATTCCTTTCATTTTTCCAAACTTCTTTCTTAAAACTAGAATCTTACGCACCTAGTAAGGTCAAATGTCACGGAACCAACTTTAGAGAGGGACAAATCAATGTGACCCGTGACTTCACAAATTCACATTATCATTGTAACAGTTCATGAAGATGGAGTTGTCCGGGGAGTGGCGGTGGCGGCTAGCAGACAAACCTGATTTATTGTAGCCAACTGCTATGCGTCAACATCAGTAGGTAATTGGGCAGCAGACTCTACTGCTACGTAGATAAAACAAAAGATATGGATGATTGAAACTTCATGATGTAGAGCGAAAACAGACGAAGGACAGGGGCATATTCTCTCTATTTGAATCTAAACGAAAAATCATCAACAAATCAAACATTCCCCGCATCACATTTCCTCCGTTTGAAAAAGTTGGACCTCAAGTTCTAAAATATTGCATCATTCTATTAAGCAAATATCTTCCAATCCATGATTTTCTTCCTGATACGTCTTGTTCTCGACCCCCACCATAAGCTTCATTCTTTTCCTTTTGGAGGAATCGGTTCAAAATCTTGCGACACTATTTCCAACTGGCTCAGGAATCGGATCGGTCACTTCCATGAAATTCTCACTGTGCTCTCTCCTTCAACCTCAGTTTCTATTGATACTTCCTGGCTCCTGCCCCTGCAACTTTTAAGAAGGACATAGAAAATTTTGATCATGTGCAATCCACTGAAAATTGTTCAGTTTAACAACGTCCGCATTTTCGCCATGTTTTTTTACCGGGGATTTTCCTTCTCTGTCGCTCCACTTGCAAACTATCCTTCCAAAAAGGGGCGTCTCCCTTAAATCTACAAGCCACAGAGTTTGCTTGCTGATTTTTAGGTATGCATGTGTCATGGAAAAATAGATCTAGGTCTGCAACAAAAAAATTCAAATTCGTATAGCTATTGAAATAAGGAATCTTGTCACGAAATTCATGCAATTTTCTAAGACGGCGATGATAATGGCTATCTGCACCGTAATATGAGAATTCATGTACTTACTTGCTATAACAAACCATGGGATAAGATCTATCAAACAATTGGCCACGGCCATCACTCAGCCATGCACCATTTCATTAGTCCTGTTTGGGTTCCCCATCCCTTGATCGAGGGGGTACTCTTCTCTACTCAGTCTGCTCCTATTGCCCCTTCAGGAGATTCTGACAATTGAGATGGAGCTTGGAATGGAATTCGTTTGCAAAAGTTGGAGAATCGAGCCCCAAGACCAAGCCACTCTGTGGATATGTCTAGAGTTCACCCCAGATCCTGTTTTATATATGGTCTATTGAGATGCCTTGAGACTAGTCCACAAGGCCTGCATCCCTTGATCTTCATCAGCAAGACGGTTGCTTCCATGACCATCGGAATCAGACATGGCTCCGAACTAGGAGAACTAGTATTGAAGAGAGACTATACAGTCCAATCCACAATTTCATAGACTTTTGATGAACCTAATTCACGAAAGATGGATAACAAAAGCATAAGGTCTACTAGAACCCCCATGATCGGCTGACTGCCACTTGCCACCCTAAGGAAATGTCTTGGTTCTATCAATTGTAAAATGCTAAGCAATCTATTCAATATAATTCTGCCGTGGGTTTTCGCTGCTAGTTTTATAAGGTGTTTAATAAGCAATTTAGCATTGTACAACATCCACGGTACAGCCACTTCCAGCAGCTTTTGAGAAGTTGCTCCACCCAGCTTTTAGGTACTGCAGTTTTTGTATTACCAATCATACATGTCACGAAACAATCACATCACAACAAAGCTACCAATTATCTAAACGAGCTTTAAGAGATTGTGATACAGTATTGAGTAGATGATATTATATAATAAGTGATTTTAATTTTCTTTTAGGTTCCTTTTAACGTGAAAAATTAGTAAGTTTCCTAATTATGTTGTTTTTATGAATTAGACATATGACCTAATGAACAATATTTCCATCACTCAACAGTTTTAGTGTAAAACATTTTTATTGATAATGAAAATGTTTTTTGCGAACTAATTTTTCTAAGTGATATAAACAATTAAGAAGAGGAAAATCTTTCCGAATAGTTTATTTTCTGCGAAATAAACAGAATTAAAAATTATTTTCTTTCCTATTTTATGTTTTGCATGATATAAATGAAGCTTCAATATCATCTTTTTGAAATTGTTGAATTGTGCAAGTGCAGGCTTAAGTGGGATGCAAATTGGTGTCTATTTGCATTGAGTCTGTTGGTATCAAATCAATCTTTTGAAAAGCAATGTGTTGTATGGAGTCATGGACCTTATGGCCTTTGTTCCTGTCTAATAAAGGTGATAAAATGGATTATGGATCCATATTTCAACTCATTTTTAATGGCTTCAATGATATATGGATTGCCTATGATTAGTATTTAAGTAGGAATGGGTATAATAAACCAAAGACCCACTAATGATGAGTTATAGTAGGTTTGGAAATAACCCACTTTCAACCTGTTTAACCAAAGAGTAATACTGACGGCATCTTGCTCTCAACTCTCTAATTTAATAAAAAAAAAAAAGAAAACCAGCTATATTACTTTGATTTCTTCAATAACACGTGGGACTAAAGCATACATGCATATTGGCTTTAAATCTAGATTACATTATTTCTTTGATAGTCTATATTTCATAGAATAAATATTGTGAGCGCGCAGCAAAAGCTTGACACATTCACGAGATCACCAAGAGAGTGCTAAAGTTCGAGCCTGTCAGTGTATCTAGTTGAACCTACATTCACTCAAAAGTTTAAATCAATGAGTTATGTATCAACAATGATATATTAATTGCTCCACACCACATTAATATGTGGTTTTTTCTAACACTACTCACACTTGCAACTTAAAAATCTCCTCCTAATGTGTGAGCTCGTTGTTAAGTTTGTTCTCCCTTAATTCAAGTATCTTTTAGCATCAAGATATCTCAACTTGAATCTTGAGCTCCCATCTTCATCCCTGATCTTGTTCTCCAAACCAAATTATGGAGGCTGCCACTTGGACTACATTGTTACACCGCAACACCCACCATTCAAAAATCGCTATGGTCATTAGATTCATTTCTTGAGATATTCACCAAACATTGGAACAAATTGAAAGCCCACTAATCTACCATCAGCTCTAATATCACTTGTTGGGAGTGCATAATAGAAACTCGATACCTTCATCTGGAGACATTACTAAGAGAGAATCTAAGTTTGAGCTTATCAACATATCCAATTAGACCACATTCACTCGAAATCATAAGTGAATGAGTTATGGATTAATTAGGACATATTAACTGCTCCCACACTATATCAATTCCTATATTGGAGATTTTTTTTAACACAATTCGCACATACTCAATAATAAATGTTTGAACACTCAATTATAGAAATAAAAAAAAAGATAAAAGGAAGAAAACGACTTGTTAATGTTATAAAAAAAATTTCGATTATATAAAGCCGAAGTAATGATGGTCTTGATCTTTAACATGCACTTCAATAATGAGATAAGATCGTCATTCTTTAAATTTTTGGGCCTTTTGGGCTCTGCTTACTCATCATGCCTTTTGGGCCTTTTGGCCTTTTGGCCTCTGCTTGTCGATGTGTCTCTATGCGGGCCCATTTCTTGCTTTTTCTAGTTCACTTTGTTTTTTGGGCGTTTGTTCTAGGGTTGGTTAAAGGATCGGAACGTTCAGCGAGTGTGCATAGGTTAATATGGGAAGAGGACGGTGATTCAGAGGCTATCTTTTCATGGGGATGAATGTGCGCGAAACGTGGCCGAGAGATGGAGGACAGAAGCGGAAACTTTGCGTTGATGGACGTGCGTGAAAGCAAGTTTTAAGGGCCAAGCGTTGCTAGCTTGACTGAGTTTTTTAGCCTTTTTGGCTATTTGGAATGGTCATATTTCCATGATAATATAAGATAATGATGTACTCAAAATGACAAAAGATAACAAGGTCATCGGAAAGGACCAGGAGATAAAAATTGGTCCGGCAAAGCTGATATATTAAATAATGTGACAAATTGTAACCAAGGCTTGATAATAACTAGATGTTTGACTCATGCAAAGTGCAGGCATATATCTGTATTCTGTAATTTTTGAATACTCAAGTAGCAACTCTAAATTATGCATGACGTTTTGTTGTTGGTATATTAACTCAAGGCAACGTACAAGAAAAAAGATTGCATAATTTCAGAAAATAGAATTTTATTCTTCTCTCATGCAATAGGGACGTGCGTATGGATTGTAATCCAAAAAACAAGCTACTCTAGGAAAGAGCATCGAGACAAAAATTTTGACCTCGGAAAACATAATTATGAAAGCTACAACAGGAACTCAACGGACAGTCAAACGCTACCGGTCGCTACTCCACAAAGCTTCACAATCGCATCCTCCACTTCATCAATCTCTTCATCTCCTTTGTTCCTAATGCCGATACTCACTTCTTTGACCCTATTCCTCACACACTCCCCACCTTCCTCCACCACAACAGCCTTGATCACCTTCGCAATCTCCCCTCTCTCAAGCTCTCCACTCTCATTCCTCATCACCTCCAATCCGACGCCGATGTCCTCAACGAGCCTCGCATTGAGCGGCTGGTCGAGATGCATCGGCATCGCGATGATTGGGACTCCAAACTTCATGCTTTCCATGACCGAACTCCACCCACAGTGACTCACAAAACCACCAACGCTTGGATGTGCTAGAATTCTAGCTTGCGGTGCCCATCCCTCGATCACACGTCCTCTATCTCTCGCCCTTTCAAGAAATCCCGCAGGAAGTGCCTCTTCGAGATTGATGTGCTCTTCAACAGGAAATTTAACCACCCAAATGAAGTTGACATTGCTAAGCTCCAACCCATAGGCTATCTCTTCTCTTTCCTTCTCTGTAAGGAAGTATTCTGTGCCGAAGGACACGAATATGGTCGACGATCTTTCCTTTTGATCAAGCCACTCAATTATGTGATTCCCATCCTCTTGGACAGGGTCTTGAACTAGTGGGCCAACGGGCACGACTTTCTTCCCCAAAAGATCACTTAGGTAGTCAATGTATTTGCCCTCCAATTCCCTGAAGGTCTTCATGAAAATTAGGCCCGATGAATGGTTCATGCACTGCACGACCCTTTCCGTGGTGCTCATGCCACTCTCTGATGCTTCTTCTACTTGGTTCCTATATTTTTCCATCCAATGGTCTTGAAGACGAATCGCCTTGAAAGGATACTCATCGCCCGGCCTCTTGATGGAGTGGAACACGTATGTGCTCATCCCTGCTGCCACGCTCGAGAAGTTGACCACCGGGATGCTGTGCGACCTCGCAATTTCAGGCGCCCACGAGAGGAGATAATCGAAGATAAGCAAATTGGGTTGGTGATCAGCGATGATGTCGGAGAGGTTAGGGCCAGCCATGTCGAAGGCTGTCTTGAGTTTCGGCATAAGGTGAGGCGGTAAGCCCCTAGTTGTGTGGTATTGAGGAGGGAGACCAGGCAAAGATGGGACATGGAGCTCTACTAGCTCAATGGTGGAGCAATATTCATGAGGGATTTCGATGGAGCTAAGGTTGACAGGACTTGAACATAGGAAGATGTGGAAGTTCCTCTTTGAGAGCTTCTTGGCTAGCTCTAGAAATGGACCTATGTGACCATGAGCGAGCCATGGAAGCATGAGAACCCTAATGGTTCTTCTTGTCGTAGCCATGGTCGATATGATTTTTCTCGTGTGTGTGACTCTCTTAGCTGATTATTGCTGGCTCCAAGCTTTTGATCATTTTGATTTCAAATGGCTATTTATAGAAAAATGGCGTATTTGATCATCTGTCATGGTTCTTTCTTCTTTCTTTAATATTTCTTCCTCCGCATATATATGAGATATCAAATCATGACACTTTCGTCTCCGCCCAAACAAAAAGACAGAGTCCAAGTTGGATTTGGCATTTAAGTAATGGCATATGCGGTAGAGAGATTATCGTCACCTGTGATGCCATAAAAAATATGACATTTCAAAGTTTGTAAACTACTTCAAGTCATGTGAGAGAAGACGGTATTTGTATAATATTCAAAGACTTCCGCACACAGATTTCATGGGTTTCCACTCATAGAATCGAAAAAGATGGATTTCGCAGGGAATTCAATGATTGTCTGAGAAGAATGGTAGATAAATTATAATCCACCGCTAAAGAGTGAGATTAGACTTAATCATGGCGACTTGAGGAGCTTTTGGTACATGTGACAAGTTTCACATGGGACCTATCTGATCCGACTATACAGTTGAGCTGGCTCATGTGCATCGTAACTAAAGCTATCTCTGCCCGAAAAAGAAGCTCACTGGTGTCGGAAATCCAACTCCCACTCCTGGGTATGTACGAGGGGTGTGCAAAAGAATCAGTAACTATCCGGATCACCCAGAACTGGATCGGATCGACCAGGAACCGGCTGCTCCTGTGAGGACCTATCCAATTCCCGGTTCTAATTTACTAGAACCGGTGAGTACCGGTCGGTTCCCAGTTCTAGACATAAAACCGCTCACTTGCCCACCTGGATCGGACCAGTAATATATATAAACATATATATAATTTTTTAGAAAAATTTTAACCCAAAAAAAAAGAAAACATTTTTAGAATAATGAAAACCATAAAATCGCTAATCTAAAGCTTGACTCTCGACTCCCATTAACTCACGGCCGTGCCTTTAGCCATTCATCGCCTCCCTCTCTCACTCTCACTCACCTCCATTTGCATGAAACTTGATGGGACCGATTCCATAGACCCTCCTAGGAATCAGATTGGACCGGCAATTCAGTTTCTAAGTGGATCAATGGAACCAACGGGCGATTCCCAATTCCAATTTCTCGAAACCAGTCCTTAGTAGGCGGTTCCCGGTTCCATGTCAGGAACCGCTTGTCCGGACCACGCTCACCCCTAATATATGCCACTAGGGATGGCAAAAGGGCAAAAGTGTGAAGTGGGATAGAACGGGGAGTATTTCCTTCACAATGTTCTCTTCAAATAGCTCTTGCAATTGGTGTTCATTCCACATATTCGATCTTTGGTCAATTAAATCTGCAACTCATTGGGGGTCTTCTCAGTTGGCTGGACCCCCGATAACACTGAACTCTAGCCATTTGTCCTCTCTTATAGCAATATTTTCTCCATTTGCTATTCGGATCAGGCCAAACTCAGAAGGGGATCAATAGGTCTCGACCGGAAACACTACAGGGGAGTATTCGGTGAAGAAGGGATACAACAAACTACTCTCATCACTATCAAAGTTAGACATAGAACAAGCATCCTCATCATACCAGCCACCTCGGTCCCTATCGAATACGATATGGAAGCTAACGCCGACCCTAAAATTTGCATTTTTTTGTGGAGCATGTGCCAAAATGCCCTATCCATGAAGGAGAACTTGTCCAAAAGGAAAGTAGTACCTAACCTGCTGATGCCGAAATGCGATAGAAATTAGGCCAAATAGAAGAATCAAAACGACAACGAGGAATAAACTGTTCTCTCAATTGATTAACTATCAAAATATCCATAGTCTGCTTAAAGAAAACCCTAAGACAATCTTATATATCCCCAAACCTAGCCCTACTAGGATTGGTAGACATCAAGACGTAAAATTACGAAACTATCCTTTACTAAATTAACCCATAAAAAAATACTAAAAAAAAGAAAAACCCACCTAAACGACCCCGAATCGCGAAAATCCATCGTTACTCACAGCCAACGGCGTGAGTATTGATCAGCGCGCCGTTTCGCTTCAGCCAACTAAATTTGAGCTCAATTTGACATCATTGACTTCAAGCCCGCCAGTTCGTCCAATCGCATGACGGGTTCGTCGGTCCCCTAGGTACATCATCCTCCTCTGATAGAGAAAGATTCGTCCTTGAATCTGCTTCGTCTTCATTGTCATCAATCTCTTCAGGGTCTTCTTCCTCTTCAGTGTAATAAGGTGACAAATCTGCTACATTAAAAGTTCTAGAAACATTGTGCTCACCCGGCAACCCGGGTGATAACTCTTCCGGTACGACTTCAGCAAACTCCTCAAGCAAGGGCAGAACTTGGGTAGGAATTTCGAAACTATCAGAATTCCACTCCATCACCACAATGGCAAAAAGCTCAAGTGCGCTCACTGCCTCTTCTTGAAATTCTAACCTGGACAACAGATTATTCTTCACTTCTTTTCTGAAATCTGAAGGACCTAGGGTAATGATTCGACCATCCTTCTTGAAGGTATAGGTATTTCTGAAACCATCATGCTGTGTCTTTCTGTCAAACTGCCACGGCCTCCCTAACAAAATATGACAAGCATACATTGGGACTATATCACACCACACCTCATCGATGTAATTTTTTCCAATAGAAAATTTCACAAGACACCTTTTGCTCACCTTCACCTCGTTCCCTTTTCTAAGCCACAACAGCTTGTATGGTTGAGGATGATCTTCTGTTTTCAACCTCAACTTTTCCACCATGGTCGTGGACACCGCATTCTCGCAACTCCCACCGTCTATTATCATGCTACATACTTTTCCTTTACTAGTGCACTTAGTATGAAAAATATTTTGTCTAATCCATGACTTATCATCTGTTACAGCAACATTTTAATATGCTTCTAATGACTAGGGACTCACCAAAATCAGTATAGATAATTCCTTCCTGTTCCGCATCCGCATCCTCTTCTTCGCCTTCAAATTCATCATAAACTGGACATTCATCAAAGACTGGATTATTAACAAGCGTCACAATCTGTCGGTTCGGACAATCAGCCGCAAAATGTTCGAATCCTTGACACTTGAAACATCGCTTGGCTGCAGTTCCTCCCTTGCTAGTTCCAGCACTACTCAGCCCCTCCTTGGATACAGTTTTTGAATTCGCATCCTTAATTGCAACTGGTGTCAAATTTGCCACAGATGTTCCCACTTTTCCTTGAGATTCTTTATTTGACCACTTGAAACTGCTGCATAACCACTTAGAATTACTGTTTTTTCTTTTAAACTATCCCTCCACCTTTAGGGCTAGTCTGCACACATCCTCATATGTCCAATACTGCTATAATTGGACAACATCAGAGATCTCATATTGCAGCTCTGTCAGATATTGTGCAATCGTCTGCTCGTCTTCCTCTGCCATATCACAACGTATCCGCAAGCGATCAAATTCTTCTATAAATTCATCAACTATTTTATCACCTTGCTTGACGTTATGATACTGATAAATGCCCCTTGCCTATAATGGGTAGGCAAAAAAATTTTCTGTAATAACTTTTTCATCTTCTCCCAACGATCCACCTTCGGCTTCTCCTCTCTAGCACGTTGCTTTTTCACGTGTTCCCACAAAATCGAAGCATGTTTTCATAGCCTAATAGCCACTAACTTCACTTTTTGCCCCTCAGTTTGATCTTTAAAATCAAAAATCCGTTCTACATATGCAACCAATCAATAAACTCATCAGGATGAGCCTTACCATTAAACTCGGAAATCTCGATCTTTATTCCGAAATTTTGAGAAGAGCACTGATTTTCAGGTCATACTCCTTAATTCCGCCCTTGGTTGAGAACCCCAAAAGGGTTTACATCCTACTCTTTATCATCGGATGGATCCTCAGATTCTGCTTCTTCTTCGGATTGAACGCCCAACCTCGCTTCTTCAAGTTGTCACTCCAAATCCTGAATTCGTCTTCTCTGTTCTTCAATTTCTACGTCTCACAGATCTCTTAGACGCGGTTGGTCATCTGCTTCAGGAACGCCTCCACGCTCCCGGCCACCACGAGCCCGCCGTCCACGACCGAGATTCTGTTCAGCCATTGATTCAAGCAACCTATGCTTTGATACCAATTGATGACGAAACGCGATAGAAATTAGGCTAAACAGAAGAATCGAAACGATAACGAGAAATAAACTGTTCTCTCAATTGATTAACTATCAAAATATCCACAGTCTGCTTAAAGTAAACCTTAAAACAAGCTTATATATCCCCAAATCTAGCCCTACTAGGATTAGTAGACATCAAAACGTAAAATTACGAAACTACCCTTTACTAAATTAACCCAAAAAAATAGTAAAAAAAAGAAAAACCCATCTAAACGACCCCGAATCACGAAAATCCATCGTTAGTCATAGCCAACGGCATAAGTATTATCAGCAAGCCATTTTGCTTCAGCCGACCAAATTTGAACTCAATCTGACATCATTGACTTCAAGCCCGCCAGTTCGTCCAGTCGCATAACGGGTCCACCGGTCCCCTAAGTGCATCACCTGCTCTGTTTGATTTGTCGGAATACCCCAGAAACTACTGAATATATTTTCGTCCTATACGACTGGACCAAGGTAATTTGGTCAGATCAAAGGCTAAATGTGGAAGCATCTCCGATGAACATCACAAGGATATACAAATGGGTAGATGAATTGATTATCTCAAGAGCAAGTCCTTCTTCTCGAGAATGGATCCCTAGAATTCTATGGCTAATTTGCAAAGCGCGAAATGCACTTGTATTCCAGAACAGACGACTCAACCAAGAAACGATTGTCGAAGATACCCAAACACTAACCAACAACTTCCGCCAGTGGAACATACAAGCGCCAAATCGGTGGACGGAGAAAAAATCTTACCTGAGCGATGGTCACCACCAGCAAAGGGGGTCTGGAGATTCAACTTGGATGGGTCTTGGATCAACAGCTTTGTAGAGGGATCGGCGGCGAGAGTATGTCGAGATTACCGGGGAGCAATAATGGCTAGATTCGCAAAGAATTTTACAGCTTCTTTAGCCCTTGAGATCTAACCTCTAGCGTTGAAGAAACCATTGGTGTGGCTGGTGGATACCACCGAACTAAGGCAAAATGATGTGCTGCACATGGAAGTTCTAACAAATAATGAATCTGTTGTTAAATTCTCAGCTGAACCAAGGCAAAGCCCATGGCTCCTGAGGAGTTTTTTGTAGGATTGCAAAGACTTACTAGCTCAATTGAAAAGCATTTCCTTAGCCCACATCTCACGGGAAGCCAACCAAGTTGCATATTAGACCACAAAGGCCAAACGAAAAAGGATGCTCTCATATAACTGGCTATCTAAGCCATCCCAACAACTTTGGGATTTATTATACCTTGACTCTTGTCATCAACACTTATTTAGTACGACTTTGAATGAATGAATGAAATGGTACTTATTTGACCAATATATATATATATATATAGAATGGCGAGTGAAATAAACATTTTACCCCTAACAAATATAAACAAGAATTTGGTAGTATTACATGTCTTTAAAATTGGTCACTCAACAATATTTTCAAAGACTTACTTTTTACTTTGAATTGTACAAATGAAATAATTACACATGCAAATTGAATTGGTGAGAATCTGAACTTAATTACACAAACTAAAGGCCAAGATGGAGTGGGTCCTTGGGGTCATTTTTATCTTTTACACGGTCCGCTGAAGTTTTTGCATCTCTTTGATTTACCTAGGCTATATTCGCCTTTCTTTGGAGGACTACCTAGAAAACCGAATAGGATAATAATAACGTAGTCCATACTTAGACTCTATATTCAACCCCAAGAGTTGCATAAAAATTAAAGCTTTCAGTACAAATAAATCATGATATTAAAATCGGACTCTCTATATTTCAAATTCTTATATTCCTTTCAACATATATGAAAACTTATAGGATAGCCGATTCTCCAACTCAATTCTAATGATTTGCATTATGATTATTAAAATTATGTCTCGATTTTGAACCTAAAAAGAAAAGTTTCCTAATTCAAGTAAATTTCCTATTTTGAATAGGTTTCCTAATTAAATGGTTTCCTAATTGAAGAAGGTTTCCTAAAAAGAGGTTTCCTAAGAACGTTTCCTAAAAAAAGATTTCCTATTTTGGATCGTGCTCTTGTCTATATATAAGAAGTGTGACTTCTTATGAAGAGTATTAAGAGGACCTTCTGCTTATGAATTACACTCTAGGAGCTTTTAGTGTTGAAGTTAATTAAATCTTGTTATAATATTTGTGAGTAATTCTTTTAAGGGATTGAAAGATTATTTCATGAGAAATTGTGGGGTTAAACATTGCATGAGTTATTGGATGTAATTGAGGACTGGGAAATACTGAGAGTGTTTGAGTAATTTGAGCGTGGTTGTAATCTCCATTGTATCTTTTGATCTATAGTGGAATTTCGTGTTGCTCTCCCCATAGACGTAGGTCACTAAAATCGAACTACGTAAATCAAGTATCTAATTTATTTTCTTGTTTTGTCTATTTTATAGTCTTGGTTGAATTGAAGCAAATCAATGATGACAAAAGAAGGAAAAGTGAAAATCAATAAATTTGATGGGAAGAATTTTGATTTTTGGAAGATGCAAATTAAGGATTATCTTCTTACCAAAAAAAAATTAAGGATTATCTCTATTAGATGAAACTGCATTTGCCCCTATCTGGTAGAAACTAGAGACGATGAAGCAAGCTGACTCGAAATTGCTGGATAGACAAGCTTTGGTGTTATTCAACTGACGTTGGCTCGTAACGTTGCATTTAACATTATTAAAGAGACGATCACTTCGAGTTTGATAGAAGCCCTGTCGAACATGTACGAAAAGCTCTCTGCTATTAATAAGGTCTATTTAATGCGATGTATGTTTAACTTGAAGATAAGCAAAGGTGCGTTAGTTGCTGATCATATTAATAAATTCAATATGATCGTTAATTAATTGAATTCAGTTGAGATTGACTTTAAAGATGAAGTATGTGCTTTGATTCTATTATTATCATTGCCTGATAGCTATACTATTGTTACTACTAGTAGTAAATCAGTGGGGCCAACAAGTTTGACATTTGATAGGGTTCGTAATATGATTCTGAGTGAGGACATCTCTAAAAGAGAATATAGTAAACTTGTATCTTCTACTTTAGTAGGTGAAAATAAAGGAAGAAATAGTACACTTGTTAGCAGAAGTAGTTTAAACTTGAATAGACATAGTTAGTGTAGAACTAGTGGTATTGTCTGTTGGAGTTATGATAAGAGGGCGCATCTTAGAAGAAATTGCCTTAAGCTAAAAAACGAGAAGAATAAGGAAATTAGAGTCAAGTCTATGGATGATATTGCAGTTATAGCAGATGATAATTCGGATAGTGCTGATTTTGTCTTGTGTAGCACTGATTATTCATCTTTAATGGATTGATAATGGATTATGGTTGTTCGTTTCACGCTACACCAAACAGGAACCGTTTTACTACTTAGCAGTGCACAGATAGTAGTGAAGTGTAATTGGGGAACAACTTTGAGTGCGATGTTATAGGTATTGGTGATGTTAGAATCATAATGCATGATGGTATTGTGCGGACATTGACTGAAGTGAGGCACGTTCCAGAGTTGAAGAAAAATTTGATTTCCATGAGTACTCTGAATTCAGTTGGGTGTCGGTATACTTCAGAATGTGGAGTTCTGAAGATTCTTCGAGGTGCCATAGTGATAATGAAAGGAATCAAGCATGGTGGTGTGTATGAACTTCAAGGTGAGACAGTGTCAAAATTTGCTGCGAAGACGTTGAATGCATCTATTCGAGAGTCTAAATTGCAACATATATGTTTGGGATGCATTTGCGAGAAAAGCCTGAAGGTTTTCAATGAAAGAAATTTGTTATGTGGTTGTGTTGCTGACGAATTGAATGTATGCAGGTGTTGTAACTTAGATCAGTGACGAAAGATACAATTTAGTGCGACTGTCAAAGAAACCACGGAATGTGGAGATTAATTCGTCACAAGTTTTTGCGGTTACATTCGAGGAAGAGTGTCAGATTTATGCTAATAGTTGTGAATGACTACTTGCAGAGGACCTGGGTGTATATGCTAAGTCACTAGTTTAATGCTGTTGTCAGGATCAAGTAGTTGAGAGCTTTGATTAAAAAAAAAACAGAGAGACTAGTAAGACAATCAAGCATGTGCGGACTGACAACAGTATGAAGTTTTGTTTGAAGCTATTAAATGAATTCTACATGAAAGAAAGCATAGTGAGACAATGCACTAGTACTAGTGAACCACAATAGGTTGCAAAGTTGATGAGTAAAACATTACTAGAGACGGCTCATAAAATGATCTCTAGTGCTTATATGACTTGAAAATTTCTTGTGGATGCACTTAGTACGGCGAACTACCTAAAGAATAGATTCCCATCGACTGCAATTGAATGTTAGACACCCGACAAAGTGTGGTCTCGTAACGTTGTTCATTATTCTGTTCTTAGAATATTTGGTTGTCCGTATTATGTTCAAGTTAGTGATGGTCAGCTCAATGAAAGGGTAAGAAAATGCATGTTCCTATGTTATGGTGAGTGGGGTTATCAATTATGGTGACCGGAATTAACTTCACCCATTGTTAGTAAAGAAGTTATGTTTGATGAATATCCAGTACTTTTGGCAAAGAGTATTATAGCAATGTTTATACGGATCTAGACAATGTTTAGCTTGAGATGGAGTTGGAACTAGAAACTCCTAAAGGAGTGGGTACTAGCGAAGTTATCGACATAGATGATGCTTGTAGCGAAATGGAGCTTATAGAACCAATGGTTGCTGTAACTGCTTAGTTTAACAAGGTGCTCGTTCAATCTTTTGATAGATATAGATGCAATGGTGGTTTTGCTTTATCTGTGGTAAAGGAGGTTATGTCGGAAAATCTTTGCGGAGTAATTAAAGGTGCATATGGAGTTGGTATTTTGATGAGATCCACAGTTATAGTAAAGTTCAAGCGAGGCTTGGACTTAAAAAATATTTGTGTTTTGATGAGATCCACAGTTATAGTAAAGTTCAAGCGAGGCTTGGACTTAAAAAATATTTGTGGCGGTTGAGCCCATTGGGGGTTGTAGGTGAGTAGCAGTGAAGTTCAAATTTTTTCAAAGCGATTGTAACTTGACTCGGTCGTCGAGTCAAGGTGGAGATTGTTAAAATTATGTCTTGATTTTGAGCCCAAAAAAAGAAAATTTCCTAATGCAAGTAGGTTTCCCATTTTGAATAGGTTTTCTAATTGAAAAAGGTTTCTTAGTTGGAGAAGGTTTCTTAAAAAGAGGTTTCCTATTTTGGATCATGCTCTTGTCTATATATAAGAAGTGTGACTTTTTATGAAAAGTATCAAAAAGGAGCTTTTGCTTTTGAATTATACTCTGAGAGCTTTTAGTGTTGAAGCCAATTAAATATTGTTGTAAGATTTGTGAGTAATTCTTTCATAAGATTGAGATATTATTTCGTGAGGAATTTTGGGGCTAAACACTGGGTAAATTATCTGGTGTAATTGAGGGCTTGAAAATACTTAGAGTATTTGAGTGACTTGAGCGGTATTGTAATTTCGTTATATCGATTGATCGATAGTAGAATTTCGTGCTTCTATCCCCGTAGACGCAGGTCACTACGATAGAATCACGTAAATCTGGTGTCTAATTTATTTCTTATTCTGTCTATTTTATCGTTCGATCGCTTACTTACGCAACAATGATGCCACTTTTTAAAGGCTTGCAATTTATGACCATTCGTATGTAGTTTGTTATACTCCCACTTCTCTCGATTAGAAAAGTTGACTGTTTGACGTCGGTAAACAGACACAAAATTGGGATAACAATTGTAAATTCATTAGCAAATGCATATATCTAAACGCGGGTTCTTCCGCTGTCTCATTGCTATTATAGAATCTAATTAGAATGCCACTACTACAATACAAAAAATCAAAAAGTCACAACATATATTGAAAAAACTGCACAGCATTACAATGGCAAGGTTACAGTCAGGGGACTATAGACGCACCCCATACCCATTCAAATACCTATAACATGGCTTCATTTTGACACATATTGTTCTTTATGTCCCACACAAAGTTGGACCAACGCATCAGCCACTTCATCTAATTCTCCCTCTCCTTTGTTCCTAATACCGTCACTCATTTCTTTTGCCTTCTTCCTCACACTGTCTCCATCTTTCTCCACCACCACATCTTTGATCACCTTCGCTATCTCCAATCTCTCCAGCTCTCCACTCTTATTTCTCTTCACCTCCAATCCGACCCCGACCTCCTCGACCATCCGGGCATTTAATGGCTGATCGAGTTGCATCGCCATTGCGATGATCGGGACTCCGGATTTCATGCTTTCCATGATGGAGCTCCATCCACAATGACTTACAAACCCACCAATGCTTGGATGCCCCAGAATCTTTCCTTGCGGTGCCCATCCATCTATGACCAATCCCCTATCTCTCACTCTTTCAAAAAACTCCTCAGGCAATGCCTCTTCAAGCTCAGTGCTCTCTCCTACTGGAAACATAATGACCCAAATGAAGTAGACATTACTAAGCTCCAATCCATAAGCAATCTCTTCTCTTTCTTTCTCAGTGAGAAAATATTCAGTACCAAATGACACAAAAATAGTAGAAGATTTTTCTCTCTTGTCAAGCCACTCAATGATGCTATCTCCATCTTCTATGTTGATAGGGTCTTCCGCAAGGGGACCAACAGGCACCACAATTTTCCCCAAGAGACTAGAGAGATAACCCATGTACTTCCCCTCCAGCTCTCTAAAGGTCTTCAACAAGATAAAGTTAAGGGATCTTTCAACACTTTGTAAAGCCCTATCTTTGTCGCTCAGGTGGCCTGCGGAGTTGTCTATCAACTTGATGAGTTTTGCCTGCTCGTAATCATGAAGATGAATTGCTTCGAAGGGGAACTTACTGCCAGTATTCATGATCACATGGAACATAAAAGATAGGGCCCCCGCACCAGCACTGAAGAAGACGACTGATGGCACACTGTGAGATTGCGCCGCTTCTGCCGCCCACGGTTGGAGAAAGTCATGGATGAGCAAATCGGGGCCCAGGCTCTTGATGATACTGGAGAAGCTGGGGCTCGCCATGTCGAAAGCCACTTTGAGGGTGTTCATGAGGTGAGGAGGCAAGCCTTTGGTTGTGTGATAATGGGGAGGGAGGTTAGGCAGAGATGGGAGGTGAAGCTCAATAAGTTCAATGGACGATGAATATTTCTCAGAAATTTTGGGTTTGATGGAGCTTAGGTTGACAGGAGTGGAACACAAGTAAATGTGGAAGTTTCTCCTGGAAAGCCTCTTTGCTAGCTCTAAAAACGGTGATATGTGGCCATGAGCAAGCCATGGCAACATCAGAACTTTGATGGGTCTCTGCATATTGTCCATCCCGATCTCAAGTCTCTCTCTTGTTTCTTCTCTCTTAGCTATGCATCTCTAATGGGTTTACATATCAGTGGAGAGAAAACACAAGAGACCGCATGATAGAGAATTTGAGTGATCTTGAGAAGCTAGTGCAGGATGATGATGAGAAACCTCGACGTCAAACATTGATTTAAAATGTGTAGCGTCGGCATCAAGTTCTCTCTGTTGTCTAGAAGGTGTGGTTTCATGTGCCATCTGTCCTCTCGTTCAAAGGGAAAAGCCAAGTTGAAGTTGGACTCCAATTTGGCATCTTTGGATTTGTCATCACGGATGACGCATTGTATAACCATAGGTACAAACAAATCTGATTTATTGTTAGCCGAACCTACTTCTCCTCTTGAAGAGCGAGGCCTCAAGACCAGTAGGTGATTGACCGAAGACTACTGTTACACGGGAAATTATAAAAAATGATAATTGGAATTTTATGACCCGGGTAAGGGAACAATTATCCAAAAAAATCTTAAATCTATTACATTTTTATCAATTATGTTATAAACCTTTCAATTTTGCCAATTCAATCCTAAACTTTTTGCATTTATGTCAATTCAGTCCATCCGGTCAATTTTAACCTGCTGACACTCACTTGAACACCAGCTGTCAAACCAACGCTGATGACAATTTTTTTAAATAATTTTTTTTGAATTTATTTTATTTTTCCTTTTTTCTCTATTTTTTTCCAACCCTTCCTCTCTTTGGCCAGTCGTTGGACGGACTAGAGGAAAGAAGGAAAGAAAAAAATTAATAAAAAAAAATTCGAAAAAAACTTGAAATATTAAAAAAATTACTACATTAGCGTTGGTTAGACAACCGGTGTCTACATTAACGCCGGACGGCCAAAATTGATCGAATGGATTGAATTGATACAAATGTAAAAAGTTTATGACTGAATTGGCAAAATTGAATAGTTTACAACTGAATTGGCAAAAATGTAATAGGTTTAGGACTTTTTGGACAATTTTTCCCGCAGCAAAAATAGGCAAAAAACGAGGATAAAGAAATTCTATTACGCATAAAAACGCAACACGTTCCCATCCGTGATTTAGAGAATGCTCCCGACACTATTCTCAAAATCAATCTTCGAGATTTGAGTTATATCCAGCAAATAACGCATATTGATATAAGTGAAAACCTAAAAACAATTAAAATAATTAAACTTGGAAATTCTAACTAATTGATAACTATTGCCTTATTTGAATAAAATCAATCAAAATTCTAAAAATTTAGACGTGAGAAAATAAAGTTCAAAAATGCCTATTTAAATTCTATAGTTGGGTTGAAGACGGCGGATCTACAGATGCAAGTCACCCAAGAAACAATTGGCCAAATTTCCTAAAAAACCCCAAAATTTAGGTCAGTTCCAAATCTACCTAAATTTTTTTTGTGTCAAAATAAATTTTCAACTTTCATTTGAATCCCAAATCTATCATCATCATCCAAGTCATCATTAGATCTCTATGGTGGCATCCAAGTGTACAGCCACATTAGAAAACACACATGAGAAGGAAAAGAAAATTTGAGAGAAAGAGAGAGAAACAAAAGAAAAAGCAAAATAAGAATAAAGAATAAAGAAAACTTGAGAGAGAGAGAGAGAGGCGGTCATGGCCGCTCAAGCTCCAAGCTCTCGGTTGCAACTAGCACGAAACTTGACTGGCCATGGCCACCGCGAGCGCAAGATGATATAGCAAAGCACATGAGCAGACAAAGATGGGGACGAGCGAGGGGAGAGAGAGAGGGGCGATGGCGGCCATGGCCATATGGCACCACTCACGTAAAACATCACAAGCTTGATTGATGCACTGAGCAAGCCACCTGAGAATGAGAAGACGCTAGCTTAGAATTACAGCTAGACCTCAAAGGTGAGACATCACCATCAAGCCCAAATTTGTACGAGCGAGCCACTGAAAGTGACAACAGTCGCGCTCTATATTTAGTAATCAAAATAAAATTCAGGATAGAGGGTGCCTGCCTAAGACTAGATGAAGTCATATATAAGGAGATATAGACCGGATAAAATTATCTCGTAGGGAGGTGAGATAAAAGTGGATAGAATTTCTAATATCTATAATATAAAAATTATTATTCTAGAATAAAAAAATTGTTAAATTAATAAAATTAAAATAGTATTCAAGTATAAATAATATTTGAATCATAATATAAAAAATTCAAAATAACAAGAAAATAACAACAATTTCGTTTTTATTTATTTCTATTTTTATTATTTATGCAAATTTCTTTCTATCTTATAATATAAATTCCATATATATAAATACATATATATTTAGTATTTTTATTTTTATTTTATTACATATTTTAGGTATATTAATATAGTTTATGATTTAATAAAACTTTATGAAAGAATGATGGAAGGGGAAAAGAGAAATAAAAAAAGAAAAGAATTAAAAAAGAGAGGGAAAAATAACAAAAAATAAGCAAATAAAAATGAAGTAGGCAAAAGTGTCATGAGAGATTTTTAACGTTTCCATTTGTACAATTTTTAGGTTTATTTACACCGATATATGGTTCATAGTAAATAATGGACATGATAAGATATAAAAATATTCGGTTTTATTACTTTGATTCACCAAACATTGGGTAGGATATAGCAAAATCCTGGGATTTCATATCCAGTCCTATCCTGACTAGAAATCGAAACAACCAAATGCAAACTTGAGAGTTACGGTAGGTAGCAGATAAGCAAGCGAGAGCGACACCATCATTTTGCTCTATCGTAAGTTAATCCCAAAACCCAATTCACATTCTTAAAAGATATCAGCTAACATGGATTGGATTCAAACTCCCAATGTCGAGATACAGTCCTAAGCATGTTCCAAATCAAATTCCAAGATACACCAACTCAAATCACAACAAAAACAAAGCTCATTTCTCCGGGCAGTAAACAAAAATAGAGCTCTATCTACTCGTGTTCTCCGCTCAGACATCATGCTGAGCGACCATGGCCGTCGCACCAAAAGTTCGAGCAACCATGGCCTACTGAGCTTCGTGGCTCGAAACTCCAACGGCCATGGCCACCGTGAGTTTCATAGCTCAAAACTCCAATGGCCATGGCCGCCGTGAGCTCGGAGCTAGCTGCCGTGAGCCCGAAGAATGAGCGACCATGGCTGCCAAGAGCTTAGAGCTTGAGCAGCCATGGCTGTGCCTCTCTCTCTCGGGTTTATTTTTTTGCTTTTTCTTTTCTTTCTCTTTATCTCTTTTTTTTTCTTTTTCTTTTCATTTATTTTGTCTAATGTGGCATGCCATGTTGGATAAGTAACAGTAACTTGGACTGCCATGGTGACTTGGACGACGAGAATATATTTGGGACTCTAATGAAAGTTGTGGATTCATTTTGAGACAAAAAAGCGTTCATGGTAGATTTGGAACTGAACCTAAAATTTTGGGTTTTTTTGGGGAATTAACCCAGGAACAATTAACATTTTCAAAGCCAAAATCGAGAAAGAAGAGAACTTCTACTCTTGACAATCGTTCTTCATGCATCACGCAAAACATCGACCAAGGCGTCTATCACTTCGTCTAATTCTATCTCTCCTTTTTTTCTAATGCTATCCCTCATTTCTTTTGCCTTCTTCCTCATACTCCCTCCATCTCTCTCCACCACCACACCTTTGATCACCTTTGCTATCTCCTCTCTCACCAGCTCTCCACTCTTGTTCCTCTTGACCTCTAATCCGATCCCGACCTCTTCGACGATATGGGCATTCAGCGGCTGATCGAGTTGCATCAGCATCGCGACGATCAGGACCCCTGACTTTATGCTTTCCATGATAGAGCTCCATCCGTAGTGACTCACAAACCCACCGATGCTTGGAAGCTCTTGCTTACGGTGCCCATCCTTCTCTCACTAATCCTCTATCTCCAACTCTTTCCAGGAACCCCGCAGGCAATGCCTCTTCAAGCTCCACGCTCTCTCCCACAGGAAACCTAATGACCCAGATGATGTTGACATTACTAAGCTCCAATCCATAAGCAATCTCTTCTCTTTCTTTCTCGGTGAGATAATATTTTGTGCCACACCATACAAAGACACTCGAACATTTTTCTTTTTTGTCAAGCCACTTAATGATGTTATCATCGCCATCCTCTTGACCAGGGTCTTGAACTAGAGAGGTAGTGCATGTATTTCCCCCCAGCTCTCTAAATGTCTTGATCAAGATGATTTCGGAAGACCTTTCGAAACATTGTAGAGCCCTATCTTGGTCCTTGATGCCACCCGCGGAGTTCTCATACAACCGGTCGAATTTCCATTGCTCGTAATCATGAAGGCGAATAGGCTCAAACGGGAACTCTTTGCCTACGTTCTTGACCGCGTAGCAAGTAAAAGAAGTCATTCCAGGGCCGACGCTCCAGAAGTTGACTTATGCAATCTCGCGACTTCTAGAGCCCACGATTGAAAAAAGTCGTAGACCATCGAATATGGGCTCAAGTTCTTGATGATGTCGGAGAAGCCGGTACTTGCCATGTCAAAGGCCGCTTTGAGGGTGTTCATGAGACGGGGCGATAAGCCTTTGTTTGTGTGGTAGTGAGGAGGGAGGTCAGGCAGGGATGGAAGATGAAGCTCAACAAGTTCAATGGAGGATGAATACTTCTCAGAGATCTTGGGTTTGATGGAAGTAAGGTTGACAGGAGTGGAACACAAATAAATATGAAAGTAAGATTGACAGGAGCGGAACACAAGTAAAGCCTCTTCCCTAGCTCTAGGAATGGTGATATGTGACCATGAGCAAGCCATGGCAACATCAGAACATGAACAGTGTCTTTCTCTCTGTAAACTGTAACCCTAATATTTGCACAAGACATAATTCCCAAAATCTTAGAACAAGATGATTTTCACAACATCATAAAAGTCGAGAGACATACCTTGATCCATGATGATTCCTTGTGAAGAAATCAATTGTAAATGAGAAATCTTTGAAGAAATTGGTTTCTCTCTCTTAACCCATTTTCACTTTCTAATGTTCTTGATGGAAAAGAACTGTTGTTCTATTCTAGGGTTAGAGAGGACCAATTTCTAATTGGGTCTTTTATAGTCACACCATCCATCAGGGTGTACGGTAATTAGAATACACATCTCTATTGACTAATAAGAATTTAGCACATAATAATTATTAAACTTAAACCACATATGGGCCAAGCCATTAATCACGTGGGCCATAATAAAATCCAACATTCTCCCACTTGGCCCATGTGATATTATTCAACTTTAAGGTTTAACAATAAAACATAATGCGCAAGGTATAAGTTAAATCCTTTCTCAAATTGGCCAAATCATAAATCATCATTAAGTAAGAACTTATAAGGATCATGGCGATTGCATGTCATTAGTTCGACATAGTCCCTTCCATGTATCACAGTATCAGTCCTATACTTAACATGATCAATAATGAGAGATAACATAATGGTCAACCAATAATGTTTCTTTTCATAAACAAATCCTATTAACATTCACATAATTTATTCATGTATATACCAACATAAGAAGATAGGATGCATGAGTGTATCCGAAACGATACATAAGTGATATCAGAGTGTCAAGTATATAAAGAGCACAAAACTTTAACAAAATATCAATGATGGTTTTCAATAATGCCCAGTCTTTCGACATGCTCACTAAATATCTTTGGTGGCAACCCTTTAGTTAACGGATCCACAACCATAAAATTGGTGCTAATGTACTCAATCGACACTCTTCATTTCTGAACTTCCTTTTTAACGGCAAAGTATTTCAATTCCACGTGTTTAGCACCCTTCGAATACTTGTCATTTTTAGATAAGCAGATTGCTATTGCAATATCATAATAAATTCCCAGCGGCTTGGCAATACTGTCAACAATTCCAAGTCCTGAAATAAAGTTCCGCAGCCATAATCCATGAACAGTGGCCTCAAAGCATGCCACAAACTCAGCTTCTATGATGGATGCAGCAATGGCACACTCTTCGCACTTTTCCATGAAATTGCTCCTCCAACTAAAAGGAACAAATATCCATATGTGGATTTTATGGTATCCACATATCCAACCCAGTCCGAGTCTGAATAATGTATTACCTCAAGATGATCGGACCTTCTAAACGTGAGCATACGATCTTTTGTCCCTTGCAAGTATCTCAATACTTTCTTCGAAGCTTTCCAATTATCCAATTCTGGATTACTTTAATACAGGTAAATATACACTACAAGTGCCATAACTTGTGTACGGCGCTCACTTTAGTGCCATAAATTTTTTTTGGATCACTTTAGTGCTAAAATTTTTGAAAAACGATTACTTAAGTGCTAAAATTTTTGAAAAACGATAACTTAAGTGCCAACTCCGGTGCCGTACATAATTTTTCGCCGAAAATCTGACGTGGCATTTTTTTTATTAATTTCTGAAGCTGACATGGCTCACCGAAGTCTCGCCGGAGATTGGCACTTAAGTGATCATTTTTTAAAAATTTTAGCACTTAAATGATCGTTTTTCAAAAATTTTAGCACTCAAGTGATCGTTTTTCAAAAATTTTAGCACTAAAGTGATCCAAAAAAAAGTTATGACACTTAAGTGATCGTTTTTCCTCCGACTTGGCACCAAAGTGATCCGAAAAAAAGTTATGGCACCAAAGTGAGCGCCGTACACAAGTTATGGCACTAATAGTGTCCTTTTGCCCTTTGATACCTGTCCAGCATTCCGACAGCAAAACTAATGTCTAGCCTGGTACAAGTCTAAGCATACATCAAGCTCCCAACAATAGTTGCATAAGAAATTTGTTCCATTTGTTTGCGTTCCAATTCATTCTTTAGGCATTGCATAAGGTCCAATTTATCTCCTTTCTGAATTGGACCAACACTTGCAGAGCACTTTTCCATCTTGAATCTCTTTAGAACTTTATTAATATATGCTTTCTGAGACAACCCTAACAATCATTGTGATCTATCACGGAATATTTCAATTCCAATCACATAGGATGCCTCAACCATATCTTTCATTTCAAAGTTCTTAGAAAGGAATTTTTTGGTCTCATGTAACATACCAAGATCATTAGTAGCAAGCAAGATATCGTCAACATACAAAATTAAAAATATAAACTTGCTCCCACTAACCTTCAGATTTATTCACCGATCAACAGAGTTTTCCTTAAATCCAAAGGAGGTAATAGTATCATTGAACTTAAGATAATTGTCGAGAAGCTTGTTTAAGTCCGTATATTGACTTCTTAAGTTTATACACCATGTGTTCCTTTCCTTCAACTGAAAACCCCTCTGGTTGGTCCGTATAAACTTCTTCATCTAAATTCCCATTCAAAAAGGTAGTTTTCACATCCATTTGGTGTACCTCTAAGTCGTAATGAGCCACCATAGCCATAATAATTCTCAGAGAGTCCTTCTTAGACACGGGAGAGAACGTCTCTTTATAATCAACACCATCTTTCTAAGTAAAACCTTTGACAACGAGTCTAGCCTTGTATCTTTTAAAATTGCCACTTGAGTCGCGTTTGGTCTTAAAGACCCATTTACAACCGACTTTTTACAACCTTCAAGCAAATCAACAAGGTCCCAAACTTCATTGTGATTAATTGATTTTAACCCTTCCTTCATGGCGTCAAACCACTTAGCAGAATTAACACTTTCCATGGCTTGTGAAAACGAAACTAAATCTTCATCAATTCCTAAGTCAAATTCAGATTCATGTAAATAAATCACATAATCATCAGAAACGATAGATCTTCTTTGCCTTTGAGACCTTCTTAATGCCACTTCATGTGGTTCATCTACTACAAGTTCATTAGTAGCAACTTCATCATGGAGTGTTTGGTCATTTATTTGTTGTTCTTGTATGTTGTCAAGCCGTTTGACAACTGTGGGAACAACAACCTGAGAATGAGTTATAGGTAAAGGTACTTGTACCCCCAACTTCTTGAATTTCCACTTTTTGTGGTTCTACACTCTCACTAGTTTCACCATTTTCAATAAACCTAGCATTTCCAGTTTCAACAATTCTTGTACTATGGTTAGGACAGTAAAATCTATACTCTTTGGATTTTTCTGGATAACCAATGAAGAAACCACTAATTATTCTCGAGTCCTGTTTCTTTTCATGAGGATTATAAATTCTTACTTCCGCTGGGCAACCCCAAACATGCAAGTGCCTCAAACTGGGTTTCCTTCCTATCCATAGTTCAAAAGGAGTCTTTGGAACTGCCTTACTGGGAATCCTATTTAATAAATACATGGCAGTTTTCAAAGCATGCATCCACAATAATAAGGGTACAGAAAAATTACTTAACATACTCCTAACCATATCCATTAATGTACAATAACGCCTTTCTGCAACACCATTTTGTTGCAGTATTCCTGGCATAGTGTATTGAGTACAAATGCCACGCCTTTCAAGGAACTTAGCAAATGGACTAGGGCAATATCCAGTTTCTTCATAACTTCCATAATACTCACCACCTCTATCAAATCCGACAATTTTCACCTTTCTGTCTAGCTATCTTTCAACCTCATTGATAAACACCTCTAATGTGTCTACCGATTGAGATTTTTCATGCAACAGATATATATAACCATAATATGGAAAATCATCAATAAAAGTGATACGGTACTTTTCTCCACCAAACGATGGAACATCAAAAGGTCCACATATATTGGTGTGTACTACTTCAAGGAGCTGTGTGCTTCTTGTGGCTGCTTTCTTAATTGTGTGTTTTGTGTGTTTTCATTTAATAAAATCCACACAAATACGAAGATTAGTAAAATCCGGATCATGAAGGATTTCATTCTTTACTAATCTTTGTATTCTTTCTTTGGATATGTGACCCAAACATTTATGCCACAAGTAAGCTGAACTTTCATCTACTAAGTCACGTTTCGAACCAACATTATGATGCAGGGTCAATAGAGTCTTAGCAAATGAATTATCGAGTTTTAATTTGTACAAACCATCACAAGCACACCAAAACCAATAAAATGATTATGTTTAACTAAACTGAAACATCCATTTCCAAACTTAAAAGAATATCCAACTGTATCAAGTTTCGATAATGAAACTAAATTTCGAGAAACATAAGGAACATAAAAAGTTTGAAAAAGATCTAAATAATGTACAATGTCCAAAATCAAACAGTACGTTCCAATGGCTTCAACTGGACCCATGAAAATAAGCTTTTTATTTGGACTTATGATTTGGGTCATAAGGAATCCCTACATCGTATTCGAAACATGAGTGGTATAATCAGAATCAATTCACTAAATATTATAAGGAACTTTTGCTAAGTATGATTCAAAACATACAAAAGCACTAGGCTTACCTTTCTTTTCGAACCATGCCTTATGTTTCAAGCAATCTTTCTGATAGTGTCCAGGTTTTTTTAGAAATGACATTTATCATTCTTTTGTTCCTTCTTATGAATTTGGGCAGATGACTCATTAATCTTTAGCGGTCGTTTATTGCACTTTCCATTCTTCCTTCCTAGTTTTCATTTAGCTCCTGGATGACCCATGAGGCTGATAAAGTGGATTCCTTGCTTCTTAAGCCTTGCTTCATCTTGAATGAGCATACTTTGTAGTTCAATCACATTCCATTTATCCTTTATAGTATTATAATTTATTTGGAATGGACCATACTCAGGAGGCAAGGAATTTGTGATACACTCCACAAGGAAACTTTTATCCACTTTCATTCCCATGGAACTCAATCTTGCTGCTATATTTACCATTTCAGTGACATGCTTATGCATGATACGAGAACCATCGAATTTCATGGTGGTTAATGTACCCATTAATGTCCCATCCCAGCAACTGACTTATCAACAGAATCAGACTGAGAATGATTTTCCATTAACTTCATAAATTCCTTAGCATTATTAGTTTCAAGAATGGTTAACATAATGTTGTTTGCTACTATCATCCGCATGAACATTAAGCTCAGTCTATTTGATCTTTCCCAAGCCTTATGGAAAGACCTTTCTTCAGTGCTGCTAGAAGCAGTAAAAACAGCAAGCTTGTCGTTCATGAGTGCCAAATCAAGATCAAGAACACCTAGGTGAAACTTGACTTGTTCACTCCATTAAGAAAGTTAAGCCTATTGAACTTCATAATAGACGAAGCTTGCGATGAAGAGAAACAGAAACAGATGCTGCAAAATTCATCGAATGCTCACATATTAATGCTTTGAGTCATAACTTAAACATATAACATTAACTGTACATCAAAGTTCTCCTTTAGGTGATACAACAATGTGCAATCGTAAGACATAATTGATGCTTAAATTTAAGTTCACATAATTGATAATTATATATACTCCAATTAGACATGTTTGCTATCTTTGGATATGCTAAACATATCTAACCAAGTATACTAATTAACCACTATTATGTTCATGATTATAACATTAACCAATCAACCTTTAGGTGATCCTTAAATATTTTATAATCAATGAACTTCAAATTACCCATGATAAACAATATACATAACATTACCTTACCAAAAAAAAAAACAATATACATAACATCATGTCATCTCATTAGTAGCATCACATAACATGGATAATTGAATTTTATTTAATTTGACGTCTATGAGAAACTTTCTAATTCGGCCACTTTGGTGACTAACGAATTATACATAATATAGATATCAAATTAAATAATCGTAATAATAATTATTTCAATTGAATGAAATACAATTAATGTCTATTTACTATACGTGATCCAAAACTTCTTAACGTATATAATATAAGATAATTAGAGCTGCTGTGTTTAATCTCTAATCAAGCAAAAAATTATTTACGGATCACTGGACATTTAATTTTATGGATAAAACATTTATATAATTCCCTATAAGGGCAAAATAGTAAAAATTCATGCAGCAAGGAAAAAACAGGAATTTTTCAATGCGGAGAGGGCGAAAATCGGAAAATCACACGGGAAGGGCAGAACAGTAATTAAATTGGAATCGGTACAGGGAGTGTGTGACACACACCCATTCCTTCACGTTGGCGTGTGCGGCACACGAGCCTTGCGCTGCACACTGGCGCGTGCACCACACATGCCTGCCGCTGATGTGGGCGCATGGCTACACCCACCTGCCCTTCGCATGGGTGCGTGGCTGAATGCGCTTGCCCTCTTCAACGCGCCTGTTTACCGATTTTGTCGTCTCTATCGCACCTTCCACCGTTCTACCGCCCAGTTCTCCTTCCGGCAACCCACGTTAGACCAAAATAATTAATGGGTTTTTGAGATCATGCCAGCACGACCGCATAGATCCAAGAATCAGCGCAAATGGCCAAGAAATTTCCCCGGATCAAGCAAAATTCCGTCAAAAGGCAAACCCTAACTATCACAACTTACGCCATGTAATTCACATCCAACAATAACCATAATGCTTAATTAACTTGGGGCTTTTGTTTTTCATGACGATGCGACTTGTGACTCGTTCATGTAAATAAAACAATCAATGGAAAATCACCGGTTCTCAAACTATGCTCTAATATCACATGTAAACTGAAACAGTTCTATCCAAATCAAATCCTAATGTTTGTACAAGACATAATTTCTAAAATCTTAGAACAAGATAATTTTCACAACATTATAAAAGACGAGAGACATGCCTTGATCGATGATGATTTCTTGTGAAGAAATCAATTTTAGATGAGAAATCTTTGAAGAAATCGGTTTTTCTCTCTTGACCCCTTTTTACTTTCTGACGTTCTTGATGGAAAAGAAACCGTGGTTCCATTCTATGCTTGAGAGAGAATCAGTGTCTAATTGGGTCTTTTATAATCACACCATTCATCAGGATATACGGTAATTAAAATACACTTTTTCATTGACCAATAGGAATTTAGCACATAATAATTATTAAACTTAAATCACATATAGATCAAGCCATTAATAACGTGAGCCATAATAAAATCCAATACTCTCTACTCATGATCTCTCTCCACCAGCGCTCACTTCTCTCTTTGAGGATCCAACTTTGCACCGCCTGTCACTGCGGCGGTGGGGCATATATAGCGCCGGCACAGAGGGCTAACTATGATAGAAGGCTGCGATGTGGCATGCTAGGGAGGCGATTTTAGGACAAGTTGGTGGCGTGGCAGAGAAGAAGTGACTAGAAGATGTTCTTTTCTTCGGCTTTGACAAGTAGTTACCAGACAAAAGCAAATTAGAGAAGTAGGAGTAGAAGGAGATGCTTCCGGTTGATTCTATTGACAGCGACATTCTTATGATAAGTCTTAACCTTAATCAGGGTCATCCTTGGATTCTCGGTGGATGATTTAAGAGGTTACCTCGTTAAAGAAAGAGAGCCAAAACTTCAACAAAGGCCTACGTGATCTGTTCATTTGCATTGCAATGATAACGGGCTTTACGGATACATTCCTTATTTTAACGTGCTAATACTCACAAACCTGCTCCTATAAGTTCTCCTTATATCTTTGTCTTCTTTAGAGAGAATGAATACCCTCTGGAAGTTTTACATTCCTGTGATTTCGAGATCCAAATAAGAATCAAGATATAGCCTTTTAACGAGGTGCGTCAACAGAGACATTGTTATGATAAGTTTTTTTATTTTACCGAAATTTCTTGCCCCGTGTTTTATTCAATCTGTGGATTAATATCGTTGACCGGGACATACCCACATTATGCATTTGTGCCCCACTACCTTTTATAATCAAAACAATGGTTTACTAGTGGTAAATCCGTGTTGTACTTTTGGAGTTCGATGAAGTTGTATCGTGAATAATATTTTAATAGACAACTAAACATCTAAAGAACCTGAAATGATAGATAAGTCAAAAAAAATTCATATCTTTGTCTTTTGCAGTACTTACTACGGTCTGTATCAAATACATGTGGTGATATGATATTTAGAAACTTTCATCTTTCGCGAAACTGTTTCTGGATTCACTAGAAACACTCATCAAATATATATTAATGAGGTTTTGAATTCGCGGAAAAATCTTGTAGATTTCAACGTGAAATTTGCTAGATAGTGATGTAGACGTGAACAAAATTGACGCCTATCGTGATACGACGCATGAGGAAGAATATGGGATTAGGATTAGGAACATTTAGATATTCATCTCTCTTGTGATCTGACACATGAAATGCATATGGGATTAGGATTGAGAACAATTATATATTCATATATCTCTCCCCGCAAGAGCACGAAATAGGAAAGAGGTCAAGGCCTCATAAGTTGCTTGAGGCCTTGACTGGCATAACTATCAATTGATCCCGGTGCACATGGGCCCAGTAGATCTCATTCGATCAATCATGTAGGCTTTACGTGAATCTCAAAGATCCAACGGTTAGGATTAATTGGGTTCATTGGCACCACAATAATGCAAATATTGCTCCTCCATGAGAGGTGGCCGCAATCTCTGTGGTGAAGCACCTGGAGGTTGCGACCTCGGTGGACCTCCTATTTTAGGTCACTCACCAATCATTTGAGGTCGCAAATCATAAATAGTTGTAGAATAGTAAATGTCATGCAAATTTTATGAACTGATACAAAGTTAGGATACTGTTATATTCACGTGGCATGTTCATAACATTAAGTATAAAAAAAATTCAAATTTTGATGTTAATAGGCAATCGGTGGACTGTTTAGGCAGGAACAAGCGAAATTGGTCATGTGAAAATTGGCAAGAACCAAAGTATTACCTAAACCTCCGAGAAAACAAATTCTCAAGTTGGTGCAATTGAGGGTCATGTGAAAATTGGCAAGAACCAAAGTATTACCTAAACCTCCGAAAAAACAAATTCTCAAGTTGGCGCAATTGATTGAAGAATTGGAAGATTTCCAACTCAAGAATTGGAGATTGTCGGTTTAAATCCCACTAAGGGTGTGTTTGTTTCAGGGAAAGTGTTTTCCGATAATCCATTTTCCGGAATTTTACTCGTTTGGTTCACGGAAAATGATTAGTCAACCGAAAACATTTTCCGATCAAGAAAAATATTCATGTGTGAAATTACGAAAGTGAATTTCCTAATCTAAGAAGGTGAAAACACTTTCCAGAATTGCTTTACTTTAATTTTTTAATATTTTATTCTTTTCTTTCTTTTCTTTTTTTTTATTTTTAAAAATAAACATATTTAAAAAATCGAAAAAATAATTGTTTGAGATAAAATCATGCAATTGAAATCATTTTCCAAACATTTTCCAAATGAGATCCAAACACTAGAAAATGTTTTCAATCACATATCACCAAAGGAAAACTAACTATTTTCCTAGAAAATGATTTTCCAAAAAATATTTTCCAAAAACGTTACATTTTCCGTGAAACAAACGTATCGTAAATGCATGCAAACTATCCTGAATTTGGGTCACCTGCACAAGCTGAAAGCTTAACCTTAACTTGTTAATGAGGTTTGCAGGGTGTTTCACAGGCCTCCAATTAAATTAGATTTATATATTTGTGCCTCAGATTATAACAAAGAAAAATCTCTTAAGACTACTAGCTAGTCCATTGTTTATGTAAGATGTTTAATGACGAAACGAGGTATTATTCTTAGATGATGAGATCGAATCTCTAATATTGATGCATGCAATGACTCCAAAAAATCAGAATAGAAAATGATGGAAACGGGGGCTGCTTCTCTGGATAAGATGGGCCCAAAAGAAGACTCCCTCACCAAGGCCTTTCATCGAAAGGGAAGACGTGGGGGCTAACACTTCCTTAGCCCCCGCCACGAGTGTCCAACCGAAGACCGCCTTAGAAAGTTTGAACTTGCAAGCAATCCTCTTCGTGAGCAAAATATAACTTCACAAGTCTGTAATGCCAATCCATCCTTCACAAGATAGATGTTGCGTGAGATCCCTCTCTATATAAAAGTTTTGTATAAGCCTTTCCATACAATCGAGACAAAACTAGTAGATAGGCTTTTGCTATGCACATGAAATTTTCTACCCCATGAGTTGATTTACTGACAATCTGGAATATGTTATCTTGATTGGAACTGCGACAATCGACCGTGCACGATTCTATTTATGAGTTCATATCATTACTATGATTTACATTATAATGTAATGTCCCATCTAATTTTCCTCTAATTTTACACAAATTTGCAATAGATTCAAGAATGCAAGTAGACCCGCGTTTTTTGACCCAAAAAAAAAAATACACCCACATTTAAGAACTCTTTTTTTCTATATATTAAGCTTTTTCCATAATTAGTCAAGATGCCTCGTTTGATTTATCTAAAGTGTTAACAGATGTTACATGCGGAAATCTAGTGTTTAGTCGTTGTTTGTTAGGCAAAGAAAGGAATGTTCTCATTGACCATTTCTTTTCCTCTTTTTTTTCTTGTTTTCAATTTCAGATCGAGTTAATGGATTAATATGTTTTTTCATGCATATCCATGCAATAAGTGGTATTTTTTTCTTCATGCTTATCTATGCAATTTACTTGCATGCTTCAGGCCATGGTTCCTGATTTTCTATGGCCACCGCCTCATGTTTTCTTTCTTGGTATTTATATTAATCTTTATTCATACTAATATATGATGACAATGATGTGATCTTTATGTATTTGCGATTCTTTCAATATAGTGCGTGGATGAGTTTTAATGACACATCGTATTCACACGGATGAATTTATGAGCAAGTTCATTTTTCATGATGAATCTGCATTATTTGTTTAGATTATGGCGGCACACTCTTACCTACTATAATTTCTCTAAATTTATGGCAGGTCCAACGTAATACTCTATGTGATAAAAATTTGGCTTTTTCAAGAGGGCATGTGAGTGCTCTCATCCATGGAAGACAAGGTGGATAAAACAACCTAAAAATGATTGAGAAATGATCAAGTGATAGTCTTTAATATACTATGAGATTAACAGCATATCCTGGATCACAAAAAAAATAAATATTAAATAATTATAAATTGTTGTGGGGTCTATTTCTTCAAGAATTTATTGCTCATAATATGTTTTTATTGTCATAGTGGCCAAAACTGTTATACTAGCAAAACCCAAAATGATTTGTCACCGCGCAAATTTCTGGGGATTGGACATTGCCCGCCTCAGGCAACCTCTGATTTGGTTCGTCCGAGTCCAACAACCTTGGCCGTAGCGAGGGCCAAAGCTGGGGCGAGTGACGGTGTCTAACGACAACAAGACGGAGAGAGATGAGGGCTAAGTGCAAGGTGTTGGTGGTGACCTTGACATGACATGAGGGGAAGTGGGTCGAGCGGCTCGGTGGCGAACCACGACGTGGCAGCGAACAGAGAGAAGAGGGAGAAAGTGGGGTAAAAGTGAAAGGAGAAAAGAGAAAAAAAAAATGGGAAATACATATGGACCATCCATTGTACTTGTGATGAGGTGCCATCTTCTCAGGGATAAATTTACCCTATGAATTTAGAGGATCTTATTCTTTCTTATTGTGACTCGAATTTTTACGTTTTTAAAGCAAATAAATACTGTAAATGTCGACACAGGTTTGAGTATGCAAATATTTATGAACTTTTATCCTGTTAAATGAGAAAGTAATGAAGAAAATTGATTTTGGAATGATTTCTTCTTGTTGATTCCTATGTAATTTCCTCGATTCTTCCAACGCCTGCCTTAAAGCTACGTTTCTCTAAATCTTTCTAGCCAAATTGGTCTCATGATTGGCTTTGGTGAATTAGCATCTTTTGAAGTTGGTCAACCCTCACCTTTCCTAGTTGGCATTATGGAAACGAGAACAAAATAAACGTGCGACTCAACAACGCGTAGCTTAGTTGAATAAATGACCAAGTCGTGCCTTCACTATCTTATACTTTGATCCTTAATTATTCCCCAAGCCACCAAACATTTTAAAAATACATACCATATATATAAAAGCCAACCCAACCCATCCCTAACTCAACCTAAAGACATAAACTTTCTATTCACATCATATACCAACACCCCTCCATTTAGCTTCTTATATACTTTCCTCCTTCATCACATATATCACCATGTCGATGGATCGCCACTGCACGCTGTGGCAGATGAAGCCCAACGACGCACGGATCATCAACGAGGCCGAATCGTCGAGCACTAGAGATTCGTCATTTCCTCGCACGTTTGATGATTCCTCCCTCCTCGAGAGCGGCCTTCATGGAAGGAAATGCATCAACAATAAGGGCGGTGGATATGATAATTTCAAGTATCGACCAAAGGACGGAAAATCCGTCGATCCGTAGTTGCTAGTTGTGTTGGAGTTTTTCAGAGAACTGTACGTTCGGAGGAGGGACTTGTTCAAGAAACTGTTTCCAAAGCTTCATGACGAGTTCGCCGAGTTCTCGGAGAGGCTCGAGGATTTTTTGTTTCGAGAGGAGAAGGAAAGACCGGGAGATAGATTGAGACGGAGTCTGAGCGTCGGATCGCCGAGAACAACTTCTAGAGATATAGGAGGCGGTGATTTGCCCTTGAAGCTTGAGAGGTTCAAAGTGAGGACGGTGGACTTAGATGACGATGATCCACCTGCAGCTGGCGGCGGCGGTCAAGGTGGCGGGCAAGGAGGAAAGGGTGGTACAAAGCCTTCTGGTGGATCCAAATCCAAGTGATTTTTTTCATTTTTTGTTGAATTGATGAAGAAGATTTTATTTGGACATGTATTGTTGGGTTGCAAGAAATTTTTTCAGACAAAAAGATGTTTTTGGCATCTCGGTTGAATATTCACTGTAAAAAAACCTTATTTTTTATTCTTTCAATTAAAAAAGTGAAAAAATGGTTATGATAATAAACTCGACGATTAATTCCTTCCTTTACCAGTTGCGATCCGTTTCTGCACGAAAACGTGCTGTTATTGTGAATTGTCATCATGCCAATCAAATGACCACGGGGAGTGCACTTCATGACATGGAAGGATAAACAAGTACGACTTATAGAACAGCATTTCATTGGAGCTTAGAAAGAATTGTAAGCCTTTACGAGGTGGATTCGACACGAAATTAGAGGCAGCCAAATTAAAGGGTCAAATCATCGACCCTGTTAGTGAAGAAAGTCTTTCATGTAATGCTTACACCACATGGATGCTGATGTCTTGTCCCACAAGCAAATGTTTATTAGTCTGGACTGCCATGACGGTTGACCAAATTCTTGGTGAGTTTTTGAGCAATTCCTAGTTAAATTTCGTAGGTCCAAATAAACAATCTAAGAGGGTGAGTTGGTTTTTCGAGTAAACTCAAACTTATTTATCTATAACCGATCTTTTTTCAAAGAAATTTTGCTTCTACACTCAAGTGACTAACAACATAGATGGCAGCAGCGATAAAAAGTTTAGGGAAAGAGAGAATGCAAACTAGATTTATGGAGGTTCGATTTATATATGCCTACTCCTCTCTTCCAACTCTAATGGCCCAAATAAGCCGAGATTCACTAATTTAGTTCAGAATGCAATTGCCGCTACGTTTTGAGTACAAAAACTCTTGCGAGCAAGGATCTACATCTTCTAAAACTACCCTGTTATAGATAACAAAATTATTTTAACCCTCTAATAGTTGTTCTTACACCTTGTACGCATAACACAATAGACTCATTCCTCAAATTATAAAGTACACCTCCCAAGTGCTTATAAAGAGCCCTTCTCACACTTTCTAAGTACAATCACTTCTCTCGTGTATTTAAAATGTTTGATACTCTTGCTAAGTCTTTGCATAAGTTCTTAATCTACTATGAAGCAGCATTATAGAGATAGAGTTAAGAACTCTATAAAATTGCTTCGGTTTCTTGGTTTCAAGCACTTGTCGACAGACACTGTTCTGCTCATCATTTGGTCTTCTTGTATGCCTCCAAATTCAAACGTTCAGCTAGACGTCCGTCTCCTGGTAAAAAATTATCTTGGAAATTCCTTGGCAATCACGTGTAAAACCTTCAATCTGGTCAGTCGAGCATATCTTCTATATGGGGTAGGTTTTGCGGCCATCTACATTGATCAATCTCCAGAATAAAACTCAGAACGCACCAGACCAATGTGCGAGAATGTGTCCTTAAAATCGTTAGAGAAAGTAGACTAATCGAAGTATACAAAAGTTGGCTCGGACGCCACCTAACCATAACTTATATATATCTCACATCGCTTGACTACTAGATTTTTTTATTAAACTTTATATGTATATGTGTGTGTGTGGGGTCGTGCTGTACCTAGCTTAAACTTTTGATGGTTCAATCGCACAAGCGACATAAGTTACAACTTACAAGACCAAATAGAGAATTATTGCTTTACCTGAACTATTATCTTCTGGGATTATGATTTAGGTACGTGCTATGTGACCATGTCAACATGTTTTTTTTAACGAATCTCTGTTGCCATGGGCTTCACCAGGAGCCCATTTCGAGCAAGTTCTTTATTCGTCAATCCCGTCTTGTTTTCTTGCTGGCCCAAGATTTTCAAGAACGTTGCTTGGGTTCAAAAGAAGCTGTAGCCACCGGCTCACATCAGGAGGCCGAAGAACATGAAGACTATCTTGTTAATGGAAGTGAAAAATGCTTGATAACTACAAATAAATAAACAAATGATCTATAAAATAGTGCATTTGGAATGGTACATTCACCTAAAACATTGTAAAATGCGTCCTCTGTGTTATTTATATGAAATGTGATGAATAAATCAATTTTTGTAGGAGATGAAATGGCTAGCAAAGGTCACCTAGAGGGGGGTGAATAGGTGATCCTAAACAGATTAAAAAATTATGTGGAAATATAACAGATAAAAGAAGAGTCTGAATAATATTCAGAATCAAGTCAGATTATATACGCAACGATCTGATGTGCAGAATATAAAGTAAGAGTGAAGGAGAAGAGAATCTGCACAAAAGTTTATAGTCGTTCGGCTTATAGCAAGCCTACGTCCACTCTCCCACGTTCACAGCCTACTGGTTGGATTTCACTATGTAATCAAGAGGTATTTACAGATTCTGAGTGATATCACTCTTGTGTATGATAGGACTCTCTATCTCACACAAACACTCTTCCAAAGTAATCCTCAAGATCTAAACTTTTAGGTTCAGAAAGAGACAAGAGAAATGATTGGACTAAGCTCAGACTTTGGACTTGTTGATTCGTGATTCTGTTCTTTCCTTCTGCTGCTCGTTGATCTCCTTAAATACTCCTCTACTTCCAAATTAGCCGTTGGACAGCCTTCAGAGGATCATCTTCCAATCTTCACCTTGAACAGATTTGTAAAGTAAGGATTGAATAGCCGTTGGATGACAGATTCTGAATCCCGCTGATTCTGGTCACCCATACAATCATAATCTTGGTTTCCATAAGTAGAGTTTTATCCGTTGGAAAGCAATCTTGTCTTAGTATTTGATTGTCAATCAATTTGAATAAGATTGATCTAATCAATACTTTCCTTCTGTGAAATCCATGCCAGATCACTAGCTGTTATTCTTCGTTCTGAGTTTTGCTTCTGAAGAATTACTGTGTCTTCGTCTGCTTCTGAAGAATTACTGCATCTTCGTTTGCTTCTGAAAATTCCAGCTTCTGCGTCTGCTTCTGAAGAATCTGCTTCTGAAAAATTTCAGCTTACGCGTCTGCTTCTGAATTTTCTAAATCTCAGAACTTTAGCTTTTGTGGGTGTTCAAGAACTTAAAATCTGAATATCACATAACATAGATAATTCTTGTAAAATCTGAAAGAAACTTCCTTCTAAGTTTCCAGAACATATATTCCTGAAATAAGAAGATTCAGAATAATTATCAGATTCTACAAAAATTCATGGAAGGTTTTGTCAACTTCAAAACTAGTAGGAGTTTTCCTCAACAGGAGAAAGTTACTAGAACTAACATTTGTTAGACAAATCAAACAATTTAGGTGTGTTTGTCATCCGAGAGAATTGTGTCGACATGCTCTCATATTGAATTGGCACAAGGGTCAACGGCAATAAGTCTATGATTTTTTTGATAACTTTCCCAGCAAGTAATTACACAAGCACTTTGAGGCGTATGCTAATAGTACTCACATCAAGTATTTACAATATGGTCTAATGAATGCATGTACGTACGTACGTACGTACTAGCAATTTTATTGCATGTAAGTGAAGTCTTACATCTGAAACACCTAATGTACACGTAACCACATCAAAGAGATAATTGAAAACAGGAAAGAGGTAAGTGCAGCAAAATTCTAAAAACTTATACTTAAAATTGCAATTAAGTTATGATACCTTTAGATCGTGCAATTAAGTACACCATCTCCACTACTGCTCAAGATTAATGCCGCCGTCGACACACTCGTGCTTAGCGCCATCGCCACGGCCCTACACTAGGTTCCATCATCGCCACTAATCGCACCTAACTCATGAGTCCTTTCTCTCTTTGGTCACTGACGCAATTTTTAGCCGCTACCAAAACCCACCGTCATCGCCGCCCCAGCTCAACTCTATCACCTTCTGCTCGCCACCACCACCTTCGACTCTTGCTCACTCTAGTCGACCTCCAATGGAGGTCATCGCCACCATCACCTTTTAAGGTCATACAAGAGCTCCATGACCTCAAATCTAAGGCGGCATGCTCAAATCTGCGGATACTCACACTATTTAAGCTGCCAAAACGGGAAAGCAAAAATCAAAGTGTCGGCTGAGTTTGGTCCCCTTCTAGCTATTTGCTGTGGAAGCAAGCGATTTAATAATAAAATAGACAAATAAAAAAATAAATTGGATCCTAGATTTAATTGATTCAATCGATGTGACATATGTTCACGAGGAGAGTAGCAAAAAATTTCATTTTAGATCAAACGATACAACGGAGATTACAATCAAACTTGAGTCACTCAAATACTCTCAGTATTTCTCAGCCCCTAATTATACCAAAAAAACTCATACAATATTTAGCTCAATAATTCCTCAAGAAATAATATCCCAATCTCGCTAATGAATTAACAAATCTTACCACAAGATTTAACTAGCTTCAACACTTGAATTTTTTGTGTAATTTCACGAATAAAATCCACGGAGATAAAACCCCTGTCAAGCACTTGACGAAAGGGCGCTTCAACATCTTTGTGTCCAGAAAAAGAACAACCCACAACTGCATAGTTAAATATATATGCACTCTGCCCATATGACCCAATCCAGTAAGAATTAAAAGATTTTCATATCTTTTAATTCTTCTTTTTCTTTGACAGTAGACTTTCCTTTTATGGTCCTCTTTCAAGGTCAAAATCCAACACATCTTTGGACTCCACCAGTCCACCGTGTAGAAATCACAGTCGACTGCAACACGGAATCAATTTTTGGAACTGCAAGATTTTGGCTTTTAACTTTTGTCCTTATACACAATTTAATTAGGGTCGAGTTCGCTCAATAGGCTCAAGCTTAAGACATATTATAATAATATCCACATTGACTTGACGTTTGAGCTAAGTCACAATCACTTCGCTGAAATGTGAACTTCATTGCTACTTTCACACTGTCCCTAAGGGGCTCAATGGCTACAGACATCTTTTAAGTCCAAGTCTCACTTGAACGTCACCATAATCGTGGACCTCATCAAAACACAAACTTCACTTGCACATTCAACTACTCTAAAAGACACAACCTTCTTTACCACAAATAAAGTAAAACCATTGTTGCAAACATATCCGTCAACGCACCTTGTTAAACTCAGCAGTTAGAATAACTATTGGCTCAGAGGCTCCACCTCCAACAAGCATTATCTATGTCGATTACTCCGCTAGTACCCAATACCCCAGGAGTTTCTAGTTGCAATTCCACCTCAAGCTTAACATCGTCTAGATCCGTATAAACACCGCTAGAAACACTCTTACCAAGAGGTATTGAAGACTCGTCAAATGTAACTTTTTTGCTGACAACAGATGAATTTAATCCTGGGCACTACAACCGATAACCCCGCACACCTTGTGCTTAAACTCAAACATGTACTTTCTTGCCCTCCCATCGAACTTACCATCGCTCACTCGAACATAACATGGCCAACCAAATATTGTGAGAACTGAATAATCAGCAAAGTTACATGACCACACTTCTTTGGGAATCTAACATCCAATTGCAGTTGATGGGGATTTATTCATCTAGTAGCTTATCGAACTAAGCGCATCTGCCAAGAATCTCCTAACCATACCAACATTAGAGAGCATTTTATAAACCGTTTTTAGTAACATTTTGCTCATCAACTCTGCAACCTGTTGTGGTTTATTGGCACTAGTACGGTGTCTCACTATCCCTTCCTTCATGTAGAAGTTGTTTAATAGCTCTAAGCAAAACTTCATGCTCCCGTCAAGTCACAACTTCTTGATTGTTTAACAAGTCTTCTTTTCGATCAAAGCTCTCAATTGCTTAATCTTAACAATAATATCAAACTTGTTCTTCAACACAAACACCCAGGTCGAGATGATCTATGTCCACGGGGAGAGCAGTAAAAAATTTCACTATAAATTAAGCAATACAGTAGTGATTACAATCATACTCGAGTCACCAAATATTCTCAGTGTTTGTCAATCCCTAATTACACTTAATAACTCACACAATATTTAGTCCAATAATCCCTCACGAAATAATCTCTCAATCTCACGAAGGAATTAATAAATCTTACAATAATATTTAACTGGCCTCAACACTTAAAATTCTTGATGTAATTCCATAAATAAAACCCACGGAGATAAACCCTTGCCAATTAATCGACGAAATGGCGCTTCAACATCTTTTGTGTCCAAAAAAAGAACAATTTACAAGTACATAGTTAAATATATATATATATATATATATATGCAGTCTGTCACGTGACCTAATCCAATAAGAATTAAAAGATTTCCATATCTTTTAACCCTTCTTTTTCTCTAACAGTAGACTTGCCTTTTCTGCAACACCGTGTACAGTCGACTGCAGCACGAAATCAATTTTCAGAACTGCAAGATTTTGGCTTTCAATTTTCGTCCTGATACACAATTTAATTTGGGTCAGGTTCGACATGTGAGAGAATCTAAATAAGTACTCATGTCCAATACCATCGTCATTCATTATGAGTAAATTACGATAAATTCTCTCCCCGCTACCTAATTTTCGAAATATATTTGGGTGCATAATATTATTTTATTCTTGAGTTGGTGGTGAACAAGAACGAAAAATTCATCAGTATTGGGCAAAAATCGGGGGCTTTTTGACTAGATGCCAGAGTCACCGCAAACTGCCTCGTAATCCAGAAACTTGCGATGTACGATGTGAGCAAAGTGCTCTCGGTCCGTTCTATGTCAACCACTGTTCCCCAGTTTTGGCCCAATAGAGAAGAACAGACGATAAGAAATGGCCACACAAACGCACACAGACCATTCGAACGTAAAGTATGCGAGACTGTTTCCTTGCTTGTTTGGTCGGCCAGGAAAGAACTTCTTAATTACCTTCCTTGACCGGCAAGACCAAGGCATCTCTGCAGCTGCATGCGGTTTTTGGGACCCGTTCAAACTTCGGAAGCCAGAAAAGGGGCCATGAATGACGACATCACAGAACCTTTAGCATGAGCTCGTTTCAACGGACCGGCGACGGCATCATTAATGCAAGCTTTGAATTGCAAAGAGACTTTTCTGTACCCACGTTTAAATCACAGGGAGGCGCTCCAGAGGAAGAGAGGAATGCTGCCTCTCACCTCACCGTCCACCTACCTATTTATGACTCTCTCTCTCTCTCTCTCTCTCTCTCTCTCTCTCTCTCTCTCTCACCAACTATGCGGCGAACTATCTCGTGTCATGCTTAATCGATACTTCAAAAATGAATTATTTCAAGTTAAATGAACGTCGGCACAATGTTGGCACATAGTGGTCTCTCTTTCCAAAAGAAAACAGTGTTCCTCCTTCATAAAAAGTAAAATTTTGATTGGGGATCTTTCATAAGCCTTTTGAAAAGTCAAACTTACAGTAAAATTAATCGATTTCTTTATTCATTGCGCATAGAAACCGGGTCAGTTGAATTGACTTTCAAGGTATCGCTTGCTTGCATCCTGTTGTTTTGCTGGCCATGCGAAAGTACAAAGTTACTCCAAAACGAATAATAGCACAAATAAAAAGTTACCGCATTATGCTTACTTAAATATATTCTAGTTTATTTCACATAACTCATGCGGTCAAATAAATGTGTGATTTATTCATCAACTGAAAACTATCATTGATTTACGTGATCATACTTAACTTAATCAACATACAGTTAGAGTCAGTCCATTATGATAACATTTCTAGATCATAGAAAAGTTTAAGTGATTTCGGTCATTGTACTATTCAAGAAAAATAGTGATGTTATATAGTATTTTCTCTCTCTTTTTCGCTAAAAGATGCAAGTCATAAATAGGCAAATTTGGATAAACTTTCTTTATTTTTATCTTTTTGGGCCCAGACTGCACAAGCCCCAATTTAAGTTTATTTCAAGAAAATGCTATTTTTACAAGACGGCAGCAGAATTTAAACAGCGCATGCCCATGGGAAGCAATAAGTGGCCATGTTAGTAATGAGCTCTCTGTTGTCCCAATTACTGCTTTTTGCCTTGTTTTTCGAGTAGTTAGGATAACATTTATCTTGCATGAAAAAAATATCACGATAAGTTTCCTACGTAGAAATTTTATTTGCTCGGTGGAAAATGTAAAAGAAAAATTCTCCTTTTGCAACTATTTAAGTTGTTAAATCAGTGAGTTTGCATAATTGTTAAAGCCATCAGGAGTTGTTAAGCATACGCAACACGCTATTTCATCTAAAGTTCCGTTTGGTTCAGCATTCCAAATGAACATTTGGGCTCTAAAGTCCCTTAGCCAAACGCAAATGGTGTTTGGCAATTTTTTTTACTCACTTTGGGGAGATGCAATTGCATTTCCAATGCTTCCCAAGGGACCTTTGGCCAATGCTCCTCTGGAGATACTTTGAGAAGTTGCATTTTCGGAATGCAACTTGCACTGTTCATGGACACTATTTATGAACAATGAACCAAGGCTCCGATGGCCGGCGACAGCCACCCGAGGCTAGCACGACCCCGGTGACCACCGCCTGGGGGTCGCGCGACCCCAGGCGGCGATCGCCGGGGTCACACGACCCCACGAGGCAATCGCCGGCGACCAGATCTGGCCGTCGGCGGTTGGCCAGTGACCAGATCTGGGCGGCGACGGTGGCCGGCGACCCCAACTCCACCGAAGCCCTTTTTTTAAAAAAAGAAAAATTGGCTAAAGTATTTTAGCACAAGTTGATTTTAAAAAATACTTACCAAACACTACTTGCATTTTGGAAAACCCCTTCAACCTAAAGATATTTACATTCCCCCAAATGCATTTTCCCAAAATTGAACCAAACGGAGCCTAAGTACCTATTACGCATAACACGAAAATCTATAAATTGTAGTGCATTGAAAGTTGCGAAATTTTCTTAAGGGTCTTGTTTTTTTCTTTTTTGGTTCGAAATGGTCTTGTTACAAAGTGTCCAGGAACATTAATTAATGCTACTAAAACTAGTAAAAGTGCGTGTGGAAACTTTTGCAAAATTGAAAAAGAACATATTTCAAAAGACTAGCATGTTACGGAAAGAAAATTTTAAATTTCTGAAGCATAATTAGTAACTCTTAACAAGTCCCTTCGGGGCACTTTTTAAACACTTTTCTTTCTTAATTGCCTAGGCTGCTTAACAAGTGCTGTCAAGGCACACGAATAGCCAACGGCATTCATTGATCTTGGCTTATTTGTTTAACAACGGAAAAGATTACAATTTTCAATTTACAGACTGTTTACACAGCACATACAATCAATGCCTTTCGAATCGAGTATCCAAAGCACTAATTATCAAGATGGAACTCAAAATTGTATATATTATCAGCATACGATTTACTGAAGATCTGCATGATTTTTGTCACGAGAGAAGGAAGAGCAACTGTTTCGAAGGAAGTTTTGGGAGCCAATAAGATGAATAGTAGTTCCGCTATGGGAAGTGATGCTCCTTTCCAGGTAACTACTGGATCGATTTGACCACTCCTAGTGTATTTTTATTTTATAGGGGACAGCCTTAAATGACATGCCCGATTAGCTCATCTAAAAAACTTGGCTTTTTAATGCTTTAACGCCGCTCAACAATTAAATGTGCTTTTCATGGGAAGCCGGTGTGGACCGGCCATCCTTGTCATGTGACGATGATGATTTTTGGATCCCTCTCTTTTCTTTGATTGACAATGACTCATGGTTTTTGTTGGTTCATAGGCTTTATACGGAGGATGGCCCCCTCAATTTCTCATCCACAAGTCTTAATCCGGGAAATTATTTCCTAAAATAGGAATGTATAGAGTGATCGTTGCTCAATTGATGAGAATCAGAAATAAGGAAAATGTTGACAATTGCACAATATTAATTTTGAGTAAAGCCAAAACTGCTAATTATGTATTCTTCTCAATCCCAGATCTATTGTACGGATGTCAATTCAATTCTAAACTTTCTAATTTTGCCAATTTAGTTATATACTTTTGCATGAAATTCTAATGTAGTCATTTAGACCAATTTTCGTCGAAAATCTTCGACGTGGTGGTGTGCCACGCAGGATGGCTGGGGATGGCTGGACCACCGCATCAGCAATTTTCTACAAAAATTGATCAAAATGACTATGTTGGAATTTCACGCAAGGATTTAAAACTAAACTAACAAAAGTTAAATTTTTATAACTAAATTGACATCCGTACAATATGTTGAACATTGATTGGGAAATTCTCCATTACATGCACATACGTCTATATGCCAAGTTAGCCAATCTTAAAAAACAACTTTCTTTTTTGACACTTTTTCACCGAAATTTTGCCTTTGAAGTGATGATGTGGATCCATGCTATTTGAGTAATTAACCACCATTTGCACAGTTACCCGCATGACGTGTTATATATATATTGTCGAAAGAAAGATGCCATTCATATATCAGAATGAGGCTTTCAACTCTAGCAAATCCAAAATAATTTTAGAACAATGCAAAGCACAATCTGTAGTTAGAAGTATAATCTCATCCCTCAAGAATAGATCTACTACCATAAACGAACCACGGCCGATCACCAGATTTAGTGATGAGCACGCGCCGAGATCTCTCGCTCCATTTACAACGGCTTGCGGTGCACATTTAGGTTTAATACCCTCATCACCATCGCCATACAGAGACACCAACACTAAAATGTTGAAGGACAGATCAAATATCTATAAGGAGCTCCTAGATCCATATCTAGATCTAATTTAAGAGAGAAAATCCCCAAAACTTGATATAAATATAAATCGTGAGAGGAGAGTGTCCTAATCTTGGAGAGGTCACGAAACCATGGTATGAACATCCTTCTCGGTGGCTGTCGACTAGACAAATGGCCAAATTAGTCTCCACATATACTCAAGATCAGCTGTAAAATTTATTCACACAGACAAACTTGCAGTACAGATCAGGAGAGAAAAGAAAGACGGAGAGCTTCAAAAGAGGGAAGAGGGAGACAGAGAGGCAGAAGAGGGAAGAGGGAGACAGAGGCAGAGGGGGGAGGGGAAAAGGGAGAGAAAGAGAGAGAGAAAGGTCCCTCTCTATCCCATAGGAACGGCATTACAAAGAGGCGGCGACTTCAAGGGAAACATGTTAAAAATGTACTAGGTGGGGTTTGGTATCTCTGTGCATTTTTAGTTCATGAAAAAAATTCTTGTACGATGCTTACGTTAATTAATTCTTTAATGACATGCTAATATCTATTTAGATAACCGAGAAGTAAAATTGGTGTCTTATATTTCAACTTCCAAATCCAAGGGAACCTCGGATTTTCAGAGAGGACATTGACATACATAACTAAAGTAATTAAAGGAAGTAGAAGGTCCATCCTCCAGTTTTATCAGGGCCACTGTAGTTTTAGTTAAATCGAACAACCCCACGAAAAAAATGAATTACATAAAGTGCGAGAGATCGAACACGCGACCTCCCGGCCTCTCGGATCAAGCCCTAGGCTTGATCGTGGCCTGTAGAGTGTTCTTCATGACCACCGTGAACTCCAATTTGCCGGTGAAGTCGATCTTGCTGTTTGGAGGATATGCACTCCACTCGAACTCTTGAACCATCCGCGCGAGCATCAGATGAACGTGAACCGTGGCCATTGCGAGTCCCGGGCATATCCTCCGTCCCACGCCAAACGGCAACATTTTCACGCCAGTGACCCCGGTGATGTCGGCATCTTCGTTGCCCGAGATATACCGATCTGGGTCGAATTTTTCTGGGTTTTTCCACAGCTTCGGGTCCTCTCCGACGGCCGGCAAGTAGATCTCCACATTTGCATCCGTGGGTATGTCGTAGCCTGCAAGGAAAATTATGACGTTAATTCGTATTAGCATATCATAACTTTAGCACTCCCTCCATATAACGTATTAGTCTTTGGAAAATACTGTACAAAAGTCTCTTTCCTTCTATTAAACAACGAGCTTGCTCACCAAGAATATGCTAATTGAGTAATTAAGAGGTATTTTTTTTAATGTTCCTAATTTTAAGTCGGACCAGTTCGGATCTTTCATATATGTTTACCTTTCTTAGGCCTAATATAGACCGAGTATATTCATCTAATTATTTGACGATTCAAAATTTTACGATCTATTATCTTAGTAAGTTTTTAATCTTAAAACGAAATTTGCTTGTTGAGGACACAGTAAAGCGTGCCCTATCGGTACACATACACTAGGCTCATCCAATCGTAACCATGATCTATGTATTATGAGAAAATAGTTAGTTAATTCGATTCATAGATTTAATGAGCCGACTTTACTTTAGAGGCATTTGCCATGCCGTAACTATATACTGTGTCCGATTTCATAATTGAGATGACATCCTATCCAGAATTCGTGTAACTCCTACGCGATAATATGATATGGTAAGTCATTTTAAAACGACAAGCAAGTTAGGTAAATCTCGAATTTACGAAATATCTCATTAAACTCACGAAAGCTCACAAACCTAAATTTCTTTTGTATATACCAAATCAGTGGCTCTGCAGCATTTATCAAGGTAAATAGCAACCTCGCTTACTTACCTGCTAGCTTGGTCGGTTCAGTAACTGCATGAGTTAAAGAGAAGTAGGTGGGTGGGTGCTTCCGCAGCAGCTCTTTCACCGTAGCATTCAAATACGCCATCTTCTCTATGTCTTTCTCGTCCACCTTCCGGTCACCGACCGTCGACGTGATCTCCTCGTAGAGCCTGCTTTGCACGTCCGGGTTCGCGATCAGCTGCGCGATCCCCCACTCGATCGCCGTCGCTGTCGTGTCGGTCCCCCCGTTCACGAACTCCGAGCAAAGCGTCACGAGCTCGGCGCTTGTGGGCCCCGACTTGCGCCCTTCGATCTTGAGGTCGAAGAGTGTGTCGAGGTACGAAAACGACGCCGCCGTCTTGTCCGACCCTGGGTTCTGGAGCGCCTTCCTCCGTTTCTCGATGAATGGGATCACGAAGTCGAGCTGCGCTTGCCGCACTTCGTGAGCCCGCCTCCGCTCCTTCGAGAAGAAGGGGCTCAGCACCGGGAGGTAGTCGTCGATCCGAGGGTCGAGGGTGATGAGCACCGTCTTCATCATCTCGTCCATCCGCTCGATGGTTTCCTCGTCCATCTCGAGGCCGTAGCACATGACCAGGAGGATGCAGAAAAAGGCGAACCGCGCACTCTTGAGCACCCAGACGGCGCCATCGTTGGCCGTGGCCTCGGCACGGAGTCGGTCAATGAGCTTGTCCATCGCGTCCTCCCGAACACCCTTAAACTCCTTGAGCCGGCTCGAGCTGAGCATGTTCTGCACCATGTTCCGCCGCAGCGACCGCCACACAGGGCCATAGATGGCGGCGTTGACCGTGAACTTGTTGCAGCTGAAGACGGTCCGGGTGGGGTTTTCCCTGGGGCGGGTCGCGAACAGCGCCCCCCGCTCGATGAGGGCCTCGTGGACGAGCTTCGCGTCGGCCAGGATGATCATGGTCCGGGTCCCCATTCTCAACGTGAAGATCGGGCCGTACTTGGGCCTGAGATCCTCCACGTACTGGAAGAACGGCTTCCCCGAGCGGGCGAACTGGAAGAGGTTGCCGACGACGGGCCAACCGGGAGGTCCCGGAGGGAGGTTGAGGCCCTTCCCTCCCGCATTACGCGAGAAGAAGTAAAGAACCCCACAAACCAACACCGCCAGGACAGTGAAAACGAGATGATAGTACGAGGACAGATCCATTGCCGCGGATGGGAGCTTTTGAGAGAGAGAGAGAGAGACAGAGAGAGAGACAGAGAGAGTTCAGAGGAATGGGGGAGGATATAAAGGAAGGGAAAGCATGAAATTGCAGGTGAGGGTTCAATAAAAGCTCATGACTCTTGAGCTCTGCCACTTGAGAAAAGGTGTCATGTATGGTTGGATCAAAACCGAAGTGGGATCGAGTAAGACTATATAGAGACGATGAGGTTTGGTTGAGAGACGCTGTGTAATCCTGAAGTGATGGGAGCAGTGAGTGAGGTGCTTAAATTTGGTGGGGGAGACAGCTAAGAGGGGTGCCTTTAATGGGGTGCAGTGAAATGCTAAACAGAGTAGGTGAATTCAGAGGGGGTGGGGGAGATGGAATGAGAGGGCTGAGAGCGAAATCTGTGGGACTGAGGGAGTTGATAGGATGGCCAAAGATCATCAATGACTTCTTGTGGGGTTAGTTTCTGGTTACAAGTTGTACTGCATGCTGTCTGCGTAAAAGATTTTTTTCGGTCGGAACTCTGCGTAAAAGATCACCCATGCGAAAATTTTGCGGCTTTCTGGCATTCTCAGCAGTGCCCGCATTTACTTCCTTCCCCCGTGGATATTATGAAGAGGGCACGTTTGCAATAGCTGTTCTTCTGTTTTTTTTTTTCTGAAAGCTAAAAATTGATTTTTCAGATGAAAATACTAAAAATATTTTTCACGAAACAAACAGAATCTAAATAAATGTGCTGCGTGATGACGCGAGGGCCTCAAAGTTAAAAGTGTTTTGGGTGATATGGGTTGATTCGATAGTCAATTTGATTGCGGATTTGCTGCCCATTGAAGGAGGCAATTTAAAATGAAAATTTTTTCGCTCCTAAATTTGGAAGAGTCTTTCTTCAATAGGTGGTTGTTTTGATTAACTTAGAGTTCGTTTGTTTTCACAAAAAATGAATGATTTAAAAATGATAACTTAAATCACTTTAAAAAATGAATGAACAAAAAATTTTATCACTCATTCATGAAAATATTTAGACATAAATTATCATCGATTGTGATAAAAAAATATATTAATTAATTATTTTAAGTGATCATTTTCGTAAAATTTATTTTTCGCAAAATAAATAGACCTTATTAAAGAAGACTTGTCAAGTTACTCGATACGGTGGTGATTCTTTTCGACTTTCAATGGCAATGAACCTCTTTTAGAATGCTTCATTTCTTCATTTGTTGCCTCGGTAAATGGACATGATGATTGCCGTGGTACTTTGGATTCTATACAAATTCCAGAAGTAATAGGGGCGTACGTGATGAAATGAGATGCGTACCACTTTGATAATTTGACCTCGTTGAGACTTAAACTTTAGCGGTCCATTAATAATTCAGTGCATAAAAAAATTAGTGCTCATCCCCAATCCCTAAACAAAAAGAATAATTAAATTTCATATAGGTGTTAAGCACGTTTTTAGCATTAAGCCCACATAAACTGCATTGGACTGAAAGTGATGGACTCAAGCGGGGAGGTTCTAAACTTGAATGTCAGCCAAGCCCATCAAACTTCCTGACGTGGCCCAAAATTCCACATGTGAAATATGATCGAGCGAAGTGGATCGTGATCTTTGGAATGAGCAGATTCGGCCAGAGGGGATTGACTAAAAAGAAGGGGAATTCAACGAAGGAAACGAAGTAAGGGAAAATCAAAGGGAGGAAGATTGGTGCACGTGCGTTAAGGTGGAGAAAGAAGCAAATCGATGGGAATCTCCCATTATTTGAGGGAAATCATTCAGCAACATGGAAAGGATTCATTCGGTGCACAAGGTCTTGAGAAATGAAAAGGAGAAACATGAACAAAAGGGAAGTGGGCGAGAGATTTACGCACTGAGATACTACCTTGCCTTTTACAAGCAGGATCGACACATATTAATAAGAAGGGAGAGAGAGCAACAGGACGTTGTCCTGGCGTCCCTGTAAACCTCCAGTGACGATCTCAGCCGTGTCGTCATCGCGCCGTTCCACTAGCTAGCCTGCTTCAGCCGCACCATCAGCAATTCCGGCGACGCTCAACCGCCTAAGCAAAGTCCTTCCCACAAGAGTCAAAACCCAACCCCCTCCCCCCCTCCCCGGTCCCCTGGCTGCGACTTCTAGTGAACACCAGCGTACTTCCGGCTAATCCATAGTCTCACTGACGAGGCCTGGCGATTTGGTCGTGCTTTGCAGGTTCTCCGACGGCTTCCATCGTGCTAGCGAAGCTCCCGCCACATTCGCCAAGCTCTCGATGGTGTCCCTGTTCTTGTAGTCCCGTAAACCCACCTGTTCAATTCTTCCTATCACGGTGCTCCTGCAGGTCTTCCCGGTTAGGTCTTCACCAAGCCAACTGCCCCGACGTCAAGCAGTCATTCAGCATCCTTGTCGTTGTGCCCGTCGCCTTCGGGTCCTCGATCCAGTGTCAGTGCGGTCCCTTCAATCCCGACGTTCGCTGCAGATTGGCTCACTGTCGCACCAAGTCTCACTTTTCCAGGAGTCCAGAAGTTTCCCATCATTGACTAGTCACTGTCTCTTGCTATTGGTTTCGTCCTCTTTTGGCTCATCAAGTTCACTGGCCATCTACCACCTTGTCACCGTGCACCACCTTGCTGCTATCTATACTCCAGGTAAGCCAAATTTTATTTTTATGTGGTAATCCACCAATCAAATGATGGAAACTTACTGTGGACATTTGGAGAACCACCGAACAAAATGCAAAACTGACCAACATCTGAGTGTTTCGTTATGTAACTTTTTCGGAAAACATACATGATTTACTCGAAATTAGGCTATTGTGGATAAGATCTCACAAAAAGAAAATAAAAGTTCGGTAAAAAAAAAAAAACCTTGGACTGAGACTCTCATATACTGCGCACGCAGGAGGGTAAATCTAACTTTACACTTGATTCAGTCCAAGCTCACGTGTGCGAATCGAATGCCTATTTCTTCTTGTCAATAAAGTGAAAGAAGAGAAATTCTATTGAAGCAGTATAAGATGAGAAAAGTAAGGAAAGCAAACTTTTTGAAATATTTTTCTACAATAATCCTCACATATTTCAAAAAGGTTTATCATAAAAGAATAAAAGTCGGTTTCACCCTGACGGGAAATGCATCATTGTTGTGTCTTTTGGACCATGAACCAAATCTAACGAAATGAGACATAACTTACGAAACTATTGCTGAAACTCATAACTTCTTTGAACCAATGATTTTTCTTTGAAGGTAGATTTCCACTTATCACACTAACCCCCACAATTCTACTGTTCATTGCGGGTTTGTGCTAATAGATCATGTGCATATTCCGTTATTCATGAGTGCTCTAGAGATTTAGCCATGTATCCCATAGCAGCAACCCCACTTCACACTAATATATGAAGAAGAAAACTCTCCTTTTTGTATTCAATGAATATTTTTTTCTATACATTTACAAGACTCAAACCTGATATATATATGGACGTATGATAACCCTAATCAGGAGATATACAAAAGGAAGGATTCTATACTAGGAAGATATTTATACAATAAAAATCCCTAACAAATAGGCTAAAATAGCTCACGACCACACTCCCCCTCAAGTGGGTGCAAAGATGTCTTTGATACCCAACTTGATAAGTGAGCAATGAAATTCTCTACTTGACAGAGCCTTTGTCAATATATCAGCTAACTGGTCTTCAGACTTGACAAATGGTAACTGGATCACTTTTGCCTCTAAATTCTCTTTGATGAAATGTCTGTCAATCTCCACATGTTTGGTTCTATCATGCTGAACTGGATTATGAGCAATGTTAATGGCTGCTTTATTATCACAAAACAATTTGATTTCCAAACCTGGTGGATACCCGAGCTCAGTTAGCAACTTTCGAAGCCACAAAAGTTCGCATAACCCTTTTGCTACACCTCTGAATTCAGCTTCTGCACTAGACCGAGCTACAACCTTTTGTTTCTTACTCCTCCATGTAACAAGGTTGCCTCCCACAAATGTAAGATACCCTGATGTAGACCTCCTGTCTGTCACACTTCCAGCCCAATCTGCATCTGTGTAACCTTCTATTTCAAGGTGACCATTCTTTGCAAATAGCAACCCCTTTCCTGGGGCTGACTTCAAATATCGAATGATGCGCCACACAGCACTCATATGATCCTCACTAGGTGCATGCATGAACTGACTTACCACACTTACTGCATGAGCAATATCAGGACGTGTATGTGATAAGTAAATCAATCGACCTACTAACCTTTGGTATTTCTCTTTATTAGTAGGCGTCTGATCAGGGTACTCTCCAAGCTTACAGTTTTGCACCATAGGAGTGTCTGCAGGCTTACAATCTAGCATGCCAACTTCAGCCAAAAGATCAAGAACATACTTCCGCTGAGACAAGTAAATCCCTTCCTTCGACCTAGCAACCTCGATTCCCAGGAAATATTTCAGACCTCCCAAGTTCTTCATCTCAAACTCCCTTGATAATAATTCCTGCAATCTCATAATCTCTGCACTATCATTGCCTGTAATAATCATGTCGTCTACATATATGATAAGAGCTGTCATTCTTCCTTGAGCACCTTTTAAGAACAAAGTATGATCTGAGTTACTTTGGGAGTATCCATACCCTTTCATAGCTGAGCTAAAGCGACCAAACCATGCACGAGGGGATTGCTTCAACCCATACAATGATCTTTCCAGCTTACAGACCATGTTCCGCTTCTCTACACATCTGTATCCAGGTGGAAGCTCCATATAGATCTCCTCCTCTAAATCTCCATGAAGAAATGCATTCTTCACATCAAATTGATGCAAAGGCCAGTCCAAGTTTGCAGCCAGAGATAACAACACTCTTATAGTGTCTAACTTTGCAACTGGAGAGAATGTTTCCTGATAATCCACCCCATAAGTTTGTGTATACCCTTTAGCTACCAATCGCGCCTTATACCTCTCAATAGTGCCGTCTGCCTTATGTTTGACTGTGAACACCCACCTACATCCAACCGGCTTTTTATCCTTTGGTAGTTCCACAAGTTTCCAAGTTCGATTTTTCTCCAACGCCTCCATTTCTGCCTCCATCGCTTGAAGCCATTTCGGATCCTTCATGGCTTCTTCAACCCTGTTTGGAACTTGAACTGAGGAAATCGTAAACACGAAGGCTTGTAGTGGTGTGGACAGCCTCTTAGCAGACACATAGTCTGCAATAGGGTATCGAGACCGGCGGTCCTCTACATCTGGAGAATATCGATTCGGTGGTTTACCCCTATTATGCCTATCGGGTAGCTTATAACCAGTAAGCATATCAGTATCTTCAAAAGAATCAAGTACAGTAGAAGTACTTACCTCAGGTACATTCTCAGGAGCTTGGAGTGGTACTAAAGAGGGCGAAGAGGGCGAAGATAAGGAGGGCTGTTGCAGTTGTGCATCTGTTGACACCTGTTCGGACCCATGTCGTAATTCAGTGTTGTCTGGTCGTGCAGCCTTAGAATCATGCGGCAGTAGTTCAAAACCTTCAGCCTCAGCAGCCTCAGAATCACGTGCTGCCTCAAAATCACATTGCCGTGAGCACCCATCCGTCGCTCCTGCAATTCCTACCTCCCACCAATGTCTGGTTTCACAACTAATCTCCCCCTGAATAGGACACTGGGGGGAAGGAAAATAGGATTCCGTCTCAATAAATGTTACATCCATGGTGACATACATGCGCTTCCCGGCAAGATCATAACACCGATACCCTTTCTGAGAAGGACCATAACCAAGAAACACACACTTGACTGCACAAGGGTCAAGTTTGGTCCGCTGATTTTTGTGAAGATGGACATAAGCGACACACCCAAACACCTTAGGAGGCAATGTAAGAACTGAAGGAATAGACACATGGGCAGCAAGTGCTTGCATTGGCGTGCGATGGCTCAGAATGCGGGAAGGCATGCGATTCAACAAATAAGCGGCTGTGACTACGGCAGAATCCCAAAAACGATGGGGAACATGGCTACCTTCCAAGAGTGCTCGAGTGGTTTCAAGAAGATGGCGATTCTTGCGCTCAGCAACACCATTTTGCTGAGGAGTCTGAGAGCAAGAAGTTTCATGTATCAAACCATGTTCTTGAAAATAAGCTGCAAGAGGTTTACTTAAGTATTCGCCACCATTATCAGACCTGAGAACCTGAAGTTTGGCCCCAAACTGAGTCTGAACCATACGGTGGAAAGTCTGAAAGATATCTTTAGCCTCATTCTTATGTTTCATCAAATATAGCCAAGTCATACGTGTGCAATCATCAACAAAGATGATAAACCATCGAAATCCAGATACAGTAGTAATAGGAGACGCACCCCATACATCAGAATGAATTAAGGAAAAAGGAGTAGCACTTATATTCAAACTGGGAGGAAAACAAGTGCGATGGCTCTTGGCCAAAATACATGTATCACACTGAAAACTAGAGTTCGATAGACCATGAAATAACTTGGGAAACAAATGCCGTAAATACCCAAAAGATGGGTGACCTAACCGACGGTGCCATAACCAAAGTTCCTTCTCTTGAGCTAACTGTCCACGAGAATGATAGGTCCGTCCAGAAGTAATTTCATCCACGAAATACAGCCCCTCCCTCTTAGTACCACGCCCAATAATCTCCTTCGTGAGAATGTCCTGAAACAGGCAGAAATCAGGGTACATAAGCACAACACAGTTCAACTCACTAGTAAGCTGTCCAACTGATAACAGACGATTAGACAGTGAAGGAACAAGCAAGGTATGAGATAGAGAGAGAGAAGGCGTGACAGACACACGCCCAGCAGCCGTCACAGGAAAGCTATATCCATTAGCATTGTAAATATGATCTCGACGTGGTGTAGTAGATGTAAGAAGATCACCAGATTCCGGAGTCATATGATCTGTAGCGCCAGAATCAATTATCCACCCATGATGACCATCACCATGTCCATTAGCAAAGACAAACCCACAATTACCTTCAAGAGATTCGGCATTAGCAGATTCAGGCTCCATGGGAATTAATGACAAGCTGCTAGTCACTAAGGAGGCTTGCCCTCCATTCCGCCCCTTTTGGGAGCCCTGTTTCTTCTTTTTGGTCTGAAAATCATCCCACCAGTCCGGATAACCATGCAGTTTAAAACAAGATGCTGCTATGTGTTTAGGATTCCCACAGTGAGAGCATCCCTCGGATTGAATTGGCATACCAGGTTTAGGTCGAGGTCCCCGGGCAGAGAGCACTAACTGATCACCTTTGCCGCGTTGTGACACCATGGCGGAACCCGAGGTGACCTCGACAGGATTGGAGAGCATGACAGATTGGCGCATATCCTCTCGCCTGACTCGGGCATAAGCTTGTTCAATAGTGGGAAAGGGATCCATCTTCATAACATCAGCACGAACATTATCCAGGCGGTCATCGAGACCATCCAAAAAAGTATAGACTCGATCTTCATGGACAATGGCATTGTACTTCAGAATATCGGCCGGACATTGCATAGGATTAGGACGGCGGAAATCAATCTCACGCCAGAGGCCTTGAAGATCATTGTAATATTTCTCGATGGGTCCACCGCCTTGCTTCAATCGAGAAATCTGCCTCTTAATATCATAGATTTGGGAGGTGTCAGATCCATCAAAGAAGGTCGTTGCCACAGCATCCCATACGGCTTTGGCAGTAGGAAACCGAATAAAGTTTGGTATCAAGACTGGGTCTATAGAATTGATAAGCCAACCTTTCACCGTAGAATCATCGGTCTTCCATTGTCTAAAAGATGGATCTGTAGGAGGAGGCTCAGGAGAATCACCATTCAAATAGCCCAGTTTGTCTTTGCCCGAGACATACATCTCAACAACCTGGGACCATACGCCATAATTTTTGCCATCAAGCTTGACAGCAATCGGTGCAACAGGAGTTTCAACGCGCGGCGGTGCGGCCTGCTGGGTCAAGAGCTGCTTCATCGCAGCAGTCAGGTCTGCCAGTATGGCGGTAGCAGAGGCACCAGTATCCGCTTGATCAGTTGTAACACTCGATTGTTCATCGGCCATGAGATCAGCTTCGCAAACTGAATTGAGATGAAGAAGATCGGGTAAGACGCACGTCGGATCGGGTAAGATGTACGTCGGATCGGCCGTAGTCGATGATTGACGTACAGTACCCCAAGGATGAAACCCTAGGGCTCTGATACCATGAAGAAGAAAACTCTCCTTTTTGTATTCAATGAATATTTTTTTCTATACATTTACAAGACTCAAACCTGATATATATATGGACGTATGATAACCCTAATCAGGAGATATACAAAAGGAAGGATTCTATACTAGGAAGATATTTATACAATAAAAATCCCTAACAAATAGGCTAAAATAGCTCACGACCACAATATAGATAATTCCATCAAGTCTAGTTATTCATGCGTGCATTTGTTTCATGGAAAATGAAAAATTTGAAGAACAATTTCCTAAAAATGATCTATTGAATGGTTTGAAATAATTAGTTGAAAATGTTTTCATCATTGACAACAATTTATGTCTAAATATTTTCGTTGACAATTATAATATTTTCCGTCCATTTATTTTTGTAAGCGATCATTTTTTGGAAAGTGTTTTTCAAATCTTTTATTTTTCATGATACAAAAGTAGCCTAAAATGGAGTTTAGTGTCAAGTCCCCAAAATGGTTGAACCTAGGCTTACAATGATACCTTCTCTTCTACGGAGGCCACGAGTTTAAACCTGCTTGCAATATTATTCTTTGTGAACCCGCCAGATGCAACTGCAATGAGGACTCATTTAGCTAGCAATTTGATTAGGGCCGAATAACATATCTACGTTCAAATTGAGTATTTCCTGCCTTTGCTAAAAATGGGCAAAAAAAAGTTGAGAAGCACATGGAGAACTAGAGGAGCTTCTGTAAGTATCCAGAAAATCTAGTAAGTATCTTAGTAAAGGATTGTTGGAACCAAAAGAGTAACATAAATTTTGGAAATTTGGAATAAGAGCACAAACGAAAATTGGAGGGAGAACTTCTTATTGAGTATGCTTTCTCTTTTTGGCTTTGTGCTCATGGCTTGATTTACGACTCATGACTTCATTCCTTTACATAGGAATTGAAATTCTCAAACACCAATTATAACCTTTAATGAAGAAGATATAACAGCCTACACATCATTAATAAAGAAATCAAAATAGCTTAATATGTCGAAGAAAAACGAAGCCATCTTAAAGTCTTTATGGCTCTTAAGCCTTTTCATCCGGTAAGAATCTCACCAATAATCAACTTTATGTTATTCTAACAGCTTCCCTTAAAATTGATTTTAGAATTCAATAACACCAAGCTTGGTCTTTAATTTTTTTACAAGAATCCGCCTTCGATGGTTTTGTCAAAATATATGCAATCTGATCTTTTGATTTACAGAAAATTTTGCTCAATTTCACCATCTTTGACTTGCTCATGAATATAGTGATTTTTTATGTCAATATGTTTGCTCCTGCAATAAATCGGCTAAAGCCATAGCCATGTCACACATTATTTTGGTAGAACCTATCTGTCCATGCATCAATTCGCATAGCATTCTACGCAGCCATATCGTTTGATATGTCACCAAAGCTATTGCAATGTATTTTGTTTTAGCTGTTGAGAGCGCAAAAACTTGTTTTTTAAGGACCAACAAATTACTCCCACTCCAAGAAAGAAAGTGTTTTCGGAAGTATTCTTTTGAATCTCAATATCACATGCCCCCACTAAATTGACATTGTCGAATATAAAATTCAATATCACGAGTTCCACCAACATACCATAAAATTATTTTTGCTACAATTAAATGTGATTGATATGGTTTCTCTATAAATCAACTAATAATTCCTACATCATAAGTAATATCCAGCCTATTAAAAGCCAAATATCTTGAATTGCAAACAATTCTTTTTAAAATAAGTGGGATTTACTAGTTCACCGTTTTCTTCTTTCTTCAGCTTTAACCATTCTGATACAAGAGTCCATTTTGGTTTGAGCAATTCTACCTTCAATTGCTTCAAAATATAATTAGCTTTTTTATGCTATGAAATAAATATGTTATCATTTGTCCAGTTCACTTCAAGGCCTAGAAATTAGGACATCAGTCCTAAATATGTTGACAACTCCCTATAAATATAAAATCATTGATATAAAGGTACACAATTATTATGTCACCATTAGTATTTGACTTAATATATAGTGTATGCTTAAACGAGCGCTTTTGAAAACCATGCTCTAACAAGTACATATCATTTCTCGTGTACCACGCTCAAGGTGCCTGTTTTAGCCCATACAATACCTTTTTTAGTTTATAAGTTTGATTTTCAATGCCCTTTCTTCTTATAACTTTGTGGTTGCTCCACATAGATTTCCTCTTCAAGAATGCCATTGAGAAATGTTGATTTCACATCTATTTGACAAATCTTTCAATGATTCTGAGCTGCGAGTGCTCATATCATCCAAATGTTATCCATTTAAACTACTGGTGCAGATACTTCAAAATAATCAATATCTGGCTTTTGCTTGTAGTATTTTACAACCAGCTTGACTTCATATCGATCCACCTAACCATTTAGCTTGTACACCCAATAGTCATCAATGGGCTTCGTACTAAGTGGTAGAGAAGTTAGCTCCCATGTTTCATTGTTTTCAATGGAGTGAATTTCTTCATCAATTGCTTGGAGCCACTTCTCATTTTGTTGCTACATCATCATAAGATACAGGCTCTCTTTCTTCAAATAAACAAAAATTTGCAATAGTTTTATCAGTGATTGCGTCCCCATCACTATCATTGTGACTACATAATCCTCCAATCTTGATGCGTCTCTCGCGATCATTGTGAACGACGTATGGATGGTTGCGAAACTGCTCATGGTGAAGAAAATAAACTACTAGGCGAAGATGATGTATCTTTAGTTGAGGATTTTTCTCTCTTCCATTAATGGTTCATCTTTCAATGGCGATGCTTTTCTAGTCAATCTTCTAGTTCAAGTCCCAGGCTTCATCTTGAAAAAACAAGACATATTTGTTGATAATTACTTTCTTGGTGACTGAATTATACAACTTATAACCATTAGTCATGTCTTTATAATCGATGAAGATGCACTTCTAGCTTTTGTCATCCAACTTTTTTTCTTCGTTCATTTGGTATATGAGGATATACCACACACCCAATTACTTGTAAGAACGAAACATCTGGCTTGATGTCACTCCAAGCCTCTTCTAGGTTTCTTCAAAGAACACTCCTTGTTAGACCCCTGTTTAGCACAAATACAACACACGCAAGGTCTTCTGCCCAAAACTTCTTGGAACAATCCTTGTCCCGTTCTTGCTTTTTGCGTCCCGTTCTTGCTTTTTGCTATACCAATTGGTTGAGGAATATATCTGGCAATCAACTAACGTTTCACCTCATGAATTTTACAATATTTGTCAAATTCATTTGGGGTGAATTCTCCCCTTTTATCCGATCTCAACGTCTTTAGATTAAAGCCGTCATGTTTTTTTTAACATAGATATTAAATTCTTTAAATTTGCCAAAAGCCTCAAATTTTTCTCCCAGGAAATACCCATGTTTTTCTAATAAAATCATCCATAAAATTAACATGTACCTTTTTTGTCCAAATGATTCCACCTCAACATCAAAGGTTGTTTTGCTCTCTTAGTTTTTCCAACTGGAGATGATTCTCGTTGTTGTTTCCTAATGAGACATCATTCGCATGAGCGATCTAGGCATCAAAGGCGTGCCTGTCACCATCTTTTCATAATCGCTTGAAAACTTAAAAGATTCTTCGTCTGAAGAGTCAGAGGGAACATTTGGGTCTTTGTCATCTGCACAGTCGTAATCATCTTATTGTTTACATCTTTGACAGTGCAAACTCCATTTTCAACGTTTACTTCGTGGCCTCTTTTGGAAAGTTGGTTAACACTTAACAAATTCCAAAAAAGTACGACACAAAGTAATCATCTGCAACAGTAACATTACTTCCATATTTTGACATTATATTAATATAACCTTGCCCATTATGAAAACTTTAGATTTATTCCCGAAATTAACTTCACCATCAACCGTCTCGTCAAATTGCGAGAATAACTTTTTTCGACTATATATATGATTGCTACACCTAGTGTCTACAATGCTTAAGTCATACTTCTTGCACGTTAGCACCACGTTTTCGTCAGCATTGATGGTTTGTGCCTATTGTACATACTTGTATGCCACCTTTGCTTGACATTCAGATTTGTAATGTCTGAATTTGTTACACTGAAAACACTTGACCTTTGATTTATCACATGTTCTATATTTTTCGGTGGAATTTAAATTGTCCACATCCTCATCTACCTATACAACCTCGGCCACCTTGATAGCCTCCTTAGCTTGATTGAGCGACCTGCCTCTGCAATGCTTGCTTGGTATTCGAAGGATGACCCATTCTTTGCTCATGCAAGTACAATGGACCCAGCAACAGCTCCAACGTCATGGTTGACATTGCCCTTCTTCAATTGCTGCAAGAACGTAGACAAATCTTTCAATCAAAGGGCTCAAGATTTTTTTATAGCTTTCACATCTTCGAGTTCTTCAACATTAACCCTCAATTGGTTAACACTAGTTTGCATGCGATCAAAATATATTGAAAATGATTCAGAGTCATTCATGCGTAAATACTAAAAATCTCCTTGAAGTGTTTAAAGCCACACCCATTTGATAAGATCATTGCCTTCGTAGGATTGTTGCAAAACATTCCACACTATTGTGGTCTCTACGCTCGATATTTTTTCAAATATTACTTCCTTTACAGCTTGAAAAATTGCAAATAATGCTTTCTAAATATTTCTTTCGAGACTCCACCAAAGAATCTTTCTCCTCCTTCCTCAAAGCATCAAATGCTTCAGCATTGGCCACTTCAATGTAGCCGTTCTCAACCAGATTTCATAAATCTTACCATTTAAAAAGAATCTTCATATAGACGAATCAGTTATTGAAATGTAACTAGTGGATTCTATTTCTAGCTCTGATACCAAACGTTGAAACAAAATAATAATATAAACTTAGAAAACTTGGAATAAGAGCACAAATAGAAATTTGAGGGAGAACTTCTTATTAAGAATGCTTTCTCTTTTTGACTTCGAGCTTATGGCTTGATTTTCAACTTATGACTCCATTCTTTTATATAGGAATTGAAGCTCACAAATGCCAATGATAACATTTAGCAAAGAAGAAATAACAGTCTACACATCATTAATAAAGAAAACAAAACAACTAAATCTATCGAAGAAAAACGAAGACATCTTGAAGTTTTTATGGCTCTTCTTTAATGTTTGCAACCTTCTTATCCAACAACCAAATTGCTTAATCTCACCGATAATCAATGTTATATAATTCCAACAAGGATGTCTGAATATGACATGTGATCAGCTTAATGTAGAAACTACTTGTGTGTTTTCTCTTTTAAACATGTTGCTTGGATGGGATACACCACCTTCAAGTTGATCAAATTAAACACAAATGGGATCTCTAAGGGCCCGTTTGGCAACGTGCCAAACAGTGAAAATTTCTGTGCTTTTGTTCCCAGAAATAGTTTGGGAACAGAAATGCGTTTGGTAAACTTTTTGTTCCCGGGCACATTTTTGCAAAAATTTGTGCCGAGAAACAGTTTTGGAAGAGAAATAAGAAGTAAAAAACAGTTACTTCTTGTTTCTCGACACAATTTTGAAAATCAGTTTTTTCTTTTTTTTTCTTTTCTTATTTTTGTGTTGTTCTTCATTGGGCTGGGCCAGCCGCCGGCAACCGGCCACAGCCCAAGGCCGACGAGGGCGTCACGGCCCTCGCCGGCGAGGCCTCGCCATCTCTGGGCGAGGCCGCCTCGCCCAGGCGGTGAGGGTCCAGCCCTCGCCCTCGCCGACCCTGGGCTATGGCTGGTGGTTGGCCACCGGTCACCGGCGACCGGCCATGGCCAAAGAAGAAAATTGGTAGAAAGAAAAAAAAAACATAAACAATTCAAAATATTATTAAAATATTATTTGGGAACAAAAATTTTGTATAGTTATCAAACGCATTTCTATTCTTTTCTACTCTAGGAATAGAAATTTTGGACAGTTTATCAAACGCCTTCAAATACTCAGAAATTATTTCCGGGCACAAAATAAAAAAAAAATCATTTCTATTCAGAAATAGTTCCAGAGCACAGAATGATATTCATGCGCACCCTAAGAGAAACTCCGGGATGGCTGGTACAAGGGAGAATACTTAGATATGAAGGTGGGGATTCAGGCAAACTTACCCCATCTTAGTATGGCATTAACATGCACTTCTGGAGGGCTGAAGAAAGACAATTGTTCGACTTAGATTTCAGGAGAATTGTGGAAACTCTAAATGGAATAAGAACAGCATGAGTGCTATAACTTTCATACAGTGCTCACTTAAACGTTATTACTTTTTTTCCCTCACTTAAGTTTCATGTCGGAGTAAAATCGTTCATTTGAATACCATTTCCAGTAAATCATCCTACGTAGATTTTTTGCTTAATTTTTCATTCCGACGTGGAATTTTTGTCCGCTTGGAGTGAAACGTCTTTTATATGCAACTCTCTCTCTCTCTCTCTCTCTCTCTCTCTCTCTCTCTCTCTCTCTCTCTCTCTCTCTCTCTCTCTCTCTCGTGGAAACGACACCATTTCTTTCTATTTCTCGTCCTCAAACAACTATGTCATTTCACTTGCACTCTCTTTTTCTTGTTTGTCTGTGAATCTCAGTACGCTCAATTCCAAATCGATCTCTCTCTTTCTAATCGCAAATTAGGGGTTCGATCTTTCTCAACGCTTCATCTTTGAAGCAAATCGATCTCTCACTTGCACTCTCTTCCTCTTGTTCATCGCTGAATCTTAGTACACCCAAAATTGCAAATTGATTTCTCTCTTTAATAAAAAATTAGGGCTTCAATCTTCCTCAACACTTCGATCTTCACTTTTGCTCACCATATGTTTGTCGAGTTTTCTGTTGCTTGTCATCGTCTCTCATTGGACAAAGACTAACAAGGCAATAGCCTTGAGGGAAAACTTAGGGCTTGTCGCGCAACGAACCTTGGTCTACAGGGAGTTACGAATTTGATGAGATGATTTGCCCCAATTTGAAGAATTGGAAATGGTGGGTTCGGTTAGAGTTAGGGTTCTTGAAGATGAAAATTGAATTTTTCCCCAATTTGTTGAAGAAGGCTAGGGCTCTTTAATTAGATGAGTCCTCATGCATTGTTTAGCATCTCAATTGTTGACTTTAGCTTGCTGGCATGCCACATCAGATTTTCCAACTAGGCAAATCGTTGATGGTGCTTAAGTGCTCAATTTTTCAAACTTATGATACTTAAGTGAGTAAAAAAAGTTATGACACTCCAGTAAGTGCTATATAAAAGTTACGACACTCATGTTGTTCTTATCTCACTTTGAATGAAGCCATTGGTGATGACAAGCACATAAAAACTCGGCTTTACTTGAAGACATCACTCGACTTTTCTGTAAAGAATGGGAGTTGAAATAAATTGGCTGAGTGGCTCGCAAACTACGGCATCGGATCTAAAGTGGATGCTTTTTCTTTGTTTTCCTCCTAGGGATTCAATTTGTGATCTAGTGGGTGATAAAGCAGCAACAGCACATTTTATGTGTTTTAGTGTGTTTCACCTCTTTTATCACAAAACCAAAGATGTATTTTTCTTCTTCTTTATTGTGCTTTTTACGTTCTATAAATTCATAAATTGTTTGGCAAGTCTCTCGGAAAGAAGTCTTCAATATAACGTGAAGGGTCTTCACTTTTTCATGAGGATAATTACTCAATAAATCCAAAAACTATTGTATGGATATCAATTCAATCATAAACTTTATAATCTCGCTAATGTAATCCTTCCAACCAATTGCCACCGGAAATCGCCGACATAACATCCAATCATCACCGATTGTCCTATTTAGCACACTGAAGTGGGTAACTTGTGGATCGCCACGTCGACAATTCCCAATGGCAATTGATTGGAAGAATTACGTTGGAATTTTGCACAAAGTTTTATGATTACATTGGTAAAATTGAAAATTTTAAAATTAATTTGATATTCGTACAATAGATTTAAGACTGAATTGGTAATTTTCCCACTTTCCGTGTTTAGGAAACCACATTCGTCCAACCATAGGTTTCAAGATCTACATCATCTAATAATTTTCCTGCAAAATACCTTTTTGCTTCTCGAAATAAATGAGACAATCCTCGTGCAACTCGAGCTGGGACGTTGAAAAGCCTAATTAAGTCCTTGACGAACATGAACGCTGAGGACACGACTCGACCGAGATGTCCACAAGAGAAAGTTAGGCGTGGTGAAGTTGAGAAAGACCTACAGCCCAATCGATCAAAATGGGTCAAATTTAATTTGGATACTTTATTGGTGGGCCTTGGGCCTATCGATTGGTGGACCTTGGGCTTGCAATATGAATTCCGAATTTGTCCAAGCATCATTGTAGAAAATCAAATGAATCCCAAAAAATTCACCCTTAAACATTTTAATTTCTGATCGTTCTATTTTAGCATTTGTGAAGTGAAATGAATGTCGGGATGTGAATATTTTCCGTGACACAAAATTGTTTTGGAGAAACACCGCACAAGCGCACTTGTTCTAGGGCATCATCGTTCATTTTAATCGCGAGAAACTTTTTGTCGTGCAAACATCTCAACTAACTTAATGATGATAATCTGTGCAATCTCAACATGTTAATTTCTCTATTCCATTTAAAACTAGTATCTGAGCATGCATTGCTCGCAACCAATTTTCATTTTTTATGCAATGTCATAATGACTCAATAATAAAATTAATAAGCTTAATTGGATGGAGAAATAGAATATTGGACGCAAACTTCTTTTTTCGCCGTTATACGAATTCCGGTGTAGAATTAATGTATACATTGTTGTTCTTTCATTTATAAAAAGCAAACAATTATTCTATATTTAAAAAGGGAAACGAGAGCAAGGATGATTTCACTAGGACAAATAAGGAATTTCACCAACAGTAGTTTTTAGTGGAGGTATTTAAATTTTTTGATTTACCATTTTATTCATTTTCTTTGACCAAATGTTACTTTCTTTCTCTTCAAACTTATATTGCATTACAATGTCAACGTAAATGGTAAGAGAAAATCCATGTTTGGCTTAAATCTTTAGAGATGTCAAGTGATCACTAGGTAGAAATTCTAAGCAACTTATTTGGTTGAAAATGCAATCTTCTTGTTACATCGTTCTTATGCACAAATGTCCATTGCAAAAGTTTGAGAAAAAATTCAGTGATTAGCCACCACTACATCATTAGCTAATGTAGTGGGCATTTTTTTTCCTCGCAACCACTAAAAATATTATGCGAATCCAAAGTATCACATCACAGTGCAACTCGACAGCTGACTTGGAATAAAAATTAAAAAGTTCCATTTTCTCTCGTCCTCCTCCTCTGTCCGCAGCCAGTAGACCTCCGCGACGCCCACAGTCGCCACTGAGGAGTTTCCAGCACTCCGCACTGTGCCCAGTTGCCGCCTCCCCCGTCTTCTTTGTAGCTCGACCGTGAGCGACTCGGCCATGGACATACAACCTTACAAGCTTCCAGTAGTCTTTTGGAGTTATATTGATTTTGAAAGAGATTGACAAAAGGAGCAAATTTTGTTTTTTTTTTAAATTCTTAGTAGGGTTAGTCTTCAAGAGATGAAAGGTGAAAGGGAGAGGCTTGATAGGGTAAATGAAAGGTGAAAAGGAGAGGCATGAGAGGGTGGGTCTTGTAATGACCCACGAAGAAGAAGACTACCTCAATAATTCTTTTTAATTCTTTCTGGGGTAGTCTTCTTCTTCGTCTGGTTGATGCTTGGTGGGTCGATACAGGACTCACCTGCTTGTCCATTTCCGAGGCTTAACCCTTCATTTTTGGCAAGCAAAAGGAAAAGCAGACGTAGCCGCAAGTGACGACGAAGAGGTGGCTTGGCGGGATCTGTGGATGAACTGTGGTCGCCGGATTCATTGCTCGCGGTCATGGAGGAGCAATGACAGAGGCACAACTCAAGATGCATATCTAGATTTGGAGTCATGCTCGTCCAGATCTGTTTCGGGCCAACCACAAGTGATGCTGAAAAGGATGGCTCAGCTTGGACGCGAAGGATGTAGTGCCGGCAACTCCACCGTTGGTGACGGCGAGGGGCAAACTCCGATGGAACTTCCATCGCTGACAACTCCAGTGAAACTTCCATGGCCGAACTTTCACGGCTGTACTCTATACAATTCTTATCTTTTTTTATTTAATTCCATGTCAGCATCCACTTTCAATTGTTCAATGGTTACTAGAGTAAAATGCGCACCACATCAGCCAATAATGCGGTGATTGCTAACCACCCAATATTTTCTCCAAATGACAGTATCTAGTCTTTTCGGTGCATAAATTTCGTTACGAAAAGATTAATGGAACTTTAGTAAATAAAATATAGAAGCTCATCTTTCTTGGATCCGGCCCTTGTTTATTTGGGCTAGACCCACGTCAAGCGCATGAAATTTAATCAATCACTAGGGAACTTGAATGAAAACCGTTTGCTTAGGTCAAGCAGCATGATTTGAAGACAATTTTGGGCCTCATTCTACCCCCATATGCTTCGGCCATGATACAATACCATTTTCTTTTCTGCTCTTTTTGGTAGTTTTTCCCATTTGTTCACTCGTAGAGGTACTCAAATCGACACCTGCCGACTCCCTCTCTTTCCCTCCTTTGCGTGTTGGGATTTATCAGTCAAAAATTGAGGGGAAAAGAATAGTAACGAAATCATGGTTCAACTTCTAGCCGAAGAAGGATCGGAAATTTTGCTTTAGACGTTCCATGACCTCTTCCCGAAAATGCACTCAACCAGGCTCGTCAGCTAGGAGCTTGCCATATTTGAAGATTCTTTCTGGGGTAAAATTGTCCGACCACCCCTTATCCCTCATCCCTTTTTTTTTATCTAGCTAGACCAACTCCCGCCGCGGACACTTTTAATCCCGGTGAATATAGGTCGCGTAAGTTTTCAAGTGGGTTTATTATCGGAAATAGTAAGACACTACAAATTCGAGGGTCCGAGAAGTCTGTCCCGTCTGATCCATTGCTTGGAGGTCATATCTCGTTTCAGAGACTGCCTATTGCCGGACAACTATGCTAAACATCCGACTTGTTATCGAAGAGACAGAGGGGAGTTTTGCCTAACCGAATTCTAACGACACATTTCGGAATTGGTGTTTCATAGCCCCTCTAATTTAGGCTTAGTATTGTTCAGCTGCCACAGCGGCTTACAATGTGTCACGCCGGATTTTTTACGGTATTAAACCTTCCAAAAACTGATTAGAAGGGTTCTTCATGTAACCGTGAAAAGGAACGGGTTATTTTCACCAAATTGAAAGTATGTGAGTAGTAGATCAAACTACCAAGAAAGTTTCAGGGATTTACCCTTTCGAGTCATAATATCTGATGTTCCATCCCATCTCGTCTAACGCTTTTTGTCGCTATCATGTTCTCTTTGGAATGCTCTTTGAAACCTTGTATGTGTATTTCTTTTCTGGTGATGTCCCCCATGTTATGACCTTATTCGTGAATACATATGAAGTTGGTTTTTCTCCAACATCTAAACATATTTTCACGTGATGAAATTATCCATAGATATGAGTCCCTGTCGTCTTGAAAGTTGTTATCGGGACTTGTATATTCAACCCTGTCTAGCAAAGTTTATTTGCCTTTAGTCGAATGATTAGGTTAATTTCACCTACAAATAGCTAGACTAATAGCAAACATACTATTGCTTTTTTTGCCAATATGTAGAAACTTCAACCTTATATATAGATTATGGGGAAATTGTTCAATCAATCCTAAACCCGGAAAATTACTAAAAAAATCATAAACCTATTGCAATTGTGTCAATTCAATTCTAAACCTTTTAAATTTGGCTAATTTAGTTCTAAACCTTTTAAAAATTTGCCAATTTAGTCCATTTGGCCAATTTTGGCTAGAAATCGCTAACATGGCGCCGCCGGCACTGACATGGACAATTTTTATAATTATTTAAAAATTTCTGAATTTTTTTTATTATTTTATTTTATTCTCTTTTTTTTTCCCTTTTTTTCATTATGGCCGGTGAGGTCATTGGTGACCCTAGCTAGCTAGGTGAGGCTCGACCTCGTCGTAGTTGGGCAAGGTCCACCTCGCCAGGTCGAGCCTCACCGGCCCTAGCAACCCTTAAACTAATTATCAATGTCAAATCGAAGACTTCAACTTGCCAGGACCTCAAAGATTTCAGCTAGCCCTCGCAACTTCTGGTGAGGATTGTCAGGGGCTATGCGAGGCACGACCTTGTCGGATCTAGTAAGGCTCGACCCTCGCCAGCCCAGCCATTAGCAAGGTTGACCTCGCATAGCAATGATGAAGTCGTGTCTCGTCAAAGATCACTAGGTTGGCCCTCGTGGCCATCGACCTTGCTGACCACAAAGAAAAAAAAGGAAATAATAAAATAATAAAAAAATTCATGCAATTGTTAAAAAATTATAAAATTGTCCATGTTAGCGCCAGCAACGCGACGTCCTTGATTTCGGGCCAAAATTGACCGGATGAACTGAATTAACAAATTATCAAAAGGTTTAAGACTAAATTGGTCAAATTAAAAATTTTAGGACTGAATTGTCACAGTTTCAATAGGTTTAGAACTTTCTTGGTAATTTTCGCATCCTAAACTTACTATACAAATATCAATTCAATCATAAACTTTTCAATTTTACCAGTTTAGTCCTAATTGCGCAAAATTCTAATGTCGCCATTCCGGCCAATTGTTGTACAAAATCGCTAATGTGGCAGTGTGCTACATAGGACAAACAACGATAACTAGACCATTACGTTGGCAGTTTCCAATGAAAATTGATCGAAATGATTACGTTGAAATTTCACGCAAAGATCTAGAACTAAATTACCAAAATTGAAATGTTTATGGCTGATTAGGTAATTTTTCTAATAAATTATTTCAGCGACAATTGTAGCTACATCAAATAATCATAATTACAAAGGTGATTAAGACTCATCAGTCATTTGGCCAATGAATAGTAAAGATCGTGACATGATACAACCTTAGTGACTTCTCCCACCTAAAAGAAACCCTAGTTAGTTCAAATAGGTCATATGGTTAAATGTCAAGTCATTGGTCAGGCCAACACAAATCAATTGATAAGAAAAAATGCCTAGACTCCTTTCACGAGAACAGCACGTTTCTAGATCAACTCAATCACATGACCACGAATGACATACGAGGATAGTTCTGAGACAAAAGAAGTTTAGCTTAGACTGGCTAATTTTTCAGAGCATATTCCATTGAGATTTTTCATATGTAGAAGACAATTGTACGCAGGCCACTTCCCGAATAGACACGAAGTGACGTGCGTTTGCATCTGATTCACGCCTTCCAGATATATTAACATATTCCAGGCAAATGTGCGAACTGCCAAAAACCCTGAGAAAGAACTTCCAATTCAAAGATTTTTTCATATATGCAGGCAAATGTTCGACATATGCATGGTAGCTTAGCATGTATGAACTGAAATCTTGCAACTAAAAGATGTAGATTGAAATCTGGGTGGGTGTTTTCAGCCAACAAACATGAAGCCTCAGGCAAATGGAGTCGCGTAAACCTCAAAGAACGTTCATACAAGGCCAAATTTTTATTTAGATCAGATGTTCATACCAGCCGAGATTTTTTTGTCTTATTGAGAAGGATCGAAGTAGAAGACTAAACTCGATCATGATGTTCCATATGCACTATCACATTATAATTATTTCTGAACATGAGTTTTGCGACATAAGATTTTCTTCCCACTAGCTGATTAGCTCAGTTAATCAGAACCAAAAAAGGGCTATACACATTACGGATTTTGTGTCCACACACCACCTCCCAGAAGAACAAATGAGGTTCTCATCACAACCGGGCTAAATCACTGATCTAAATAATATACATCGATTGTAAGTTTGTAATAAACATTTCTTCAATGAACGATATAGTTTTGCAGCCATCGACTGCCATTTTGGAGACTGTTTATCCAGTGAAAGGCATGTCTCTTGCATAATCCTCAAGTTACCAATAAACAGCATTTTCATGTCTTTATAGAGATAATTAAACAAATGAACCAGAGCTTAATGATTATCAAAGAAATCATCCTAGAATAAATTCCTACCTAGCTAGTAGGTGCTTTCTTACACAAATAACCAAGCCAATCACAAAAACTACCATCAGTTCCACATTCTCAACAATCAAGTCAAACCAAAAGTACAACTGAAAAAGCTGAAATTGCTAATTTGCTAGACTTACAAGTTATTGCCCCTCCTGAGCTTCACTGACTCCACGACTCTCCAAACAAATAAAAAAAGGGACTGAAATTTACCAAACTTACAGGTCATTGCTGTCCTAAAAGCTTCAATGCACGAGACCCTCCAACCAATTGATCTTTGCACTTTCACCAGGATGTGAAGCCTGTGATTTCTGTTTCGGATCTTCCTCCAACTCTGATCAGGCTAAATTATTTTCTAGGAAATTCCATAATAATTTCTAGGAATTGTGGAGTTGGTGAAAGAATAGATTCTGGCTCCTGGAAAAGTCCTCTCTTGGCTTCTTGTTCCATTCAGTGATCTTTCTAAAAGAATTCCTCACATTTTCCCACTTCTCTTGGCACTCACCCGCACTCCGATTAAATCCCAAACATGCCATTTTCGCCGATATTACCTCCCAAAATCCTTCCCTTAAAAAACCGCATTCTTGAAAACCTGGTTCCAAGCTCGTTATCAGTTGAATCAAAGTTAACATCTCCGGCTCCGAGAATGAGTTCGTGCTTTGCTCTTCCTCTTTTGTAATATTTCGGTCCTTTGGTGGCAACTGGATTGTTAGTTCATGCCCTGTGAACTTCCTCAGAGCTTCCATGAGTGCCGTGTCACGAGCCTCGATCCAGACTCTTTGCTTGGCCCAAAGCTCACGCTCGCAGTCGAAACGTGCCGTCTCTTCCCTTTTCCATTCCATCTCTCTGCAAACCCTCTCTTGCTCTTTTAGCTCAATGGTCTTCAACATGTTCTCCATCCAAGCCTCTTGTTTCTCTATGATGTCCCTCATTTGTGAATCCACAAAGTGCTTCACCTTTTCCTTCCACCCCTTTTTACTCCTTTTTGAGCTGTCGCTCTCACTTACCAATCTCTTCTTCTTCTCTGAGGAATGACTGCTATTCATCATGAAAGCAATCGCTGAGAGATCTTCTTCGTTGTTTTCGGAGGAAGAGGCTGTTTCGAGCTCATGCGATGATGAGTTTGAGAAACTGAGGCTCATTTCGCGTTGCAGAGCTTGATCTTGGATTGCATGACTACTAATATTGTTCGGTGATGGGTAGAAATTAATGTTGGAGACAAGAGATGAATTATCCGAAGATGGCTTGCGGTTAGCGGTGGTCGATTCTCCGTAGATTGCTTCAAGTTGGCGAAAGAATCTGTAGTTCTTCCCATCCTGCCTTCCAGCTTTGCCTTCCTTAGTTTTCTTGTAGTACTTGTACAGGTTCTCAAACTTCTCTCTACACTTCTTGCCGCTTCTATTGTACCCATGTTCCTCAGACATTATCCTGCATTGAGAGAGAGAGAGAGAGAGAGAGAGAGAGAGAAGCAAGTTGAAACCTTGAACACAAATTAGAGATATGGGACGAGAGAAGAGATAATGAGCAATAAGATAAACCCTAGAAGCTTGTTTCCAAATGTTTCCCTCATACACTTCTGCTTAAATTAATTACTGAAAAATGAATATTCCAACAATGGATGTCATCCGAAGTATCTAGTTTGGATGTGGTTGTCCTAATTTGAAGGTATAATATAATGTAAAATCATGTGTCCGGAAGCAAGCAGATTTTGATTTATATATTAAACTCACTATACTTCGAAACACGCGAAAAAAAAATCTGTCGTTTGAGCTAAAAGCGTTGATTGAGGGGCATGTTGGGTTCGTGCAAACAGTGAAACTTCCAGTCAAGAAAAGCTTTTTCTCTCGGGAATCCATGTAACGCACACACAGGCCAAGGCTCATAGCAAAGAAAGCACAATAAAAAGGAAAAATTGATGGAGAGCAGCTGAGGAGGAAGAGGGGTTGCAGAAGTTCTTTCTTTGAAAAGGCAAAAGAAATGGGTAAATAAGACACCTGAGACTCTCAGTTCAATGGCTTGTCTTTGTCAACCCCTTACCAGAGCATCGTTATACGCACAGAGAGAGAGAGAGAGAGAGAGAGAGAGAGAGAGAGAGAGAAGCTTTTCACAGCAGCTTCTCACTTTTGAAACAGTGCCAAGATCAAGAAGATCAAGAAGAAGCAAAATCTTGATACTTATCAGTAGGGTTTTTGAGCTTACTACTAGCAGTCCCTCTCTTTTTCTTCTTCCTGACCCAATTTATCGTTCATAAGGGACTTCTGCAAATCAAAACGGGGTTTAATTTGTTTTAGTGAATTCATATCATAAATTTTTTTCGTTACCTGGAGACTTCGTCCCACAAGGGTCCTTTCTGATTGGCCTCCTTGAACTTGGGATCCAGGCGAGATCTGATCTCAAGAAGAGTGAGCGTCTCTTGCCTCGGCCATCTGCTGCTGCCGATGCTGCTCGTCCCAGCACCTCCAATCATGTCGCTTCTGTAGCTTCCACACTCAAATATGTCGAAGCCACCAGTCAGAGCCGAAGGAGGAGGAGTGGCGGTAGCAAAGGGGTGAGTGGAGTTCGCGTTCGCGTTAGCGAGGGCCGTGCTCAACATGTTGATGGTGGGCTCATAGTGTGAAGAAGATGGTGGAGAGGAAGGTGAGAAGCTGGTGTGAATAGCGGTTCGAGGTGGAGGGGGCGGTGGCAGTGGTGGCTCGAGGTGGAGGAGGGAGGAGAATTGGGTGGTTCGAGTGGCTATGAGCTGCCGGAGATCCGGCAGTCCGTACTGGTCGTCCATCGTTGTTTTCTGTCTTGATTTAGGCTTTCAAAGCAGGGAGAGAGAGAGAGAGAGAGAGAGGAAAGAGTCAAATATTGCAGCTGAAAAGGAGATGGGGAGTGTTGATGAGCTTTTTTCTCAAGCGACAGGATCCGAGTCTACCGGACCTTTTCATCGCTCTCTTATCACTTGTGTGTGTGTGTGTGTGTGTGTTCGGGTGTGTGCGTGTGAGAGAGAGGAATAACAAGGAAAATATTATTAGGTGGATTCATAGAATGTTTACCAAAAAATCGACTTTATTAATTAATGTTTCGAAGGCACTCGTAAAAAAAAGGTACTATATGTGAGGTTCATTGCATATTGATTTCCTTTTTCTAACGACGAGAATTAACTTAGCATCACTTTTGCACTGTGATTTATGCTTTCGTTGTAGGGATAGGTTTATAATAGTTTCTTAGGATAGAAAGAGTAAGTTTGTTATCATTAAACAGTCATTGGTCCCAACGATACAATCTATTACCTAGCAAAGGTATGGTTCGATACGTAAGTACTCTAATACCACTTTGTACAAGCTTTGGCCAAAAACAAAAGCTCGGGAATTGATTGTAAATTAGAAGGCAAAAAGGGCTTTCAAAGAGATGCATGGTTACTACACAAGCGAGTAAAGTTTGCGCGAGATTGAGTCACATGACATCCTCACATTGCGAGTTTTAGCCACTAAGTCTACCTTTCTAGTCACTTTAACAAATCTCTAATCCTAACAAATTTGTGATGTCATCTCTAATTCTTATGCATATCTTGATAATAAATGTATAATGTAGGTTTGTTGGGTAAAAAGGGCAAGAATCTACTCCTTATATCTATTCAAAAATATTATATTTCACAAAACTCAACCAACTAAGATAGAATTAACCCTATGAAGAACCAGTCACAATACTCTAGCAATATCAAGCCCGAAGCAATAAACCTAGAGTTGAAAATTAAAGAAAGGCAGAAACAATAACCACAAATTTTATGTGGAAATCCCAGTGCAAAAAAACCACAGGTTCGCTAAAAAAATTTCCACTAATCACCAAGAATAACAAGATACACAATACTTCATCTCTACTCACACAAATAGAGGCTCTTCACATTGGCAAAATAGCAATTTATCAACACCACAAAGGTGGATTAATACAAAGAAGTAAGAAAGCCCTAATTGCTGCTAGAGAAAACTGAGAGACAATTTGGAGAAGGATTTCAACAGCCAAAACCAATCAACTTATAGATCTTGGACTCACGAACAACGTACTGAAATTTCTATCAATTCCAACGAAGTTTCGCTGTTGAATCTGGTCTGCCGCTTTTCCTCTTCAAAGCAAAATTTCTGCCTTTTTTTTGTGCTGTAACAATTGCTCCTTTTCTCTCTTAAATCGAGTGGATTCAGCCATATCGTTTTCATTTTTTTTATTAAGATGATGAGCTGAGCCCCACAAGTGGCGGACCCAGCCCAACAAGATTCTATATTGAAGTATCTATGGATTGAATTTTAAAGTTGATGAAACAAATTCATGCATCTAATTTATAGATTAAAAGTTAAATGTTTCAAAGGTTATATCTCATGTTTGACATATTTGGCACCTAAAATTATGATCACGAAAATTAAAATGATTTTCAAGATGATGAGAACAAAGTCTTGCATCTACGTTACAGAGCCTGTTCGACCAAAGAAAAAAAATTGCATAACCTGTAATAAGCCGATGAATGAAAACATTGATGGAATAAATTCCTGCATATAAGATATAAAAAAAACTTAGATGCCTAAAAAAGTCATGTTTTGTGATAAAGTTATATTTCATAATTGCCAATATACTCATCTAAATTTTACTGTATCTCCTGAACAAATGAGATTAGAGGATTATTTGAAAAAATTGTCGCTATTTCGATAAATTAATGTTAAATATATATGGAAATAAATTTTCACAAATATACGACCACAGTCACATAATATTATAAAGGAAAAATGTTTTGAAAATATACATGAAATTTAATATCCATTATTTTTATTAATAAATATCAATAAATGGATGATTAGTAATTACTCTTGTGATGAAATTCATCATTACAAGATAACTTTAATTGAAATAATTTGTATATACTTTTTTTTAAAATTACACATCAACAAGAACAAAAAACAAAATCATAGACCGGCTACTTTAAATTTTTAAAATTATGTATATATGATTAAACGAATTATCAAAGATAATTCATATCACTTTACAGTTAACAAAGATAATTACTATCAATTGCAATTAGTGAGAATAAATTTGGAGTTAAGGACTCCAACAAGTTTTCGAATGACATTTTGAAGGAGTTCCTATCTTACATGAATTTCAACAAGTCTTGAAGAAATTCTTATGATAAAATATACTATAGTTAGTAAAAGGAAAAAAATCAATAGAAAATCAACAATTACTTGATTTCAAAAATTTATAAACCAAAAATATGTACCTAGCTTTGATTAGCATAAATAGTTTATTAGCATCTTCTCAACCTAGCTACATTTGGCAATGATAACTAATCTTCATGTTGTCAATTCATCATAGGAGCTACTTCTTTAAGATATATTAAGCAAACAGATATATGCTTGGACTCATTGAAAGAAAAATAAAACAATTAAATGAATTTTATAAATGATTGAGATAATATTGTCTATTGATCAACATAAAAATAAATATGTGTCCAATGGAATTCGTCAACACATAAAAATATTTTAGTCATTTGTTGGCATTAGGGAGATTCTTTTACTATATTCAGTTGTTTTTTATTTAACTGATATTACCATTCCTAACATTTTTTTACAATAGTAATAAGTTCAAAGTATAGTCCGCATCACAATTTAAGAGACATCTTATTGAAACTTTACAGTAACTCAAAACATTAAGTCATGCTCCTTTTAGTTTAGTATCGATTTTTTCTTATAGAGATGTCAAAATGTGGTGCCTGCAAACATGTCCATAGAAAATGTTAAATTTAATAACGTAAGTAGAAAATAGTAAAGAAAATCATGATATAACCATATTAAGGTTTACAAAGTTGGGAAAAATAATTAAATTGAAGCATCAACAAATGCAAAGTATACTAGCAATAAACTGCTGGCCCCAAGATTCTCGCAAGAAAATGAAGGGATATGTCAATATACAGATTCCGAAGATAAATCAAGGGAACTCTAATATGTATTTTCGGGGAAAGCAATATTGTGAATTTCTTCAAATATACAAATTGAATATTACATTTTTTTCACAAGCTATTTATAAATTTAGTTTCTGATTAATTATAATTACATTGTCATAGATGATGAGATATCCATCAACTCTTGTCAACATAAAACAACAGACATCAGCTAATTAGAAAAAAAAATGGAGAAATTCCTTAAAAGAAGATACTGAAATATATTGAATCGGACGATGATCTTTAAAAAAAAAAATCGCCCTTAACTCTATTTAGAGAGGGCCAAATGGAGAAAAGAGAAGAAATCATTTTACTCTCAAGAAAATTCTAACACATAACTTGCTCACCTTCAAGACACCAAGTCCGTGGCACAAAAGTGGAGATAGAGAGGGGAGTTTACATTCTTACGTTTCATGTTATATCGTTCCATATTATTTTGGGTGTTCAAAATGTTATATCTACTTATGTTGTGACTAGAAAAAGATTGACAGTTTTATGGATAAACCTACATGATGGCATTTGGATCCACTTTAAATAAAACTCCACTAATCCCAGTGCAAGTAATTACTTTGTTTATGGATAAACAAAGTAATTACCATTGCGTAGAATATTTATTATGCTACAATTATCTACATATTATTTCTCTTGCAAAATTCACGTCGACGACAACATTTAGAATAATGCAATTGTAGTCTCAAACCCATGCAATGCACGGGGCATCTTTGCTACTTTCATATATATCACGTCACTTTTGCGCCTCTTTGAAGCACTTGAAAGGAATTTTGCAAGCATATTATTAGCACATTTTGCTAGAAAAACCTTTTATTTCTCGACACCCAGTGTGTGAGAACTTCATAGGTATTGGTTAAGCATATCTAAGTAGCAGATAAGGTAAAGCAATATGTTTCCCCATGTAACAATGGATGCTAACATCATGTCGAGTCTCCGTTACTCATAAAGAAGGATGAGAAAAGGCGACCGATGAAAAAGTTTCCTTTTTATCAATTAAAGAAAACAAATGAGAAACCGTGACTAGCATTGTCCGACTGCACTTGAGCATTATTATAGGAGTTGCATCCTGGCGACGGATTGCTTAATTTGACTAATACCTACTACTCATTTGAGCGAGCCTGTCACCATCACTCCATCACGAAACCAGTGCAAGTAAATCCATTATAGAGTGCAATGACTTTTGTTTTTCATGAGGCATTCAGTATCGCATGGTAATTACTTTGCTCTAGCAATACACAAGTGTTACATGTTTTATAATTCTTGCTCTACTGCCAATTGTTCGTCATTGATATCCTTAAAAATAGGATGTACATTGAAACTCCGGTAAGTGTATGTAATTTTTTTTTTCACAAACAGATTGGCAACAAAAATATTTATCTGGGGATACGATGCCTACAACAATAGTAATAACATCAACTATAACAACTACAAGAAAACTAAGCCTTAGATCTTATCGATGTGTAGCCAGGCTTTTGGACAAACCTGAAATTATTTTCTAGACTCGCTCGTAATAAAAAAATTGAATTTTCTATATAAACTTTGTTGATTATTACTCAAAGTCAATCCTGATTGATTTTGAATCCCGGGCCACAATTGAATAACACGGAAGCTCGGGCTAAATTCGGGAGTCCAATTGAACTCTTGCCAACAAGATCATGGGCGATGCAAAAAGGAAAATTAATTTCCCACTAAACTTCTTTTCTTTATCGAAGATAGAGTCCATGTTGACATGGGAAAAGGGCTCATAGGTTTTTGCATAGAGATATTATGTTGTTGGGTTTGGTATGGCGTGCAGTGTAAGTGTGCTTAATATGTGTGAAAACTTGCCAAAGATTGATAAAGCATCGAGAACTGTGTACCAAAAGACTTGAGAATGTGAGAAAGTTCTTTCTTGTGATCGAATTTTGTGGTTTCAATTTTAATCTAGGATTTAAAAAACACTTATAGTGAGTGTGATCGAATGATTGGGATCTCATTTTGGCTGAGTATAGTGGAACCATATCATTGATCTCTTTTTGTGGAGTAGGCATACCGACGAACCACATAAATGCGTTGTATTCAAGTTTTATTTATACAATTTATTCTTTACTCGAATGGTTTCACATGTTCGCACTTTCGCATTAGTAGTAACAAAAGTGATTAATTCTTGACTAGCCAAAAGTAGGCATAACGGGGAAGTAGGGCCAAGGAATTAGGGCAATGCTTCCCCAGATCCACCCATTTTGCACTTTAGGCCGATTTAGCTTGTACCCGATGAGCCGCCGATCCCACGATTGTCTCCACTAAGCCATAACCTAGCCACTTAGTTGGATCTAGAAATAAAAGCTACAGATCATTTTTCTCAATCCTATTGTAGGACAAACTATTTGTAATGATTGTGCACGAAACAAAAGTCTAATTAAATTTTTTTATAGAGATAATTACACAAAAGGTTCATGAACCTTGATTTGACTTGCAATATTATCCATAAACTTTTAATTTGTTGAATGTGATCCCTAAATTTTTTGTAAATATTTGATTTAGTCCCTAGAATAGATAAAAATAGCTAATGTTATTTTTCCATTAATTCAAGTTAACGGAATTTATTAATTTGAATTCCAAGCCGGTAAGTTTGAACGGTGGATAAAAAAATAATTCATTACATATGGATTATCCTCTTAAGATATTCAACGCAACTGGACTAAAGTTTAAAGATCGCATAGAACAATCAAAGGTTCATGAATGACATTGCACGTTGATTTAAAGTTCATGGATCATTTATGTCATTTTTCCTTCCCTAAACGTATGACTCTCGTGAGGAGGGCTGAGCTACTCCTACAATCGAAACTTGCACTAAGTTTTGTGAAACATGGAAAAAGGAAATATACCGAGAAATTTCCTTTCACAGGACCATCAAGGATAACTTGGTTCAGGGGAAAACTCTGCTAAAAAAAAAGAATGAGAACGAAAGGGTTCATCATTCGAAATGCTTAAAAGCCCCAATCAAATCTCGAGTTCGCTGTAGGTGGAACTCAAAGTATCGGAAATCCAACGCAACTCCCACGCGGAATACCCAGGCGGTTCGGCGCGTGTCATTAATTCCTCTTTTGTGCACTCGTCTCATTGTTAAACACAGATCGGGAGCACCAAAGGGATAAACAGGAACAAGAAGAATGGCTGACATTTCCTTGTAAACAGAACATAAAAAGAGAGAGAAAGAGAGAGAAGGGGGGGTAAAAGGGAGGACTCGGACTTCGATAGCGCATCGGCATGGGGGCTTGACATCAGCGGTCGAAGGAGGAGGGCTCCAACTTGGGGGACTTTGGCAGTGCATTCCCCACGTAGCATTAAAAAGGGAAGAATCTCAGTCCTTCCCCTTCTCCTCTCCTGACCTGTGAAGAAGTCCCAGACCCTCGGCCAGGTCTGATTGCTTGTCTCAGAAGTTGCTGACAACTCCCTCCCACCCTTCACTGTACACACGAGTGAATTCGTAAAGACAAACCCTAGCCCACTTCTCTTCTCTTCTCTTTTCTTTTCCTTCGTCTCCTCTTCTGGATTAATATCGAAATTTTTCCCTCAAAAAAGTATAAACATGTTCTCGAAGTGTGCGCGATGTTTCCCTATCCCCGCAGTAGGTGATCATAACATGAAGACACGGAATTAGAGCTGATCGCTGAACAGTGAACAGGCCAGGATCGGGTGGAGTCGATTCTTGTGATGAAACCCTAAGTCAATTTGATCTTTAGCCTATCATCGAACGGGAGGTGAATTAATAATCCAAATTTTTCTCGAAAAATTATACATATGTTCTCGAAGTACGTGTGATGTTTCCTTTTCCAACAGGAGGTGTGATCATAGCACGAAGAAAAAAGTTTAGAGCGCATTATCGAACGGATCGGATTGGGCCGAGTCAGTTCTTGTGTTGAACGTAATTTATTCGGTCTTCGTCTATCGTCGAAAAAATATTAATTGATTGCGGGCCTAGTCAAGTTAACGACCCTTTAACAAGCCCACCCAAATTTAAAAATTTTAACTATTCTTTTCGGTAACATGCGTTACGACTATTGTATAAAATACTTTTTAATCGCACTTTAAACCTCATGAGCTTGCAATAATCATGCTTCCTAGTTTTTGTAGATTTACAAACCTACAATTTTGTTGGGTTTTGTGCTCATTCATTCCATCTCACACAACCTCCTCCCTGTTAATAAAAATATAATAATGAAACATCTTTTACCTCTAGTTTTAATGTCCATTCTCTATCAAAAAGACCTGAGAATGGGTATGAGGATCCAATTCCATTCCCTTACAAGCATTCTCATTAATTAAATAAGCCCCTAGCTTTTTTGAAATTTCAAGGTATTAAAACTCTATAGTAATTACTTTGACTTACTTTCGTAAAGGCCACTCGACTTTCAAATTTCGATATACATAACTTTACGTCCATTCTTTCAAAAAGATCAGTCAAGTGACTAGCCAATTAAAATCGTGCTTGAGTTTTTACATGTGTACCCTTCAGGCGAGCGTGCTAGTCTCCGCTTATCATTCTCTGAACTTTATGTCCAATCAATTATTCAAATAAAACCAACGAATGAGTATGCTTCTCAGGCGAAGGCACATCAATATACCACTAAGCAAAATCGTCACATCTCTTACAGGGACTTAAGAGGGAACCTTTTCTCGTTTGAAGTAGAACACAATGCACTGCCCTCCTTCCATCCCGATCAATGAACACGAAGAGCATCATGTCAAAACTCCTGTGATGCAGCAGCACTAGAGAGCACATGCACTCGATCCGCCCGACAGGGGCTCGTGGAAATGGAGATGGAGATCCCTATGCCCATGAAGGGAAGGTAGGGTTTGTCTTGCCCAAAAGGGAATGCGGGGCCCTACGCTCACAGCTGTATATCATATCATCATAATCTCTTCGTACGAGCGGGGCCAGATCGGAAGTCGACGGCACTTGATGGATGCTTGGTAGAGAGAGAGAAAGAGAGAGAGGGCGATGGCGATGGTGATGGCGATGGCGATGGCCAGATGATGATGATGATGAATGATGATTCTGAGAGGGAAAATTTTCAATAAAAGAGGAGGCACTTTTGCTCGTCATCATTAGATAATCTTGGTGTTGCCCAAAAGAAAAGATCAAAAGGAGAGATGATGGGCGTCGTTTTGATGTGTCACCTACCTGAAATTTTGATTCGAAAGATGGGATTGGACAAGTCATTTTATCGGACGGTGTCTGTTGCTTCGAGTTCTGTTCAGTCTCTGTAGCTTGAAGTTGCCGACAGTTAAGATCCAAGGAAGCCATGGAGAAAACCTGGGACAACATCTACCTTAGGAACAAATTCTGGGCGGAGGTGGTGGTGGGGCGACTGCTGACGGCGGAAGGTAGTGGTAGGATTTAGAAATTATGGAGCTTAGGAATAAGACTTACGCCATGGCAATCGGGTCTATTTCTCTGTAGGATTTTACCTTTGTGTGTGAAGTAGCGGCTTCATAAATAGAGATTGCCAAATGAACTATGTAAAAACCAAGAAAAGTTACTAATATTATAGAAAAGTACCAAAACTATGTCTCAATTTTTACTCCATATCAAAATGAATACCTCTATTTCTCGAAAATATAATTACATACTTCAACCCCACTAAAATAACTTGATTACCCTTCCTTGTGTAAAGATCTCAAAACCCTAGTCTCACATCACCGATTCTGTGACGCCTCATAATGTTATGCGAGACGCGAGATCTTTCAATGAATTTTTTTATTTTTCTTTTAGACACGCGGAAGCACAATAAACTAATCACATCATACGAGAAAGGAAATTGACAAGTTTTAAGTAATTTGTATATGTATATTTCCTTTAATATTACTCTAACAAGTATTAATACAAGCATAAAAAAAAAGACAATTACAACGCATTAATCCAGGGAAAAGGGTTGGGTCGACGATAAATACTGCATCTCTTCTCCCACACCACAAACTTGCCTATACAAACGTTAAACACTATCCTATGGATCGACAACCTTGACCATCGACATATTGTCGACAACAACGAAGCTAGGAGGACCGTTGAACCCTCTCAAAGATCCCACTGTCTAACCATTAACATTAGTGTACCCAGCGATCAGACGATGGGAAGAAACTCGAGTAGTCCTACATTAATCTAGACGGTGAAACTATACTTAACATACAATATCTCAAACCCCGGCACAAATATATCTTGGTATTTCCATTCTACACAAGTACTCCAAAACATAGAACGGGTGGTGGATCCATCCTACAAATTTGGGAAAATAAAGAATGAGCCAAAGTTTAGTGAATGAAATCTCTAAATTTAAGATAGGAGATCATCTTATCACTCAACCCGGTATCAACAAAATAACATAAATTCAATGTAAGTACAAAATGATTACGTTTGGCAATTAAAAGGGTAAATGCACTATCTTCTCTATCATGATATGCCAATGAAAACCACTAAACATTGATGCATAACAACATTTATTCCAACGCAAGCAAATGACTCAACTTAATGTGATGCACAGCTATCCCACAGTAGTTCATCGATATGCACGTGTGAATATATATTTATTAGTTTTTTAATATATGCACATCTATATACATATATCATACTTGTTACTGGCAATTTATCTCGACTAACAAGGCATCCTGAATACTCTCAGGGCATCCTAACTCACGGGACATCCCTACACACAAGACATCTAAACTTCAAGGCATCCCGAATACTCTCGGGGCATTCAAACTCATGGAACATCCCGACATACGAGGCATCCTGGCACACAAAGCATGGTCACTACTAATTTATGGGCAATGGAAAAATATAACATGATACGTTCCATGTATAATCATATAATAGCTATGCACATGATCACACCATAATCATATGATCTTCCTTGTATCAACAACGAAATCAATACCTATGATGCCGAAACGCGATAGAAAATTTGACTGAACAAGAAAGTTCGATAGAAGAACAATTCGTCCTCCAAATATGATTATCAAATCAAAAATATTCAAAGTCTGCTGAAAGGAAACCCTAAAATAAGCTTATATAGACCCAAACCTAATCCTATTAGGAAACGTAATCATCAAAACATAAATTAGGAAACTGCCAATTATTAAATTAACCCAAAAAAAATACTAAAAAAAATAGAAAAATCCATCTAAACGATCTCGAATCGCTAAAATCCATCATTAATCACGGCCAAAGGCGGTGAGTATTGATCAGTACGCCGTTTCGCTTCAACCGACCAAATTTGAGCTCAATCGGACATAGTTGACTTCAAACCCGCCGGTTCGTCTAGTCGCATAACGGGTCCCGCCGGTGCATCATCCTCCCCTGCTAGAGAAAGATTCGTCCTCGAATCTGCTTCTCCTTCATTATCGTCATCAATCTCCTCAAGACCTTCTTCTTCTTCAGGGTAGTAAGGTGACAAATCCGCAACATTAAAAGTTCCGGATACATTATACTTACCCGGTAATTCGATCTTGTAAGCATTGTCACTAATTCGCTCCAAAACTCTAAAGGGTCCATCAGCTCTAGGTTGAAACTTGCCAAACCTACCCGCTGGAAATCGTTCCTTCCTAAGGTGAATCCAAACTAGATCACCTTCCTTGAAGACGACCCTTTTCTTGCGCAAATCCATGCATTGCTTATACTTCATATTCTGCCTGTTGATCTGATTATGGACCTGAGAATGCAGCTCTTTGATATGTTTTGCATGTTCTTCAGCTTCCGAACTAAATTGCTTGAGAACTGGTATCGGTGTGAGATCTAATGGAGTAATTGGATTACGCCCATAAACCACTTCAAAAGGAGTTTTGCCAGTAGTTCAGTTTTCTGATCTGTTATATGCAAATTCTGCCTGAGGCAATGCCAAGTCCCATTGTCGAGGATTATCTCCAATCAAACTTCGCAGCAAATTCCCTAAGCTTCGATTGACAACTTCAGTTTGACCATCAGTCTGAGGATGATGAGATGAACTAAACTTCAAACTTGTACCCATGTACCTCCAAAGAGTACGCCAGAAGTGGCTCACAAACTTCACATCACGATCTAAGGTTATAGACTTAGGAATTCCATGCAGCTTAACAATTTCCTGCAGAAACAATCGAGCAACCTGTGAAGCATCACATGACTTGCTACACGGGATGAAGTGGGCCATCTTCGAGAACCTGTCGACAACCACCATTATTGAATCTTTACTCCGCTGTGTTCTTGGTAAACCCAAGACAAAGTCAAGACTGACATCCTCCCACGGTGCAACTGGAACAGGTAGAGGCATATACAATCCTGCATTAGTGCTCTTGGTCTTTGCCATATGACATACCCTGCACCTTTCTATAAAACGTGTCACGTCACGCTCCATCCGAGGCCAATAAAAATGTTCACTCAATAAGGCATTCGTCTTATCCACGCCAAAGTGCCCAGCTAGACCGCTTGCATGCCCCTCAATAATAATAGATTCCCTCAAAGAACATTGAGGAATGCACAATCTGTTACCTTTAAATAGGTAATCTTTCACAATTTGGTATTGCTGAAAAGGCTCCGTTTTACACTTCCTCCAGATATCCCCAAAATAAGGATTATCAACATATAATTCTTTAAAAGTGTCAAAGCCTAGAACCTTTACCTGCATCGTAGACAGCAAAGAGTATTTTCTGCTCAATGCATCCGCCACATTATTTAGCACTCCTGCCTTATGCTTGATGGAAAAGCTGAAAGCTTGAAGGAACTCCACCCACTTTGCATGCCGTGCATTCAATTTGTGCTGCCCATTGATGTATTTCAAGGCTTCATGATCAGAAAATAAGATAAATTCTTTCAAAATAAGATAATGCCTCCAATGCTCCAAACTCCTCACAATAGCATAAAATTCTTTATCATAAGTTGAATATTTCCTTTTCGCCTCATTCAACTTCTCACTAAAGAATGCCACAGGTTTACTCTTTTGACTTAGAACACCCCCAATACCAACACCTGAAGCATCACAATGCACCTCGAAAATTTCATTAAAATCAGGAAGCACGAGAACAGGTGCTTTAGTTACCTTCTTCTTTAATAATTGGAAGGCAGCTTCTGCCTCCTTAGTCCACACAAATTTACTTCCTTTCAGACAATTCGTCAGAGGTGCAATAATAGTACTGAAATCCCGAATAAATCTCCGATAAAAAGACAAAAGCCCATGAAAGCTACGTACCTCATGAATATTTTTCGGAATCTCCCAATTTGTAATAGCCTCAACCTTAGCTGGGTCCATATGAATGCCTTCCTTAGTTACTATATATCCCAAAAAGGTCACACGATCAGTCAAGAAGTGACACTTCTTGGTATTAGCATATAATTTCTGCTCCTTTAATGCCTCAAACACCCTTCTCAAATGCTGCAAGTGTTGATCAGTTGATGCACTATAAACCAATATATCATCGAAATATACGACGACAAACTGGCCAATAAAAGGACGAAACACATGATTCATCAATCTCATAAAGGTGCTCGGTGCGTTAGATAACCCGAAAGGCATCACCATCCACTCATACAGACCATCTCGGGTTTTAAAAGCGGTCTTCCACACATCTCCGGGACGCACCCTGATTTGATGATACCCACTCCTCAAGTCTATCTTCGAAAAGATAGTCGCTCCATGTAATTGATCAATTAAATCATCAAATCTCGGAATAGGAAAACGATACCTGATCGTGATCTTGTTAACAGCTCTGCTATCCACGCACATTCTCCACGAACCGTCTTTCTTAGGAACCAATAAAGCTGGCACTGCACAAGGACTCATGCTCTCTCGAATTGCACCTTTTTCTAATAATTCCTGCACTTGCCTCTGCATCTCCTCATGCTCCTTAGGATTCATTCTGTAAGCTGCCTTATTAGGAATAGCAGCTCCTGGAACAAGATCTATACAATGTTGTATGTCCCTCATGGGTGGCAATCCATGTGGCAATTCTTCTGGCACGACATCAACAAACTCCTTAAGTATAGGCTGAACTTGAGTTGGAATTTCTGGACTATCAATATTCTGCTCCATAACTATGACAGCAAAAAGCTCTGGAGCATTCGCCGCTTCCTCCTGGAATTCCGATTTGGACAACAAATTACTTTTCCCTTCTTTTCTCAAATCTGAAGGACCCAGGGTAATAGTCCGGCCATCCTTCTTGAAGGAGTATGTATTTTTGAATCCATCATGCTGTGTTTTCCTATCAAACTGCCAAGGTCTTCCTAACAAGATATGACAAGCATCCATTGGAACTACATCACCCCACACTTCATCAACATATTTCTTCCCAATTGAGAATTGCACTAAACATCTCTTGCTTACTTTTACCTCATTCCCCTTCTTAAGCCATGACAGCTTATATGGTTGAGGATGTTCGACAGTTTTCAACCCCAACTTTTCTACCATAGTGGTAGATATTACATTCTCGCAACTTCCCCCGTCAATTATCATACTACACACCTTTCCTCCACTAGTGCACTTAGTATGAAATATATTATGCCTGAGCCACGATTCATCATCTACCTCAGCAATATTTAATATTCTTCTAACGACTAGGGACTCACCAGAATTAGCATAGATAATTTCTTCCTGTTCCGCATCCTCTTCTTCACCTTCAGATTCATCGGCAAAAGTACACTACAAGTGCCATAACTTGTGTACGGCGCTCACTTTAGTGCCATAACTTTTTTTTGGATCACTTTAGTGCTAAAATTTTTGAAAAACGATCACTTAAGTGCTAAAATTTTTGAAAAACGATCACTTAAGTGTCAACTCCGGTGCCGTACACAATTTTTCACCGGAAATCTGACGTGGCATTTTTTTATTAATTTCTGAAGCTGACGTGGCTCACCGGAGATTGGCACTTAAGTGATCGTTTTTCAAAAATTTTAGCACTTAAATGATCGTTTTTAAAAAATTTTAGCACTTAAATGCTCATTTTTCAAAAATTTTAGCACTAAAGTGATCCAAAAAAAAGTTGACACTTAAGTGATCGTTTTTCCTCCGACTTGGCACCAAAGTGATCCGAAAAAAAGTTATGGCACCAAAGTGAGCGCCGTACACAAGTTATGGCACTTATAGTGTACTTTTGCCCAGATTCATCGTAAATTGGACCTTCATCAAAAACTGGATTATCAACAAGCGTCACAATCTGTCGGTTCGGACAATCAGCAGCAAAATGCTCGAATCCTTGACACTTGAAACACCGCTTGCCTGCAGTTGCTCCCCTGCTAGATTCTGCACTACCTTGCTCACCTTTTGTTGCAGATTTTGAACCAGCGCCCTTAATTGCTGCCGGGGCCGAAGAACTCCCTGCTTTCACCCGGGACTCTTTATCAGTCCACTTGGAACTGTTGTTTGTCCACTTAGATCCACTGTTAGACCACTTGGACTTACTGCTCTTTCTTTTAATCTGCCCCTCCACCTTTAAGGCTAGTCGGCACACATCCTCATACGTCCAATACTGTTGTAATTGGACAATATCAGAAATCTCATATCGCAGCCCTGCTAGATATCGTGCAATCGTCTGCTCGTCTTCCTCCGCCACATCACAACGCATCCGCAAACGATCAAATTTTTCAGTAAATTCTTCAACTGTTTTATCGCCTTGCTTAACGTTATAATATTCGATGAACGCCTCTTGCCTATAATGGGTAGGCAAAAAAAATTTTTGCAACAACTTTTTCATCTTCTCCCAGCGATCTACTTTCGGCTTCCCCTCTCTAGCGCGTTGCTTTTTCACGTGTTCCCACCAAATCGAAGCATGTTTTCGCAGCCTAATAGCCACTAACTTCACTTTTTGCCCCTCAGTTAGATCCTTAAGATCAAAAATTCGTTCTACCGTATGCAGCCAATCAATAAACTCATCAGGATGAGCCTTACCATTAAACTCAGGAATTTCGATCTTCATTCCGAAATTTTGAGAAGAATGCTGATTTCCAGGTCGTACTCCTCGATTCCGCCCCTGGTTCAGAGCCCCAAAAGGGTTTACTTCTTCTTCATCATCATCGGATGAATCCTCAAAATCCGCTCCTTCTTCGGATTGAACGCCCAATCTCGCCTCCGCAAGTTATCGCTCCAAATCCTGGATTCGTCTTCTCTGTTCTTCAATTTCTACGTCTCACAGATCTCTTAGACGCGGTTGGTCGTCTGCTTCAGGAACGCCTCCACGCCCCCGGCCACCACGAGCCCGCCGTCCACGACCGCGATTTTGTTCAGCCATTGAATCAAGCAACCTGGGCTCTGATACCAATTGATGCCGAAACGCGATAGAAAATTTGACTGAACAAGAAAGTTCGATATAAGAACAATTCGTCCTCTAAATATGATTATCAAATCAAAAATATTCAAAGTCTGCTGAAAGGAAACCCTAAAACAAGCTTATATAGACCCAAACCTAATCCTATTAGGAAACGTAATCATCAAAACATAAATTAGGAAACTGCCAATTATTAAATTAACCCAAAAAAATACTAAAAAAATAGAAAAATCCATCTAAACGATCTCGAATCGCTAAAATCCATCGTTAATCACAGCCAAAGGTGGTGAGTATTGATCAGTACGCCGTTTCGCTTCAGCCGACCAAATTTGAGCTCAATCGGACATAGTTGACTTCAAACCCGCCGGTTCGTCTAGTCGCATAACGGGTCCCGCCGGTGCATCAACCTATTTATTAACTCTTTACATTCTCATTTTCAAGAATCAACATCCAGTACACAATATCTTCCTATGCAAATCGTTGTTGAAATAAAATTGTCATGCTATGTCAATAATCACATAAGCTAGTAATAATAATCACGCGCTTATCTCATTTCATTTCTCACGTAACCGATAAGAATTTAATGAAAGGTCAATAAACTCATTTGAACATCAGCAAGTTATAAAATCAATAACTTAGAGAATCGGCGACTTAAAAATCAACAAATTAGAGATCTACAACTTAACAATGCACAACTCAAAGAATCGGCAACTCAGAGAAATGGTAACTTAACAATTGACAACGTAATAAGTCAGCCAACACTTAGCCAGTAAATCGGTAACTTAATCAAAATTACATAAATATCACTTTCAAGTTTAGTTCTAGTCATTACATCTACAAAAATTGTCATTACATCTTACAGAAAAATCAAATACCATCTAGGAACTCAATCAAATACATTGTAGGCATGTAACAAGCTAATCGATCGAATTCATATCAACACAAAGATTCCACATACCATCATTGACCCTTACCTACACTTGACAACAAACATCAAACAAAAATCAACAGCCCTCTAGTAGCCAAGTCAAGAATACTAAGTAGATCAAACTAACATAATCCCTAGAGTTTTCAATTATCTTGAACAAAGAGTTAGACAACTTAAAGTCTTAACTAGCCTCAAACCAAATAAATAAGAACAAATCTTAACAACTCTCAGTCTCTTTACAAAACTAGTTTAATAAAAGAGAATAAATCCCACAAATTTACTTTGTAAACTCTTGAAAAATGGAATTTAAAACTTTAACAACACAAGTATAACACTTTTGCTCACACGCAAAAATTTGAAGAGTGAGATTGAAAAAGAAAGTTGAAGGACTGTGGCCAAGGAGAATACATCTGGAAGACTACATAAGAGTTGCAAAAGATCAGAACAATTAATTAAGGTTGAAAGTAATTATGAAAGTGGGTTAAAAACACAAAGTGGAAAATGAAAGAGAGGTGTTCAAGTTTAAAGAGTGACACATGGCTAAATTTGGGTGATAGAATCAAAGATATATTGGTGAGTGACTAAGACATATTGTCTATCAATATATAAACTAGGGGTGATGAGTTCCCGGTCCCACCCAAGAATTGGAATGATTGATTCTTAGTTTCAGGGATTATGGACCGAATCGGCTAGCCTTGGGACCGAGGATTGGACCTTGGTCCAGTTTGATCCAATGGAAGCTGTCTCTTCACAATGTTTAGTTTTTTTTTTTTCGTAACCGAGAATCCGCCATCATTCCCCGGAGACGAGCCTGCATAGGTAATTGGGGCGCCTATACCTTGGGGGAGACTAGCCTAGCAACCTACCGCCAAGGCCTCCTACTTAAATTACGGAACCGAGCGGAGATTTGAACCCAGAACCTCTGAGAAGGGAAGGAAAGCGCCTGCCAACTCAGCCATGCGTAGGTGGGTGTCACTTCACAATGTTTCCAGCAAGAAAAACTACAAATGTTAATTTAAGCTTCATAAATATTTTTTTTTTGGTCCAACAGAAGATTTGTCAAGTTAGAACACCATTTTCATCCACAAGAATCTGGGACAAAAGATTTAAGGAAAAAGAAAATTTTCAAACCAATGATCTACTGTAAGCATCCCCTAACTAAACCCAAATGACCGACACAATACACTAATCCATAGGCTTAGAAGGCGAGAGGGAAAGCCGCGTCGGTCCGATTCCCACCTTAGAACCGGGAACCAGACCAGCGCCCCCTGGAACTGCCTAGAACTGGCCGGTGTGGGCCGTTCCCGATTTGTTTGGTTCGTCTTGTTCACCCCTAATATAAATAAGGAAATCAGTGTCTATTCTAAACACTATTAACACCGAAAAATATTTTGAACTTACCAAAACATTCAGCAAAAGTTACCCATCATGTGTAACGGTGTAAATTTGAAATATGTTATGCACGACATGCAACGTGAGACGGGACATGTACTAATCGAATGTAACATGTACCGGACAAAACGAAAATCAAACATGTGGCATGTAGCAAACGGCATGCGGTAATGACGTGGGAATTGAATATGATACGTGGCGAACAGCATGAAAACATATATGAATGACACGCGAAATGACAATGCACCCGATACTGCGATCATTCCAAACTCGTGCGGCATACGCAAAGAAGGAAACGAATTAATCGGTTGAGGGCGGATGGCGCGCCGCCGTGCAGCACCCTCCACGCCCCTCCGTTAGGGGCGGCGGAGGAGGGGGATGCTGTTTCTCCTTGCTCACCGTGAAAACTCCCGAAGCAAAACTGGGCCAAGGCCAGCTCGAATTTGACCGGACGGAGGCCCAATCCATTACAGTCCCGAGACCCAACGAAGGGGAAAACGATTTCAGAAGCAGCAGCAGCAGCAGCGGCGGAAGAAGAGGAACGATGCTGGGTTTCGCTTGTGCGTCTCGCTTCCACCCTCCAATTCCACAAGTTCCGTCGCCTCCTCTCGCAACCGCCCGCCGCAATCTCGCCTTCCCATCGTCCCTTTTCAGAGCCCCAGCCTCCACCCACGAAAACCCATCAAGATTCGCCGTCTTCGCCGGCGACGGCGACGTTCGCAACCAAGAACCGGGGAGCGTGGAGCGGCGAGAGAACCGGCCCGATGGAGGAGCGGGGGGCGGGGGCGACGGCGATGGCGACGGCGACGGCGACGGCGACGTGAACAGCGAACGGCGGCGGCCGCCCGTGTTCAATCTGAGGCTGGGGGATCTGCTGGACCCGGACCCGGACAACATCCTGGCGGTGGGCCTGACGGGTCTGCTGGCGTGGGCGAGCGTGCAGGTGCTGTGGCAGCTCTGCTTCATCTCGGCCGCCATCCTGGTGGCCGCCCTCAAGTACTCCTTCATCGCCGCGCTGCTGCTTGTCATCCTCATCACCCTTCTGTGACCCGAGCGAGCGAGCAAAACTCAAGCGTCGTCCAAGGCAGAACTGTACACCATACGTTCTCTTTGCTCGATCTCTTTGCTTGTGTTACGACGGGATCATTATGCAAATCTAGGTTTGGATATTTGAGTCAATGGGGGGGTCAACGAAATTGGGCTGGCTTTTTGCCCTTGGATGACAGAGCGAAACTCTGTGCCATGGCTAACCGGTCTTCTTACATCCACCGGTGATCAGAGATGCCTGTTTCGAATTGGCACATGCCCGCAATCATTACGAGTGGTTTCGAAATCGAAATGGAAGTTCTTTTAACATCTCATTCGAAGGTCATGTAAGATATTCACAATTTCCACGGCAGAAATTCCAGAGTCTTGCACGTAATTTCGAAGTAGGAAATTTATGGATCTTTACTCGAATCACAAGCTCGAGAGAAGATATCTTATTGCCGACCGATCTAAATCGAGATGCAGGGGGACGCAGGGCACAGCACGCCGGCGGTAGAGGTGTCAAAATGGGTCATCGACCCATTATTCGTTTCACATTTTTAGGATGAGGTTGTACACGGGTTGTTTGAAAGGGCCGGGTTAAAATGGGTTTCAAAAAAAAATTAAGTTCAATTGGATTATTGGGTCTTGATGGGTTTCTAGAGAACCATTTTCGGCCCATTGTAAGTACCAAGCTGTCACACCCGAAACGAACATCACTAAAACATATAGCGCAAATCTCGTTGAGGAGATCTTAGTTTGATGTCCTCCAATCCATTAAGAAACAAAGTAAAATAATTAGATATTGAATCTCTAATAATGACATTATGATCTGTAAGAAAATCCGCTGTAATAGTTGAATCTAAAAAAGACTGCTGCAAAAAGAAAATCGCATAGAACTTAGTTTGATGGCTTCGGTTATTCTTTTTAACATTGATATTCCCAGAAATGGTCTCTTTAGCTAAATTAGATCCAATTTATAATACGAGGAGAATTAACAGAATATGAGTTCTAGTCTTTTGATTTGTTAAATTTTTTATTAATTCTTAAATGCTAATTCTTTTCATGCATAATTTTTTTTAATTTATTAGTGCTTTCTTCGGTATGTTATTTTTGCATATTCAATGGGGAAAGTTGCTAAGAATTGGAGCCCCGACTAGGTCCGGATCAGGTTGGGTCATTAAAATTGTATTACATAAAAATGGATCGATATGGTAAAATGGGTCAATTTGGGTCGGACCCATTTTCAACTATTTAAACCTAATCGAACCCATTTGTAGACAATGATGATTGGTTGGTCACGTGATATGTCCCTCAAATAAAATATTTTCTCCAATGGAAAATACTGACACATGATTTGCTCAAATTGAATTTCAAAACCCAGTTGCCAAAAGTCAAGGTGTTCAAACCAAGTATGCAAAATGAATTCCTTAATAATGTAAATGCATTATATAAGTTTTGCAATTTATGCCAACTTCCCTTGCTTTTTTTTTTTTTAAACAAACTTGAGTTTTCAAGCTTGTTTTAAGTGGAAATCAATAACTCCTTGTTTTGTTTATTTTCACATAATTACCAACGGAGTATAACTTGTTCTATATGACACTTCACTTACTTTTTTTTTATCTACTAACCTCGCTGATATAATATTTAAATATTAAACCACGTATTCATCTAACAACTTAAGTTTTTAGAACAGTTGGCAGTATTTTCCGAACTCTCTCATCCTATTAGGGCATGAGATCTTGAATTTGAATCTTTTCAAATCCTTCATTATATAAAGTCTTTTGTTGCACGACATTACAATGACAAGGTCACTGTCAGGGGACAATAGACGCATTCAAATACCTATGATATGGATTGTTCTGTATGTCCCACACAAAGCTGGAGCAATGCATCAACCACTTCATCTAATTCTCCCTCTCCTTTCTTCCTAATAGTGTCACTCATTTCTTTAGCCTTCTTCCTCACACTGTCTCCATCTTTCTCCACCACCAGATCTTTGATCACCTTTGCTATCTCCAATCTCTCAAGCTCTCCACTCCTATTTCTCTTCACCTCCAATCCGATACCGACCTCCTCAACCATTTGGACGTTCAACAGCCGATCGAGTTGTATCGGCATTGAGATGATCGAGACCCCAAACTTCATGCTCTCCATGATGGAGCTCCATCCACAATGACTCACAAACCCACCAATGCTTGGATGTGCTAGAATCTTTCCTTGTGATTGATGGGGTATATCCTAAATAGAATCAAAATAATCACACGGATAATAGAAAAATTGACACACAAATTTATTCAGATTCACCTCAGAATATGGCTACATCCTACAAAGGAATTCCACTATAACATTTATGTTTTCAACTACAACCCCTCATTACAATGATCTTTCATACGAGTACAATATATATATAGGACTTAAAATGAAAACAAAGCCCAAGTCTATCTGAATTCCTTTGATCCCACAACAAACGGCTCAGCAAACCCGTTGTTGTTTCAAGGGCGTTACCCCCGTCCGCTCACCGGGGAGCAGAATTCCCTCCCGCTGTCTAGGTAGCGGGACCCCCGACATTCCGTGCGTCGATGTCACATATCGTTAGTTCATACTTCAGTTTCCTTAAGCTCACGTGGGCTTACCTGGTATGAGAAATAAGAGTCCTCGAAGTATTTGCCAACTCCAGCAATGGTGCCCATCCATCTATCACCAATCCTCTATCTCTCACTCTTTCTAAGAACCCCTCAGGCAATGCCTCTTCAAGCACAATGCTCCCTCCTACGGGAAACCTAATGACCCAAATGAAGCTGAGATTGCTAAGCTCCAACCCATGAAAAATCTCCTCTTTCGTTCTTAATGAGAAAATATTTAGAACCAAATGACACAAAAATAGTAGGCGATTTCTCTCTTGTCAAGCCACTCAATGATGCTATTATCTCCATCTTCCATGTTGCTAGGGTCTTCCACAGGTGGACCAACAGTTACAACTTTTTTCCCCATGAGACTTAAGAGATAATCCATGTACTTCCCATCTAGCTTTCTAAAGGTCTTCAATAAGATCAAGTTGGACGACCTCTCAACACTTTGTAGAACCCTATCTTTGTTCTTCACGCGGGCCGCGGAATTGTCTGCCACCTTAATGATTTTTGCCAGTTTGTAATCATGAAGATAAATTGCTTCAAACGAGAACTTACTGCCGGTGTTCTTGACTATATGGAACATAAAAGATGGCGTCCCCGCACCAACACTAAAGAAGACGACTGATGGCAAGCCATGAGATTTTGCCACTTCCGCCGCCCATAGTTGAAGAAATTCATGGATGAGTAAATCAGGGACCAGGCTCTTGACGATATCACAGAAGCCAGTGCTCGGCATGTCAGAAGCCACTTTCAGGGTGTTCATAAGTTGAGGAGGCAAGCCTTTGGTTGTGTGGTAATGCGGAGGAATGTCAGGCAGAGATGGGAGGTGAAGCTCGACAAGTTCAATGGAGGATGAATATTTTTCGAAAATCTTGGGTTTGATGGAGCTAAGGTTGACAGGAGTGGAACACAAGTAAATGTGGAAGTTTCTCGTGGAAGGCCTTTTTTCTAGCTCTAGAAATGGTGATATGTGGCCATGAGCAAGCCATGGCAACATCAGAACTTTGATGGGTCTCTGCATATCGTCCATCCTGATCTCAAATCTCTCTCTTGTTTCTTCTCTCTTAGCTATCCATCTCTAATGCGTATATATAGCAATGGAGAGAAAACCCAAGAAACCACATGATAGAGAATTTGAGTGATCTTGAGAAGCCAGCGCAGGGTGAAGAGGATAGACCTCGAGCTGCGACATAGATTTAGAATGTGTGCCGTCGGCTTCAAGTTCTGCCCCTGTTATCTAGAAGGTGTGGTTATACGTTTTAAGGGAAAAGCCTAGTTGAAGTTGGACTCCAAATTTGCATTTTTGGATTTGTCATCATGGATGACGCATATATGACCAAGGCCACAACTGTTTTTTTGGAAAAATGTTTTGGCAGGATAAACGAATTTCTGATACAAAAGAGTACTCGGACTCAATAAAATTTTACAGAGCGAAATTCATATTTAATAAGTCATGGCGGATTCAAAATTGGCACGACTTAGCAAGTTTTCATTAGCTTAAATATATATTTTCAACCTTCTAGAATATTTTGGTCGTCATACAAATCATAACATGAAAATATGACGGAATTGGAATAATAGAGCTTCATTACCTATTGGTTCAGTAAGAGTAAAACAGTATGCTAGGAGAAGCGCAATTAAATTCTTATACTAACGAAAGAAAGAAATTTAACAAGGAAAGAAATTTAACAAGGAGCTCAAAATATTCTGAACAATTGATGAGATTACCAGTGGATTAAGACAAGTGAAACTGCTACGAGACCAACTTAGGAGAGAAACAATACAATGTGACCTCATGCGTCACCAACTTCAATTAGCTTTGTGATAGTTCATGAACCCTATTTGGTTCAGCTTTGGGAATGGACTTTCGGTCTCGAAAGCCTCTTCCCAAAATGTTGAACCGTTTGATTTGACATTTGGCCTAGTATTGGCCAAATGCTAGCATTTGAAATGTTGAAAGCCCAAAACTGGTCCGGACCAACTTTTGATTTTCAGCATTTGTGGAATGCTGAACCCAAATTTTTTATCCCCAAACTACCCTCACTAATTTGGCCTTATTTCGATTTTGCCCCTCTTGGTACTGTTCATCTTCTTCGTGAGGTGGCCGGTGAGGGTAGTCGACATCGGATTAGACCGATGAGAGGCCGGTGAGGTTGCACGACCTAGGCGATGGTCGCTTGGGTCGCGTGACCCTCGCCAAGGGTCGGTTGGCCTCAAGCGACGACCTTCGGCGGTAGATCTAGCTTGCCGGGGGTCACCCGACCTTGGGCAATGGCCGCCAACGCCAGATCTAGCTCGCCGGCGATCGTAGGCCCTCACCGGCAACTGTAGGCCTTCACCGACTCCGGCGAAGGGTAGGATAGGCTTTTTTTTTAATAAAAAAAATAATTCCCAAAGCCCTTTGACAAAAAAAAGGGAAAAAACCACCAAAAATCCAAAACTTTACCCCCTGTGACACATTTACCCCGAACTTTTTTTGTGACACCAAAAACCCTAAACTTTCGTATTTGTGACACATTTACCCCAATGTACATTGTTCATGGGCATTTTCGTCTTTTCTGCTTTTTCTTTTCTTTTTACTTTTTTTTCTTTTCCGGCGAGAGGGGCCTCGTCGGCGTTGAGCAAGGGCGGCCCTTGTCCGACGCCGGCGAGGCTCGCCCTCGCCAGATCGCAGGGCGAGGCTCGCCCAACGCTGGCGAGGCTCGCCCTCGCCAGATCCAGGCAAGGCTCGCCCTCGCTTGGGCAAGCGAGGGCGAGCCTCGCCCGACGCTGGCGAGGCTCGCCCTTGCCAGCCCAAGCGAGGGCCGCCCTCGCTCAATGCCAGCGAGGCCCTTCTCGCTGGAAAAGAAAAAAAAGTAAAAAAAAAAAAAGAAAAAGCGGAAAAGACGAAAATGCTCATGGACAATGTACATTGGGGTAAATGTGTCACAAATACGAAAGTTTGGGGTTTTTTGTGTCACAAAAAAAAGTTCGGGGTAAATGTGTCACAGAGAGTAAAGTTTGGGGTTTTTGGTGGTCTTTTCCAAAAAAAAATTATCAAACACTACTTGGGCCAAAGTAGCTTTACGAATGATTTTTTACCAAATGCCACTTGCATTTCCCCAAAAGACTCTAACATAAAGTATTTGCAGTCCCCCAAGTAGCATTTTAAAAGTTAAACCAAACGGGCCCGAAGACTACGTTTGGTCATCTTGTATTTCTAATTGAAATAGAATTAGATATGATAAGATATAAAATCCAAGAATTTTGTTATATTCTATCCACTGTTTGATGAATCATGGTAATAAAGTCAAATATTTTGATATCATATCTTATTTATTGTAAACGGCATATCAGTATAAATGAACCTTAAACTATACAAATGGAGATGATAAGAATCTCTTATGATTTACTGCTAAAGAAATTATAAAAGCACAAATGGAGATAATTTTCATCAATCAATCCAAGATTATTGTACGATCTGAATCTTAAACAGCAAATGAGCTCATCCATCATTTTAGAGTCACGAGCTCGACTATGATAAGAAATATAAACAAGCTACGGTAACATCAACAAAGGAGCTTAGTCAGCGAGTGTCAAATCTAGTAAGAGAAAGAAAACACAATCATTCACATTCACGATTCCGAAAAGTGTAGTGTTTCGACTCTCTCACCACTTTCGTGAAATCTCAACGTGAACCATAGAGTTACGGAGGAGAAAGACTTCCAACTCTTGATGCTTTCGCGAACTTCTAAAGTGAACCAAAGAGTTACGTAATAGAAGTAGCTTTGACTCTCTCGCCATTTTTGTAGATTTTTATATAAACCAAAAGACTCTAGGCGTTGTGTCATTTAAAATATGGGATCTTTTACTTCATTTTTATTTACTTTTTTTTTTATATTTTCCCTCTTTTTTATTTAGTTTCTTTTTATTCTAGTATACCTACAATATGTAGTAAATATAAATGCTGAATATATACACATATAAACATGATATATATAAAAATAATAATATAAATAATAAAAAAGAAATTTGTTGTTATTTTTAATTTTTTTATATTAGATTCAACTATTATTTATATTTAATCATTATTCTAATTTATTAATCTAATCAATTTGTCATTCAAGAAAAATAGATTTTATATTATAGATATATGAAATCAGCTTCATTTTTATCCCATCTCTCTATGTGATATTTTTATTTGAGTTATATCCCTTTTATATTTGACTTTATTCATTTTGGATAGGAACAAAATATAGGATTAGATAAAATTTTATCCTATCCTGACGCTACCGAACGGAGGACATTTCTTGGAGTTAAAGTATATACCAAACATTTCAAACTCACGAAAAGCATGTAACACGCTTGTGCATTTCATGTGAACCTCACATCCGTTATGCCTTAGTTTGTCACTATCATAGAATTCACCAACCCCGATAGTAAGACGTATTTATCTAATAATAATATTATATCTATAAATGCCATAACGACCATCTAAGGAGACCATTCATGATCAAATTAGAAGCAATGACACCAGCATTTATTGAATGACACACATGCTGCGTGTTTTGCCGATGTTATAGCATTGTAAGAGGAATCTATACCTTCACTTCAAGAGATCGCTAAGGGAGAGCTCAATCGGAGCCCGTCAACATATCTAATTGGACCTACCTTCACTCTACATGACTTACGAATATTTCAACAACACAATCTTCTTCTCGCATGTAAGTGTAGTATTAGATATGCATCAATGTATCTTAACTTATATCTCAATCAACACCCATCTCCAAACCGAACCATGAAGGCTACCTCCGGATATTCACCAAATACTGAAACAGATTTGGGGTGGAGCACAAATCAACTATCGGTTCTAATACCTATTTGTTGGGAGCGCGCAGAAGAAGCCGACATGTTCACTTAGCGAGATCTCCAAGAAGGAGCTCGAACCCGAACCCGTAAATATATCCAGCTAGATTCACATCTAGTCAAAAACTTAAGTCAATGAATTATATGCTAACTATAATATATTAAATATTCCACATCACTTGTGAGACTTTTTCTAGCATAATTCACACGTATTTCTCAATATTTAATGTCGCGGAAGATATTGCAATGAATGAATTGCCACTTCTAAGGTCGGCAATTGCATGATCTACAAGTGTACACCCAGATGGATACATGCATGACAATTGTAAGGAGAGCTTGCTCGCACAGGGCCACGTGTCGTGCTTGTTAATGAAACGATGAATTCAAAAACCATATAAATAAGATCAACTAGAACTCCCTTAGTTTCTTGGGGGTGCCGTTGTTCCCGATTTTCCAATCTCTACCGCACCCTCCACCGATGTTTTCAGGTAACATCAGCAGATTCTTTGGTTCTTTATATGTCTAAAGAATTTTTATTTTACGTGCGCCGAAATATTTTGTTCAGATTTTGATCGACCGTATAGAAAATCTTGCTTGTTTTGACCTCTTGAATTTTTTTTTTTATAGCAGTCTACTCATATCTCTTGTGCCAAACTCAACATTAGAATCTCATGTCAACTTCATCTCCATCTTTTGGTCAGATCCGTAAATGACTCAATTTATGGATGGCTCGTCCAGTTGAAGAAAAATTCAATTCGAAGGATTTCAATAAGAAACTTTAGGGATATCTTTCGTGAAAATAACCTAATCAGTCCTGAGTTTATTATACGCATGCTCATTCAATCATAAGCCGTTCAATTTTGCTAATATAGTCCTAAATCTTTATGCGAAATTTCAATGTAGTTATTTTGGCCATTTACTAGTGGAAATCGACGACATGGCAAGCGGTGAGTTGACGCCTTCCATGTTAGTAATTTCTAGTGGCAACTGGTCGGAAAGATTACATCAGAATTTTGCGCAAAGATTTAGGACTATATTGGCAAAATTAAAAAGTTAAGGACTGAATTGACATTTGTACAATAGGTTTAAAATTGATTGAGTAATTATCCCGATTTTTTCTTTTCCTTTATTGGCAATTCTTACTTGAAAAAGAATATATTTTCAAGACTACATTGAAAAAAAAGTTTGAGGACTTTTAATCTTTTCCCAACGTTAGGAAATATATTTTCCACAGTGGCGTCAATATTTGACCGAGTTTATCTTAGGGTGGGACTATTTCCATTTCCTACACGACTTAATCCACTTGACATTGACTAATAAGACCAAATTGCTGTTAATATCCAATTGAATTTGAAAGTGGTGAATAGTGATGACAAAATGGAAAACGATGGCACCCACAAAAAACCGAAATAGTTAGGGTGGTTTAGATATTCATCAATATGGTAAGGACATAACACGCGATTCTAAACTGGCAAGCTCATCATGCAGTTGTCATGTATACCCATGTCCGTTTGCGCAATTGTAAAACTGCAAGGATTCATGGCCAATTCTGGCAATGACATACGCGATAACTGCCGGATGAACTTGCCTGTTTAGAATCAAGTTTTATGTTGTTACCGAAAATGACGAATTGACAAGTTATATTTATACGAACTCGAACTCTTTCAATATCTTTTGGGGTGTTGCTGTTTTAGATTTTCCATCAATACTGCACCCTTCCGTCGACTTCCTCCATCGATTTCCAGGTAACAGCAACTCTTTTGTTCTTTGGCCAAAATACACATAAAATCACACTCCTTTTTTTTCAGATGTCTCAAAATTCTCCATCTTATTCGTGATCATTGTTGTTGATGAGATCTTGTCAAACTATAGGATATTCATCTCTATTTCGTCTTATTTCTCTTGTCATTTTGAATTTCGAAGTACCCTTTACGTGTCTTGCGCCAAAGGAGAATTCAATCCCATCTTCATCTTCATTTTTGTTAGATCGTGAATGACCAGCTTCAGCTATGGAATCTGTGGATGGCTCATCCAGTTGAAGAAGAATTCAATTCGAACGATTTCGGTAAGAGATTTCAGGAATTTCGTGATGGATCTCTTCTTTTATTAGTGTTCTTTATCTTCTGAAAGAAAACGTTTTAGGGAAAATCAGAAAAGAAAAGAAATTGTTTTGATCGCACATTGGTTTTTTATTTTTTGCTTTTTCAAAATCACGTATGATTGACTAAACCGTGTAGAGAACAAAATCTGTTTAGATCCAAAACACATATTCAAATCCCTCCCATCATCGGAGTTCGATTCTCCATCTTTTCATGAGGCTAGAGGTGGAGATATTTAATTTTAGACGTGAGTTTCGACTCTCATAATCTATAAAAAAAAAAGAAAAATTAAAAATGAGTTGAAAACTAGAAAATGACAAATAAAAAAAATATCTCCCATCATCGAATGTTTAACTAAATTATTGTAATGAAGTCGTACATTGAAATTTAATGCGACGGAGGATATCGTAATTAATGAATTGCCAACTTTTAGAGCTGGCCATTGCACGATTCACAGTTGTGGAGACTGACCAATACATGCACGACAGCTGTAGAATAAGTTTGCTGGCGTGGAGCCACGTAACATGTTGTTAACGAAACGATGAATTAGAAAAAATCATATTACATCTTCATCTCCATCCCTTGGTCAGATCATAAGTGGCTTACTTTATGGATGGAATCTATGGGTGGCTCATCTAGTTGGAGAAGAATTCAATTCGACAGATTTAACTAAGGAACTTTAGGGATTTCTTTCTCTTCTCTTATTAGCAATTCTTAGTTCTGAAAAAAAAAAATCCTCCGTGGCATTAAACTTCAATTGGGCATTAATGGCAATTCCGTCTTGTTAGTGAATATGCGGTGGATAAAGTCATGTAAGGAGTGGAAAATATTTTTATGCGATACAAACGATCATTTTTAGGAAAATATTTTATAAATTATTCATTTTCCGCGAAACAAATGAAGGCTTAGGTGAGACTATTTCCACTTCATATACGACTTAGCCCATCACATTTTCACTAACAAGACTAAATTGCCGTTAATTCCCAATCGAAGTTTAAAATGGTGAATAGAGATTGAAAAAAATCAGAATACAACGGCACCCACAAAAAAAATCGAAAGAGTTTGGATGGATGTAAATATGGTTTTGGCATTCATCATTTTGGTAGCAACATAAATACGCGATTCTAAATAGGCAAGCTCATCGTGCAATTGTCATTCATATCTCTGTCGATTTGCAGAATTGGAAAACTACGAGATGCATAGCTAATTCTCATAAGGACATGCATGACAACTGCAGGATGAACTTGCCCGTTTAGGATCAAGTTTTATGTTGTTACCTGAAAAAGATGGATTGACAACTTATATTTATATCAACTCGAGCTCTTTCAATCTCTTTTGGGGGTGTCGCTTTTTTATGATTTTCCATCACTACTGCAGCCTCCCCCCTCCTCGACTTCCTTCATCGATTTCCAGGTAAAAACACAAACTTTCTTCTTTACAAATGTCTCAAAAATCTCCATTCGATTTGGGGTGGATCAATATTATCATTGTGAGCTCGTTCAGACTTAGGATATTCATCTCTATTTCATCTTACTTCTCTTGTCATTTTGAATTTTGAAGTAACCTTTTATGTCTCTTGTGCCAAAGGAGAATTGAATCCCATCTCCATCTTCATCTTTGCTAGATCACGGATGGCTTGATTCGACGATGGAATCTGTGGGGATGGCCGACATAGTTGAAGAACGAATTCGATTCGAAGGATTCCGGTAAGAGATTTCGAGAATATTGTTATGAATCTCTTCTTTGTATTAGTGTTCTTTATCTTCATAAAGAAAACATTCTAGGTATTATAGAAAAGTAAATAAATTATTTTGATCGCACGAATCTTTTCTTTTCCTTTCTCAAAATCCCCGATGATTGACTAATCAAATCCTTCAAATCATTGAATGTTAAAGTCGTATTTATTTAGAGTTTTTTGTCATATAAAGTGGTCTCAAAGGAGCATATTCATTTTGCTTTGTCCTAAAATGAATATGTTGTGTTTTGATTTCTGTTCCATCTTTAGCTTTCTAGGAATCTAACATTTATTATTTTATTGCAAAGTTTTTATTTGATTCTCCAGTATGACAAGAAGTGATCGACCATGCGTTGCTTTTAAGAATTTATATGGGATTCATTTTCTTTCTAGGGTAAATACTTTTGTTTGATTGATTATTTTCGAAATCACATGTTCTGATGTAACTAAACAATAACAGATTAGTCAAGTTGCCGAAGAATTAAAAAGAATTTTATGTAATCAATAAAAAAGTTTTAAAAGTTTTGCAATTTGATTTTTGTTCTTGAAACCCCACCATAAAAGTGACCATCCTCCTTTTAAAAAAAAATAAAGATGATTATTTATAATTAAAACCCATCTTTGCAAAGGTGTGATGTGAAATTTAATGCCATGGAAGATATTGTCATTAATGAATTGCCACTTTTAAAGTTGGCCATTGCATACTTTACAATTGTGGAAATTGGTGAATTGGGTGAGTTTGGGAGTGTAGATGGAGGGGGTGCAGCAGTGATGGAAAATAAGAAACAATTTTTTATTTAAAGGTTTTGAAATTCTGTCATTTTGGAAACAACATAACACATGATTCTATATAGACAAGCTCATCCTACAGCTTTTGCTTACGCCTTCGTCAGTTTGCACGATTGTAAAACGGGCAATGGCCAACTTTAAAAAGAAGCAATTCATTAAATTAGAAGAGGTTTGGTTTGAATTTTCATGCCATGCCAGATGCTGTGATTAATGAATTGCCTCTTTTTAAAGTTGGCCATTGCATGTTTTACAATTGTGCAAACTGACAAAGGCATACATGATAACTGCAAGATGAGCTTTCAAATATTTTCCTAAAACTAATCATTTATATCACTTATGAAAATAAATGAACGAAAAATAATTTCATTGTTCACAAAAATATATAGACATAAATTGTGGGAAAAGTGCCGAATAAGTACTAAGCTTTTTGGGCTGGTACTAATTTAGTTCTAAACCTATTTTTGGTGTCAATTGAGTTTAAACCTTTTGATATAGTGCCAATTTAGTCCTTTTGGCTGAATTTTGCTGATGTGGACGTCAGCTGGCTGGCGACTGGTCATTGACGCTGACGTGGACAAAATTTAATAATATTTTAAATATTTTTTTGAACTTTTTTTCTTCTCCCTCTTCCTTCAACCAGTTGCCGAAGCAGCGACCGGCGACCTCGCCGGCCTCTGGCGAGCCTCGCCATGGCTGGACCTCGCTAGATCCACGAGGTCCAGCCTCGCCCAGCCATGGCAAGGCTTGTCTTCGCTGTCGCCGGCGAGGGCGAGCCTTGCGCTGGGCTGGTGAGGCTCGCTCGACCCTCACCATGATTGGGCGAGGCTCACCCGGCCCTCAAGACCTTTGGTGAGGACCGGGCTAGCCTGAGGCCAGCAAGGTCGACCTCACCGACCTTTGGCCCCCGGCCGATCGTCGTTCCGACAACTAGCTGAAAGAAGAGGGAGAAGAGAAAAAAATTCAAAAAAAATATTAAAATTTTATTAAATTTTGTCTACGTCAACGTCGGTGACCGGTCGTCGGCCGGCCGACATCCACGTCAGCAAATTTCGCCAAAAGGACTGAATTGGCACTATATTAAAAGGTTTAGAACTCAATTGATACCAAAAATAGATTTAAAACTAAATGGACATCGCCCCAAAAGGTTTAGGACTTATTCAGTACTTTTAACCATAAATTGTTATTGATAACGAAAATATTTCCATTGATTAATCATTTTAAGCTATGCAAACGATTATTTTTAGGAAATTTTTTTAAAATCATTCATTTTACGTGAAAAATCTCTACTGCTCCCTCCATTTACTTCCCTGGTCGATTTCCAAGTAACATTAACTCTATCGTTCTTTGGCCAACTCTCGATACACACAAAATCACAAATTTTTTTTTTCCATATGTCTCGAAAATTTCAATTCCATTTGTGGTGGATCTTTATCGTTTGAGAACTCGTTCAAACTTAGGATACTCGTCTCTAATTTATCTTATTTCCTCTTGTGATTTTGAATTTTATTTACCCTATATGTCTCTTGTGTCAAAGGAGAATTCTATCTCATCTTCGTCTTCAATTTTTTGGTCAGATCATAAATGAGTAGCCTCGACGGTGAAATCTATGAATGGCTCATCTAGTCGAAGAAGAGTTCAATTCGAAGGATTCCGGTAAGAGATTTCATGATTTTTGTTATGGATCTCTTCTTTTATTAATGTCCTTTATCTTCCGAAAGAAAATGTTTTAGCATCTATCTAAATTTTTTTTCTATCGACTAATTATTTCAAATAATACAAATGATTATTATGAGAAAAATATGCTTTAAATCATTTATTTTCCGCTAATGAGTGCGCTTGTTTGGAGGAAAATAAATGATTTTTGCCCATGAAAATGTTTAAATATAAATTATTCTCGATAATGAAAATATTTAATAATTAACTAATTATTTTGAGCAATGCGAATGATTTTTTTAAGAATTTTTTTTAATTATTGATTTTTTTACAAATAAACAGAGCCTAACTATTGCGATGAAGTTGTTTATCTCAATTGCGACTCGCACGTGGTTCGATCCATATATTTATTTAGCGTCCTCCACTTATAAAGTGGTCTCAAAGTGGCATATTCATTTCACTTTGTGGCGAATTAAATATGTAGCTTGTTTTGATCTCTCTTCCGTCTTTAGATATCTAGGCGTACAACATTCATTATTTTATTCCTAAACTTTTGTGTTTGGCACTCCATTATTGACTAAGAATTGATTGACCATGCGGACAACGGAGTGATCTATGACGTTCGCCCTCTGTAAAAAAAAAAAAGAATCTAGATGGGATTCATCTTCTTTATAGGGTACATTCTTTCCTTCTTGTACGGTTTTCCTCGACATTCTTCAAATTTTTTCGAAATCAAATCCGACGTCACAAGCCCATTTAACTACAAAAATAAAATCGAAATTGAGGTGGTGTGCATCTTCGCCACCAAAGAGATCCCTAAATTTCCTCCATTTTTTTATCTCCTTTAAAAAGAAAAAATACGGAAAAAATTTATCAAGAAATCCTTCCATCATATCGGAGAATTCCTTTTCCCGTTTCTCTTTAAGCCTTTTAAGGTCACGCTTGGGATCAAGGCTTGAAAGATATTGACGCGATTTCACGAGAGGGTGGATATGGTCATTTTCTTCAAATTTTTTTTTTGGGTCCATTGGATGGAAATTGCGTTTTGTATTTATATTAAAATCCTAATAATATCGTGAGTGGGTTTATAACGAGATTTCTCCGACAAAAAGCTTTGCCCTCGTAATGCGCGGGCCTAATGTTCATTCCCTTTGAATCCCAAAATCCCGGACCGATCGACACGTGGCGGTCGAGATGGCGGTTGCAATTACGAAACTGCCACCGGCACCCCCCCCCCTCCCTCCATTTTTTCCTCTCCCTTGCCGGGGCCCCAAGGAAACAGTAAGATAAATATTAAAAAAAAAAGGGGGGGACGGAAAATATCGGCGAGGCCTAGAGATAGAGAGAGAGAGAGAGAGCGGGAGGGAAGAAGATCAAAAGGCGGCAACGCGAAAACCATTACGAAACATTTTTTTGGAGCCCAAAGCCGCGGTGGGGGCGAAGGCCCTCCCTCCCTCCCTCCCTCCCTCCAGAGGACCGGCGGCCCGCCCCCCGCCGCCGCCGCCGCCCCCGCGCCGGCGCCTTCCGCCTTCGTCCCCTCGCGCGGGCGCGGGCGGGGGCGCGGGCGGGGGGCCGTCCGTTCCGCTCTCCTCCGATCAGTTCGAGGCCGCCCGTGCTCTCCTTCCCCCGCTTACTCTGTCCTCCGCGAGGATGTTCGAGCTCGACGCGCCCCGGGAGCGGGCGGGTGCTCGCAACCCTAGGTGGCCGCTTCCAGTTCGATCGGCCGGCCGCCCTTCCCGCCCGGTGTTTTCGCGCGGTTGCATTGTGTGGGCTTTGGGGGGCGGGGGGCGAGCGGGTGGAAGAGCGTAGGGTCCTCCCTGAGGAGTCGAGGCGGCGGAGGGGCGATCGGAGATTGGAAGAAGTGCGGCGTGGTAGGGAAACCTTCTTATCGCCGTTGCTTTGTTGTTATTTTTTTTTTCTTTTGGTTTCGATGATGGTGAGTGCCTCGATGAAGTGGAGCAGAGCGCGAGAGATTGGGTTGTGGTGAGAGTAGGCCGCGTCGAGGTTTAGTTCTGTTTTTTTTTTCTTTTCTTTTTGTGTGGGGTCGATGAGCTTGCTCTGCTCGTTGATTTGATTTTGACTGAAGTTTTGAGTTGTGATGCTTGCTTGTTTGAATGGTTTACGTTGAGGCTAATTGTTTTGATGTCTAGGAGAGAACGAGCTTCGGAGAATGATAGTAAAAACGGCTGTTCATGAATCACTGGGTGGTCTAGTGTCAATGCAGTGGAAGATGAGAATCAAAGATGATGTCTTTTTGCGTCGATGGAAACCGTTGGGTTCTTTGGTTGGATTTATTTGACCACAGTGGCACTAGTTGGTTGGCTGAGGCAATGCGCCGATCTTTCAAGTTATCTAGTGTTCGAATTGTGGGAGACCCTCCTATCTGGCATGTGAAGTTGTACTTCCATGTTTGAAGGATTGTCATTTTTCGAGTTCCTGAGTGGCACGGATGTTATATCTAATCAAGTGTTAGCAATTAATTTGTTAACCTGAGTCACATGCCTTTCTTGTCATATGTCTTCTGTGGCTTGGCTAAGCGTACACCCCAGAGGCAGGTGTTCTTAAAAGGTACAAACAATGAATAAACTCAAGACACCTGATACATGTTGCGTCGAGAGGCGTATCTGATTTGTATTCAGACAACCATTTTCAATGACAAAGCCTACATAACAAATTGAATACATTGGAAGTTTTCTATTTTGTATGATTTACGTATCATCTAGGTGGATTACTTCCACATGATCTAATGGCTGCAGATTTTTGGAGAGGTTGAAATTCTCTTGGCTAGGAAAAGAAGGTTATGATTTAATGGCAATTTCCTCAAGAATGACCGTGGGAGTTACTGACCACCATTAAGCCAATTTAGTTATTCTGTTACACAATGGACGGAGTTAACCATATGAAATTGAGAATGGATGGTGCTTTTATCTAGGTCATGAAAAGGCTTCAATGTTTACTTGGAAGGCTCGTCCATTGATTTATATCTAATTGTTTATACTTAAGTACCACAGTGATTTATTCAAGCTTTATTCAGCTCAGGTCAAGAGTGATGGATATAAGTTCTTGTTGTTTTGTGTTGAAGATTGTCTGCATAGACATTTCATCTTTGAATATTGACAGGTCAGTTTGTCCGGGGGATTACAAGTGGTCGTCAGCTCTTGATGTACATGCCAGGCGGATAGCAGAAAAAGAGAATCAGTTGCATCCTTTTTGTGGTCTTCGATTATGCCATGATGGTGTTGCGTGTTGTTCAGTCTGCCACTTGAATGATGCAGACTGTTTGGCAAGAATTTGGTAAGGAAAAGGATTCTAGGATTGGAAGTGGTTCTCTATGCGTATGGTCAGAAAGGATTCGCAAGCTTATTTATGGAATCAAGGAACTTTTTTTCTCATGCCCGCAAGGCTGTTTGTTGATTCTCTTTCTGCCTGCTCTCATGGATGAGTTTCTTCTGCATTCTCTTCTTCGATGGATTTGTTGATCTTTCGCATTTAAGTGTTGCTAAGATGGTACTTGTATGGCTTCTGGCTACTTTTATTGCCATTATGATTTGTACCATTTTTGCACCGTTTAGAGTGGAAATATTAACATCACAAGCAAATATCTTCTTTCTTGATTTAGATTAAATAGACTTTTCAATCATACCGAAGAGTGATATGATGATATGCCAATGCACCAATTTTTATCTCACATGGTTGGCCGACTGCTTTTGAAAATGGCCCTCACTTCTTTTAATGTAATTTCACTGTTCAGCAGTTAACCTACATGTATGAACAGTTGCATGGGAAATAGTAGTTGGCATCCGATAGCCTCGTCATTCAATTAATTGCTCATGACGCCTAATCTAAAGGTTCTTCTGTTTCTGTTTTTGCCTTTGTCTTTTTCACTCAGATGACCAGATTTATGACGTGATTATGCTATCAATGATAATAACTTTTCAAGAACAAAATAGGATTCTTCTTTCTTGATTAGGCTGGTTGACAAGGCAACTTAAGTATGACTGAGTATAAATTATGGCCAGGTGGATGAATGCAAAAGGAAGCCACTTGTGTTCTTTCTATCACCAATAGTATTGATTAATTAGTTTTGCGGTATATAGGATAACTACTAATTGCCATTATAATTGAGAACCCAAGTTTTTCTAGCGCGAATCCTTCGCATTCACAAACAAAATTTTCCTCCTTAGCTATATGCTATTACTTTTGTTTTCTGGTAGCAAAGTTATTCCATTCCAAGGTATTCCTAATCATCATCTTCTTGGACATCTGTTGCGTTAAGAACCTTCAGACATGCTTCACGACCTGATTGTACATTTGTCAATGAACAATAATTGGGTTAACTTAAATGTGCGGCACATTCTCATTTTTCTCGCACCTAAAGTATCATAGTGGCTTCTTGAAATTCTCACTTGTAACGTTGATTGTCCGGTGGGTTTTTCAACAAATGCGTTTTTCACTTTGCCAGCTGACTAATTTCCTAACCGTCCACAACGGGCTACTGATGGATGCATCTAGGAAAATTTGAGTAGCTATCTTGCATAGGAACTCGTTGATGAGCTCAAGGATCGGGAACCAACTGATGCTTTGTTAATTTTTAGCGAAGATGGCGTGAAATACACTTTCTGTTGGGATCATTTGATGATTAAGGCATGTATTCGTGTGCCTTGCATTTGACACTCGACTTTGATTCAAAATGAAGTTTTTTAGTGCGAGCGATTGTTTCCCCAAGTTCTGCTTTGCAAGATTACTACCTTTTGTTTATTGGAGATGAATCTTCTTACTTTAGGTAGACATGCACTATTAACTTGGCAGGTATAGCAGAAAATTTTTTTAACGGTTACTGGACACCTGTACTAGATATGAGTAATATCTGGCAGTATTTATCAGAGATACATGACCATCAGCTTTTTAGATGCATTTGATGTTTATCAACAGTCAGAATGGCAAATATCGTCCAAAGGGTGCTTAAATGTAAGCCATCGTGCCGTTAGACGGCTTTAAATTCAGATCCTCACCATGCTTTCTTCACTCGTTGCTTTCAAGTTATTAACATGTTATTAAATATTATGGTGCCGGGAGGCTTTTTCTTTTGACATCTTGCAATTATACTTTTGTCTTTTTTCAACCTCTTGAATTAACCAGTTTACTACTTTGTTGGTGTCCTTCTAATGTCTTTCTAGTGCTTTTTTCTACTTTATTTACGTGAATTTCAACCAATACGCTTTACGGGCTTATTTTTCTTTCTTACACCTACGCAAATTTGCAGCAAGGTTGTGGAAGATATAGTGGAGAAGTCCCGAGGAGGATCCAACATAGTAGTTGGGTGAGGCTATGGAAGAGCAGATAAGTGCTTGGGATATGGAGAATTTCACATAGTCAGTGGGTGAGGCTAAGTTTGATACATTGCTTTGTAGTACATGTGTTAACTGATCAACGTTACAGATTAACTTTCTTATGGTGTAAGATGATGTTGATTGAACTTTCAGTTTCTCTTTTTTACTTTTTAATGACTTCTCATTAACATCATGCTCATTTCGGGATGTGATGAAGATGATAATTATCAGTCAAATATGCTCTAAGTTTATTGATTAGGAGTTTTCTACGTACGATGTCAACTGAAATGCACGAGATCTTATTTTCCTTTGTATAGAACAATATCGTTGAGAAAGTCATTGAGGAGTTTACTTTATATGGGAAATAATATGGCACAAGAGGCCCTACTTTTGTCTTGCAATTTCATGTTTCCCTCTTAGATCTTTCTTAGGAAGTCCTCCATTCACTTGACACTGAAAGACATAATAAATGCACCGTAAAATGTTCTCATAATTAGATGAGGAGTTGCAGTAAAATTATATGAGCATATCGGAAAAAGCAATTAATTTCTTTGCAAAAACAATAGCCATATGATTTCGGTTTCATGCAACGTATATTGCATATACTTATTGACTATCATGTGCCATGTCTTGTGCAATATGTTCCTGCCTCAGCACGTCACAAGCAATATCACGTTGTCCTCGTGCTTTTTTACTCTTAGGTTAAGCATTATTTCAACAATCTCGTATGTAGTCATCTAGAAGTAAAAGTATTAAAAAGGTGCATGATGTATAATATAACAAGCTTGTCTACACTTCATGCTATCTTCTTCGGTTAGGTGTAATCAAAACATTGGAAATCAAAACCTGTCTTTATCAAGTACGGTTATCAAGTGGCCCAGGGGCACTCGTTAACAAGATCCATTCCTTAAGTAACTAACCTTAAATTTTTTGAGGAAGTGTTCGTAATATTTTGTACTAAAATAGGCTAATTTGTGTGTTTTCCGACAGAAGTATCTTGTATTTTGCAATCTCATATGTTCCTTTCGTCCTCGTGTTAGGAGTTTTTGAGCATTGGAAATCAAAGCGGTCTTTATTAGGTATGGTTATCAAGTGGATCGGGGGCACTCGTTAACAAGATCCATTCCTTAAAGAACTAATCTTAAATTTTCTGAGTAAGTGATCTTATAGTATTCTTAATATTTTGCACTACAATAGGGTAATTTGTGTATTTTCCAAAAGAAGTATCCTGTATTGAGTATAATTAGAAGGAGATCTGCCAAATTATAGTAGAACTGATTGTCTTCCTATCTCTCATGTACTGAACACTGTTACGTTGTGCTAAACTGTGGTAATTTGTCATATGGTGGAAAGAACTTTGTTCTTTTGGCGCATAACTTTGGTAATTTGACTTCTATATCATTAGCTACCATTCTTAAGTTTCTCTTTGCCATTTATTCCTTTCAGATATTGAAGAGAACATTGTTAAGAGTAGTATGATGAGCAGTTAGGAAGAAATTTTAGAAGCTAATTTCCTATGTCTGATTTTTAGGATTTTTACCTATGAGTTTTACTGGCCGAAAAACGAGTTTTACATAACTAATATGATAACCTGTCACATGAGCATTGCAATTGCGCATTTTGTGTGACTATGGTAATTTATTTCATAGGAGAGTTAAAGATTTTTTTCTGCTTTCCATTAATGTTGACATGGGAGGAATCTATATATAGATTTGATGTATTTTTTCCAAGGTCTCTGTTTATATTTTGATCATGTCAGAAATGGTTGCTAACATGGATAAAATCTCGGGACAGTTGGTGCATTTTACATGTGAAAAGTAAATTGAGTCATTGCAAGATTTAGTTGGTGTTTCTGATATCCCATTTGCTCTATTGTGGAAACCTTGTTTATTTCTGCCGTGGGCCCTGAATCATGATGATTAACAGTTTGGAGACATAATAGTCCTTGTATGTAAGCTGAACTTTTATGTCATTGAATAGATCTGCTTATGAAATGAGACAAGGCTTCTCTGCACAAGTAAAAAGATAATGCTAGTTATTTAATTGTAACTGCTATTTTAATTGTCTTCAATTCTTAGAAAGATAGCTCAGGAAACTATTTAATAATAGTTTTAAGGAAATTCCTGAGAGATTTGTTGATGCTTGAAGTTTTTTACTTGTTAGATATTCTTAGTTGTCTACTGATTTTAGATATCTGCATGTCTTCCTTTTATTCTGCATGCCCTTTTCTAAATCCAGCTTGCAATTGAATATTCATATACTGGAGGATAATCCTCAGGTAGAACTTACTGTTTGTTGGTCCTCTGTAATTGTTGTACTTTCTTAGAGAATGTCGTCGCTTTTGCTTGCTGCTTCTCTGTCTGGCCAATGAATTAGAAGAAACTGTTTCTGGGGGCATGGTCAGTGCAAATAAGTGCTGCTTTGAGGAACAAATTTCCCCTTTCTAAGCCGCCTTTCCTATAAATTTTGTTTCTCCACCATATCTTGCTGGGGTATTGGCACCTGACTGGAAGTTTGTTTGGAATACTCCGTTGTTAACTTGGTTTAGAATATCAGAATGATTAACACTGCCAGTGACATTACAGTGATAGAAATTTTGATACTAAAGATGAGAAAAGTATTTATCTGTAAGAATAGCTCATGGAATTTTTTTCAGATTGTAATTTAGTATAGATCCAAAATTAAATCATCAGATCATCCTGGTTTTAACAGTTAGAAATTCAGCTAGCTGTGATTTTTATGAACCAGCATTTGACAATATTGTTTGCTGGTTGAGACAGGAGATGGAAAATGTGGTGGCATGTCAATCTCGAGCTTCAGGTAACATCCATTGACCTTATGGCTGGAAATCAGTCATGTGTACATCATTATAACTTAGCAATGTGGATATCATTCTACTTTGCATTCATAGATGTTAGGTCTGTCTTTGAATTAATGACAGCCCGTGCTACAGAGATTTCAACTTCTAGTTGTGTTTCTTGCATGACTTTTGTTGAAATATCACTTCTGAAGGTATACCAGCTGTAAGCTCATATGATGAGAAGTTTGGTAGCTACAAATAACAACATAGAGAGGAGAGCTGATTTTTTCCTTAGACAATTTGATCTTTTCCTTGATGTAATTGGAAGGCTAAAGCATTTTGAAAGTTTCCTGAATATAGAATAAATGATAAGAAAAAGATGACGGTTGAGATGACTGATGCTTTATGAACATACGCTCTTGGTTAAGAAACAGATCGGTGTGAATTTTGGAAGGTTAGCAACCCGTATCAACTCCTCTGGGGAATCTGTACCACTGTATGCAGTACCATAAAAGTAACCAGTGATGAGAACTTTGGGATTAAACTATAGATGGCTTGATGAGATTTGCTTTATTTGCAACAGTTTAAGAAAGATACGAATTACTTTCAACATTGTCAAGAAAGGAAATGGAAAGTCACCTTGGCTCGCTCATTTTAACTCTCTGGCTAAGGAATGTAAATTGCACTTGGCACATGGTGGATGTATCTGATATTATCAGAAGGTTTGAAGCTACTTAATATTGCATGACCTGTTGAAAGTTTGTTTTGTCATTGCATTGATGCTTTCATGACATATAATGATGAATTTTTATGAACCGTCCCAGCACTGTCTATGGTGCTACACCATAATTTTTCCATGTCACAATATAATTGCTTTCACGATTGACAGAGCTAGCTCTTGAAGAATGGCTCATTTGTGAGCAAGAATGAATAAATGACAGCAATTATATGTACAGGCTACACTGCACTTGTTATTTCTCTGGTAGTTAGTTGAGATCTTCTCTGTGCCATGTGATGACCATATCTCTCCCGTTAGAGGAAGATTGAACTCGAAATCTTTTTCTGCTGACCCTTTGGCAGTTAGATGAAGAAAAGCTGCATTTTGTTAAGGAGAATTCTGTTTTTCCTGGCTTTATCAGCGTTATCTGGTCTTCTGTGAAAAAATCCTGTTAGTTGGCTAGAGGCCTCCATTCATTGCTTGCTTTTCTTTTACTTTTTCCCTTCTTATTTTCTGGTCTTGGCCTTGCTTGCGGGGAAGTGCAACCTAGCCACCAGTGGTCGAGGTGCTCGGAATTTGCGGTCAAATCCTCTCACACAAACAAATCCTGCATTTGAACTTTCATTTGTCAAAAAATGGCTCTATCAAATAGATGTATGCACGTGCAATCAAGTGAGGAAATTGATTGGAACCATAATCATCTTTTTATCATTTTACGTCACTTTTGTAATATTATATCTGAAGTATGGGTTTCTCCTTTTGAACCGCTGTCTTCTCCCCAGATATAGACAAGTACGGGGTAGAACCGGTTTGTTGCAATGTCAAAGGGAATCCTCATTATTTTTAGATGATGTCTCCGATAATATCTTCTTATTCTAACAGAGCGTTTGTTTTAAAACAGAATTTTACATTTGCAGGTTAACAGGAAATTGATGATGATGATATTGATGGAAACATGACTTACCTCTCCAGAAGCAAAATTGAATTTCCTCAGTTGACAGGCCTAGAAGACATAATTTCTTGGTAAGAAACATTCTTTCATGTTGCTGTTGAAAGTGCAAAAAATGGGTTTTTGTATCTTTGTTTACCTTTGAATATTGTTGTAACAGAAGTTCCAAAGTATACGGTTCGTCTTCTCAAACTCCATATAGAATCTCTTGGAACACATATTGGATTGATGCTTGATTCATGATCTGCAAACATCTGCATGATGAAGGTATCAATGTTATTACTGCTGAGAGTATTGAAATCTATGATATAATTTTGAAAACTAGTTGCTTTTTCATTTATTTGTCTTGAATAAGTACAAGATACGTAGCCTATTTACCTCATTTACTTGGAAGTATGTTCCATTCAATGGGAAGCTTCCTCTCATCGCTGTTCTGCAAGGTATCTATAAATGCGTTGCTTGAATGTCAGCAAATCACCATTTCTACACATTGCATCTTGCTTATACGAAAAGCTAATAAGTTGGAAAAATGTATTATCTCATGCTGAAGGTTGGAAGGAATGTATTATCTAACCAGAAGTGTCCCTCTGACAGTTTGTGAATTAGCTTCTCGAATGCTATTGCATGAAAAGCATGTCTTCTCCTCACACAACTTTCCTGTCTTTTGGATTTCACAACCTTCTTGAGATTGTTGGACTGAGTTGGCAGTTTCACCTGGTGTGTGTTATCTCGGAATTGTCAAATTTGAGATAGAACGATCAACTTCTCAGGAAGAATGTCTTGCATTTAGTCTATTTTGTGGCATCATTTCTATGGTAATAGGCAGTCACACGCAGATAGCTCATTTTTTTTACTTAAAGCTGTGCACTTACCTGGTGTCCATATAGCAAGTAGGTAAGGACTTGGGTCATCGAGCTCTCTCTTTTCCAGCTGTCGATATATAGAGTTGCTAGTCAGAAGTGATACTTTGTATGCATATATCTGTAGTCTAAAGTCAGAAAGAAGTTTTCTCAAAAAACAGGAAACAAACCCCTTCTAGGAGAGGATGATCATCAGGAAGTTCATATCTGCAAGATATAAAGGCAGTGAACCTTAGAGGTTTATGGGGAAAAGACCCAGCAAATAGGAGAGAAGATAAACGTGTGTAAAAGGGACAAGTTTTGAGAATTTGGGATAAGAGTCATTATTCAAATGCTGGCAGTTATAAGTCCTAATGTTCCAATCTTCTAGTAGTAATTATTTCCCACTTGGTCACAATATATATCTCATGCATCATGATTAAGTATGATTATAAGAATCTTTACTATAATAAAGAAGCTTTTGTCCCATGCTTTTTAATGTCCCATGCTTTTTAATAGTGCTTTGAGAAGAATTCGACTTACACTTGGTGCTCTGTCCGTAGTCTGCTCACGTTCTTGAGTTTTCGAGCTGGAATAGAAGCAGCTTCTGGATTCAGAGCAACTAAGGCCTTGGACATGTCAGCTTCCTGGAGTTCCATGTTGTTTGCTTGCATAAATTGCTGAAGGTTTTCGGTGAACTCTTGGATATTCAATCTGATGGTGGGGATTTCTTCATCACCATCCTTCAATGCGTCCTCAATGTCGCTTTCCAACGCTACTGCACGCTCTTCATCTGGAGTGGCTGGCTCTTCAATGATGGGTTCACAGTTACGAACTTGAAACAATTCTTCATGTGAGTAGGGTGGAGGTAGCGACATGAGATTGATGACTGTTGCGGGCTTGCTCTCAGCCAAAGGAACTGTCGAAGAAACAAGATTCTTCTCCTCTGGTCCTGGAAGGGCAAGTCTCGCGCTGCAAAAGACAGGTGTGGCTTTAGTTTTATTATGACATCCTTTCAAAACAGTGAAATATGAGGTTAATCTTTTTTCAAATATTTGCTGTGATCGCTCTTACTCTCACTCTCATTCTCACGCTGTGTGTCTTTTCCCCTTAAATAGTTGCATCTGGAAACTAGGGATGGTTGAGTTGTGTCAGACTGCTGTCAAACTTGTTGGACTGCAAGGCTTGATAATAGATGTCATAGATTCTTTAATATTTAGGCGCTGTATCTAGTATCTTTTGAGGATTTTCTCTACCTTAATGAATTTGATAAGAAGCTCGTTAGGCTTATTTTCTGGTTTAATGGTACCATAAATGTAGCATACAAACCACCCGCCTGGGTGGTGCTGCTGGAACGCGCACTCTTCCTCTCGCAAAAGGTTGAGTGTTCGAATCCCGAGCGTCGCAAGGTGACTTAACCGGTGGCACGTGTGTGGTGGCTAGCACGTGTCGCCCCCAGGGTTTACTCCCCGGCTGTCGGCCGTGCGGGGGTTCTCTGGGTTACCAAAAAAAAAATGTAGCATACAAGAGATAATAAGTGGCAAACCTTGCAAAAGCACTAGCGAAATGCCTACATTCTCCTCTCATTGGGCAGGCATTACAATTTGGTTTACTCTTGGTGCAGAAAACCTGCATGACAATCAAATATGAGAAACATCAAAATTCATCTGATTAATCTAATGGCAATACAGAGAGTTTATCTGAAGTACCTTTCCAAATGTGATTAGCTGGTAATGTAGTTCGTAGCTGTAACAGCACATAAATCAACATTTTTAGAAACTGGAGGTAACATGATACACTAATTTATCTGAGGAGAACATGCTAAGAACTTCAAGAAATTAAAGGTAGAAGGTCCGGTACAGTGTTCGTTGATCAAGCTTGCACAATCTTGGCCACAGATATTTCTGAATTGACTCCAGCACAGGGTACCTGAGGATTTAATTATTGTTGTTAAAATATGAATAGTCTGAGGCTTTGCTTATGATAGTAGGCCAAAGAATTTACAGTTCTAAGAGGTGCAATTGCAGTGACTCTGGCAGTGGTTGGAGAGGTACCCATCCAAGTCGAACTGCTATGCGTCCTACATTGGTGTCCACCTGTGGAAGATGATAAACAAAGCCAAAAGTCATCCTTAATTTCTTAATTTTCATCTCTTCAGAAAGGTTATATAGCTAGTATTTTCATGTAGTAACTCTTACTGGAAAGGCAAGATGATGAAGCGTTAAAAGCCTCACACATTCTACACTTTTCAGTCCTAGCCCTCGTACGCTCAGTAGGTAGTCCCTGCAATTTGCCACATGTAGGTGTTAGATAATGCTTATGGCAAATTTTATGCTGCATATTTGTGTTAAACCTTTTTGGTCTGCAGTGCACATATGCTATGTGATATTGCAGCTAGATGTCAATATGTATGTGCGTTGGGTATGGATGTGTTGGATGATGCTAAATGTGAGATCTGATTACGATGCTCATGGTGTTACATAGCAATATATTAAATTGCTTACTTTGCTCTGTCGGGTGGGACATCTCTTAACCACTCAAGGTCAATGCTTCCATGTTTTTGGACCAACCGGTCGAGGAATCCCTGCAGAATTTGCCATTGTCAAATACCATTCCCCTTTACATTCTTACTATTCTTTTTTGCCTTTTAGTTTTTTAAAGAGGATATCATGTATGCTGCTCTTAAATAACACGTGGCTGTTGAGCTTGATGGAAATACCTTAATTCTTTCTGCTAGCATGTTGTTCATCCCTCTTTCTTTAATACAATTTGATATCTCACTAACACTGGCTTGCCTTATTGCTTCATAATCTAGTGAGTCCATTGCATCTTGGCTTCTTTCTTTTCTTCTTCCATTAGGTTGCACCTCTCTCCTTAAAATATCCCAATCAATTTCATTGCTCTTCCCAATCTTAGCCTTTCCTCTTTTGGTTTTTCCTGGCTCAATATTTGTCTCCTTACGTGACTTAGCAGATGAAGACAACTGCTCCTCAATATGTGGCTCGGCAGCTTTATTTTCCACATGGCTTTGATTAACAACTGTCGAGATTCCGTCCCTAACATCGATAACTTGCTGAGGACTCTGTGAAGCATTCTCCATGTTATTGCACTGTCTTCGAGAAAATGATTCTCCAAGAGTATCCGCTTCTGTAGCCAAACTACCCTCCAAGTGAAAGAACTTCTCATCTGCATGTTGATGGGAGATGCAAGAAGGTTGGCTAATTGTGAGATCAGCGCCAGAGTTGGGACTCTGAGGGCATGCATAATTTGAGCCCAAAGATGCATGATAGCTCATCATCGGTATTTCTTGAGTGCGTAGTGATGATTGGTGGTTGACTGCATATATATGTTGACTTTCCTCCTGTTGCTCCATCAGTTTAGATATATGATTTGCTGCTACTGCAGTGCTGAATTTAGATGCTGTTGGCCATGAACATATGCTTTCATCACCAAGCATGTCATCCTCCGCTCTCGATATTCTGGAATCTGGATTAATTTGTGCGTGCTGCGGAATGAAAGCAACTGGTGGAAAGTGCGCAGGCTGAGCATCCGAATTTATCAGCTGAGTGTACGATGAAGAGCCATTAATGCTATTGGTAGCGTTGAATGCTGAGTTTTGGTGGTTGTCTGCATTATCTTTTGATTGTTGATCCCGAGATCCCAATGTGCTGCTGCTTTGATGGTTGAATAGATCCTGGAAAAGGGCTTTTTCTTTCTGGAAAGAAGATTCGAACATTGAACGACGAATTTCTTCAGGTCTGTGGCCAATGACCAAATCTTCTGATTCAGAATTGGAGCCCGAATAGGATCTGATTCCTCCAATACTTTCGTTGATTGAGCAATCAAAAGATTCTTGGGAAGAGAGGACTTCCTCCTCTGAGCTATGAGTTTGTCCCCCTAACAAATTTATGGTTTCTGTCCCAGGTATTTCGGCGGCTTGCCAAGACACTGTTGATTCATGGTCAGTCACTGAGTTTTGGCTGTAGATTGGGTGCCTTTTTGCATGCAAACTGATAGTGTCAGTTGGGCTCAACAGGATTATTTCTGGTTCCTTGGAGAATATGTTTGTGTTATCCTTGGTATAATCTCTTCCAGGGCAAGTTGACTTCAGTGGAAACTTCGCTGCCAGTGACATGAAGGCAGAACTGCATTATCGACAAAATCAGAGATATGGTCAGTTTTACTGGATGTGTTCTGTTGGCAATGGTTCGGAATTGTCCTAAAACTTTTGCTTACCTTGAAAGATGATCAGAGACATTCTGAGTCAGGAATACTCCAATCACCGAGTCAACAACCGATCCTTTCCATCGAGAAAACCGTCTGTCACCTGCGAGAGGTAATATAGGCATGCTCAGTAGCTCTTGATGCACTTATTTGGGTTGTCAATTGGTCTTTTGTTCATTTTAGTTGAAGGGCAATACTTAGGGGAAACTTATAATGAAATGAACTTTTGAAATATGGAGACTTTGCATTATAACTGAAACTCGAATGCAAAATTGATTTCTGCAGGACTCGTCTGTTTTTTAATTCTGAACATAAATGCCTGATCCATGATGCATGCACTTTTACTGAGATAGTAATTTTGATCTTTGCATATTAACTTTGAGAGGGTAAATACTTCAGGGTCTTATAAATGATTGATGTTTTCTGATTGTATGTTCTTTGTTTTAAAAAGATTTTGCCGGGTGAAATGTATGCTATTTGGTACTTTTTGTTCTACTCTAAATTGATCAGATGATATAGGGACATCTCATGATGATTGTCGAGAAGATTACAGCAGCAGCATTGGCCTTTCTGCTCTGCTGCAACTAGAAGTGCCTATTAACATTTGCGCGATGGATCAAGAATCTACAGGAACTATGCAAAGCACTTAACCTTGAACGAGATGCATTCTGGCGATGAATGAATTTGCTCGTCCATGGAACACTTCCCTCTCCTCTTCCCACCATTTTTCCTTGTCCTTGTGATTTTCTTCAAGTCCACTTCCTTCCTTACCCATTAGAAGATTCCATACCCTGTTAGTTTCTGGGTCAAGGTCTACTTTCGGCCGTGGTTTGCGTTTCCTGCCTTCATAGGGAACAATCATGCCAGCTCCAGTATAGGGCACAATTGCATTTTGCTCTGCTTCCTTCAGTTTGCTGCCTTCTCCACTGAGATTGAGCACCTCCAATCTGTATATGATCTCGTCAAGAGCATTGGGGTCTTTTTCCATCGATGAGCTGGAACCTGAATAGCATGAAGAGACTGATAATTGTGATGGACTCTAGCAAAATATACTGGCTTTGCAAGCGCTTACAGTTTGGGATCCGGGAAATACCTCTTGTCATTGCACCAGTCTGTTGATTTTCATGGCATGGATCCTTCTGCTCCTTTTGGAACTTCTCCGCGGAAGGACTCTGCTTGGTGGGAGCTGCAGTCTTCTTTGTTAAATGATTTGCCTGCTGCTTTTTTGGCCTTCCTTTCTTTACTGGTTGAACAGCTTGTTCTGGAGCTTTTTGGCTTTGATGATACTCCTGACAAGCTGTTTTTGGCATGTCTTTCACTTGCAATCTGCTGGTTTCCTCCTCCCTCTGTTTGTGAGAATGCTGTTCAGCAGAAATTTGATGCTCTCTTGAAACATTACCCAAAGCGAGAGACGGTAGATTCCATCCAATGGTATGTTTCTGCAGCCCATCTTTTTCATTGTGGTAAATGCTTCCAGAAGCAATGCAGGGGTTCGACATCTCATTGTTCATCTGTAATGGTCTTCTACATGTGGCTTGACCACATACACCTCCTACATGCACTTGGCTTGAAGAATCTAAGACCGCTGGAGCACAAGATGAGAGACTGTTAATATCAAGTGTTTTCTCTGCTTTCTTCCTCTTCTGGGTCTCTGAGTAAGGCGAACTGAGAATGCTACTGTTGCAGAATTCCCCAGTCTGGACCATTCGTTGCAGCCATGTGGGCATTGAATTTGCATGAGGAAGATATGTCTGCTCGTTGTTTTGATGATAAACCCTCTTTAGTCCCCTTGCCTCGCTGGAGTTGGCAAAAATTAATGGTGCTGATTGAGGTACTGCTTGCCTAGACAGCTCGAGGTTGCGGAGTCCTGGAGTGTTCACTTCTCTTGGTTCTGCATATACAAATTGCTGCTGCTTGAGAAGCTGTCCATCTTTTGAACCCATCTGGCAAGTAATGCCAATGGCCCTATCCATGTTTTCTCGAGTGGCTATTCTATGTTCCAGTTGGTCTGTTGTTCTGGCTGGCAGGCACTGACCGGCCTGCCTTTGTAGCAATGGAAAAAAAGTAGTGCGCCTTTGATTTGTTCCGAACAAACTCACAGCTTCCAGTTGATTCATCATGGTTGATCTGTCATGGTGACCTATCTGCTGAGCTGATGTTATTCCGGACACAATGTTTACTCTCCTGCTGAGTTCTGAGGCTTGTGAATCTACAGGCAAGCGAAAACCCTCCATATTCCTCAACTCCTCTGGTCCAGCTACTGTGCTTGCCTCAGCTTTCTTTTCTAAGTCAAAATTCAAAGCTCTCCTACAGGACTTTACAGCAGTTCCATCATTGCCAACTGCAGTCTCCTGTGCAGCATCTGCCTGTTGACTTGCTGATTCTTTCAGGCCTTTCTTGCGTACGTACTTCCGCTTTCCAGATGGATTCTCATTTACCTTTTGTTTTACCTGAGCTTCAGGTTTTCTAGTGCTCTTTGGCTTACCTTCTACAATCACCTTCGGTCTGTGCTTTTTTCGCTTGGGTGCTTTCTGCTGGGGTGTTGTATTAAGGTCAATGCCTTGGTTGCTTTCTACGATGGCATCCTTCTTCTGCTTGAAAGATTCCACAATATTCTCCAAGAGTTCGTCTGAATGGTTTGTTTCACTTGTCAATGAGAACAACTTTCCCTGCTTGTCCTTCTCTTGGATTGTGCTTTCGTATGGTGAGGATTCAAGTAATGCAGAAAACTGGCTGTCCTCATACGGTGTTGCTGGTGCAAACAATAAGTTGGTCATCCTTGGTGGGGAGCTGACTTCTGGTGGAGTGGAGTTTAGATCATAGGTCGGTCGCGAAGGCAAAGGGAATTCATCTGTAGAAAACATAGTTCAATCTTCACTGTTAGCGGATGCACAGTACAATCTTTGACGGAATGATATTCTTAAGCTCATAAAATACCAGGTACGAACAAATAAGGCAGCAACCAAGCTTCGTCCTACTGAGTCAGCTAAACGAATTTTTTATGGTATTGCACTGTCTGGAGCAACATAGCATACACAACTTCAAAATTTTAGTGTCACTCCATTCTTGTTAGCGAATTCTAAGGTAGAATAGCATAAAACAGATAAAAAGACGGTCGTATATGTTGACACCAAAGGATGCATTAGCTAGCAGAACCGCTACTGTGGGGAGGATGCTACTCAGTCCAGTGGATGCAAGGTTCCTTGGTTTCAGTTGATTTATGAAGGTAAGGATTCTTTTCGTAATCCGACAAGCGGCCTTCATATTTGGTCTAGAGCTATTTGTTTCCGTCATCTCTCGTGGTGTCTTAACCTAATTTTAAAATGGAGACTTGTATTAGAATGATCTATTCTTTATTTCTTGATGTATTTTAAATATTTGGTTCATTGCAGTAACTATCTCGATGGAGTGACTTATATGTTTCTCTACAGAAGCATATCCTGACAAAATACCTTACGAAGTCTAATATTTTCAGTCCGGGAGGAAAGTCTTCCGCACTGGCAATTGATAATCTTTAGTTGCGCTACTGAGAAAGAATCCCGAGACAAATATTTATACTTACATTCGGTTGTCTGAGTAGATGTGTAGTCTCTTATGAATGCACTTGTGCTTGCAGCATTCATCTGGCTGCCGATCAAGTTTGTGGTGAAATCTCCACTGCTACTGGAAATTGGCTGGAAATTGGAAGACCAAGGTCTCTGATCCCCGTTGGCACCACTGCTCGAAGCTCCTTCAATTGATGCATCAAAAGCAGAAGCGTCGAGTCCCAGCAAACCCATCATTGGTCCACTAGTCCAACCTGTTCGATCCATATCGAAGATAGGCGTCGATTGTCCAGCAATCCGATCAATCAGCTGGTTCGTCTGGGCCAAATCCACATCATACCCGAGGTAGCTCTGAATCTCCTCTGCTGGTGCTCTAAAGTCGAGATTTTGGACCGACCCACCATTACAGTAAGGCATCTCCTGCATATAACCGTGGCCATTGGGCAGGCCAGCAAATATAGGGCAATTCGTTCTGCCCTGTGTGCTCTCGATTTGATCAACTGGAGTCGCACGAGGTCTTACTGGGATTGGTCTCTGTGGGGTGTGTACTTCCCAATTGCCAATCTCAAAGTCTCCTCCTTGCGGCATTGGGAACCCACCGCCCGAATTCCACCCGGAATTCATGCGGCCTTCTTGTTATTCCAATCCCTTGTACAATTCCTTCTCCAGTCGGCTGGAATCTCGAATGTCTTCTATTTTCTTCTGGTAGCCAAATGCGGCTGCCAAAAGAACAAGAAGTAAAAAAGACAGCAAATTCTCCAGAATCCTAGTGTTTCGCTCCAAAACCTGATCTTTTTTCCTGCCACATTTCCTCAAAATTCACCGAGCTTCCGAAATCCCGCAGCCGAATTCTCGCTGAACCGCAACCTCCTCCTCTAAGAGTGCCGTGCGCACCCAGTGAAATCGTCAGCTGTTGGAGATGCCTCCCCCACCTGATTGAACCCAAATTGTACATTAATGGTTTTTACCCAGATGTTTCCCAACAGAACTAAATCCAGCTAGCGATGCCCCCAGCTCCTCAAAACACGGTCAAAGAACACGAGCAGAAATGGAAACAAATTGCAGAAAAAACCAGCAAGTATCTGAAGGAAAAAAAAATGATGGAAAACTCCTGAATCAGCAGGATTTGGTAACGAATTGATTCAGCTCCTAAATGCGGCGAAATCGATATCCACGAAAACAGCGAAAAACGGGGAAGGAAATCTCCTCGGAATCTTCGGAGATGCAGGGGAAGAAATGAACGAGACGAAGAGCAGCAGAAGAGAAACAGCTCGTCGGTGGCCCGGTCAATGTCCGAAGCAAATTCAAGCGAAATTAGGCGGAGATGGAGAATGGGATTCAATTTCGAGCTCAGCTCACCGATCTGGTCGCGGCCCCTCGGACGGCCGCCGCCTGGTGGGTCGCTTCAGGAAGCGAATCAATGCCGGAAGCAAAAGCCCAGTCAGTCTTCGCCGCGGTAAACAAGCTCTCTAGAGAGAGAGAGAGAGAGAGAGAGAGAAGAAAGAGGAGAGAGAGGAGAGAAGAGAGAGGAGAGAGAGAATAGACCAAATAGATAGAGAAATATATAATATTTGGATGAAAAGAAATGCAGTTTTTATAAATATAATAATACAACGGAGGAGAGAGAGAGAGAGAGAGAGGGGTATGAATGGGGGGTGCACCTTTGGTATCTTCAGACCCGGCCACACCAACCAGTTAAATGACTCGCAAAATCTGAAAATTACCTTTCTTGGCTGTTGCCAAGTTTCTTGACATACAAAAAGAAAAAAAGAGGAAACACCCAGAATAGACCTGCTCTGGCCCCCTTCCCTCAAGGGCAAAAAAAAAATTCCGAGAAAAGGTATGCACAATGTAAAAAAAAAAAAGAAAAAGTGATTGACATGCCAATCTCGGTAGTTCGTGACTGCTGCTGATGTCCTGTCGGGATCGCTGATCCGAGGCCGCGCCCGCCGGGTTAGTCGATGTCTATGTGAGTGATCCGATCCGATCCTATCCGACTCATAAAGTGTCGTCGCGTCCTTTACTGTTATTTGGCCCGGTCATTACAGAGAAATTCCGATAGTTTCTCTTTATGCAAATTCTTTCCAAAGTGCTGCGACCTTTATAACATGGATATAGTTTTGCCCAACATGCTGAGTTCCTGAGAAAATGCTTGCAAATACTAAAAGAAAAAAAATTCTCAAATTTTCTTGCAAACTTTTTCGCGAAGCTGTGACTTTTTTCCACAAAAATGATATTCCCCACCTAACCCTAATACATAGTTTCTACATCGTACCGCCGAGTACATCGGCATTTATTCGTGAGCCACATTCATAAACGAGAAAAATCATAAACCTCGTCGAATTCGTCGGACGAGCTCGGGGCGAGCGTGGTCCACGGAACAGGTGTTGCGCCACCTATCTTTTGATGCCTTATCTTGGACGAGTGAATGCTCCTATGTACTATCGGAAAATCAATTTTTTCTTTATTTTTGGTGTGCGAACATTAAATGCCGGGGGGGCATCTTGCAAAATTAAACGCGAGGACAGCAAGTGTAGCCCACCCCCCTCCCCCATATGCTGACCAAACCACACGAGAGACCTTAAAAAGCCAAATTCGCTCCTCCCCCAACCCCCCCCCCCAACCTAAAATCTCCAATTGGACAAATCGACCCTTTTGATGAATGATTCTCGTACGACCAAGAAGGTAGTGGGGAGTGAGTTAGGCCATATGGTAAGTAATTAGAACCACCAACCCTCCACCCCCCAAAAAAAAAGAAAAAAAAACAATTTTTTTTTTGAATAAGCAAAGAAGCAATTGCAATTTCTTTCTACTTTTTTTGTGTGCGTGCGTGCGTGTGTTTTTTTTTTTTAAATTTGTGGTGGGATAACTTAACATACATGAATGCGAAAGTGGCTCTATATGACAAAGTAACGTCCGTGGGGGCAAACCTTTTGTCTCTCTCTCTTTTCTCTCTCTCTTTTTTTTTTTCATGAATGGGGTCGGGTTTAAGCTAAAAAAAAATTGGAAGAGATCCGGTCCTTTTAAAGCGGGGTTAAAAAAAAAAAGGGCTAAATGCCCCGAGGGGGGTCCCCCTCCGTCCCCCCCCTCCCTCCCTTCCTTTAAGGGAAAAGCCCAAAAACGCCCCCGCGTTTTCGGAAAAACGGAATACCCCGGAGGGGCATTCGCGGTAAAAAAACCGAGCCCGGCAAAGGGGAGGGGCGGCGCAGGGGGGTGGGGGGTGGCGCCGCGTGGGGCGTTTCCGGCCTGGCCGAAGCACCGGATTCGGCCAACGGCGGAGCCACCTTTTCCGTCACGGCTCGCTTTAGCGGGGGACTGGACTGACTTTGAATATAAAAAGAGGCTTTTCTGATGATAATTTTTTTTTAAAAAAAATAAAATTAATTGGTTTATTTATGGAGGAGCCAGTTAAAATTAATTTTAAGCAAAAATGCAGCGGAAAGTTGGAAAAGGAGGAAAAAGGAATTTGGAGGCGGAGGAGGTGGAGGTGGAGGTGGTGGAGGAGGAGCCAATTTAATTAATTGGTTATATTGGGGAAAAAGGTCAAAAAGGAAAAAGGGGGGCGATGGCGTCGCTCACGATCTTCATGCACGGAAATATTTATTTTTTTCCCAACCTTTTTTTTTTTGGGGCTCGACGAGGTGGCGGTGACTACGTCGAGCCCTGCGTGATTGCGGCCCGGACCTAGCGCCCGCTACTTGTCGGCGGGGTCGAGCCCGAGTCCGAACGAGAAATTTTTATTAAAAAAAAAAACGGGGGCTGATCTCGCGAAAAATTACGAGTTTCTTCTTCTTCTTCTTCTTCGCCGCGGGACACTGGGTGTCCGTCCGTTGCCACGTCGGATCCGTTTGTCCGGCGCTGTTCGTGAATATTGCCGCGCCGGACTTTTCAGGGTCCTTGTAAAGAGAAACCTAGCAGAGGGAATTTTTCGAGCCGCCGGTGCAGAGGGTATTTGCGAGACCGGGAAAAAAAATATTCGGAGTATTATGGATCGTGAGGAAAAGTTCAGGATTTTTTTTTTCATGGGAAAAAGAAGAAGTTTTGATCCAAATAAATTGATTTGACGTAGTTTATTATCGGGGGTAGTTACCTAAATGGTCCCCGAATTTTTGTCAAATGTGCAATGTGGGTCCTTTAAGTTTTAATTCGTTCAGTATGATCTCTGAACTTGAGCGCAATGTGCAATCTTGCCCTCGAACTGTTAATTTATCCAATGTGGTCCCTGAACTTTTAATAAATGTTCTATCTAATTTATGTATTATTATATCCTCGAATTATCTAGTCCGGGATCTCAATTGAACACGTACGAAAAGTTGACCGGCTGTACCGAACAGATTAAAAATTTAAAGATAACATTGTACGTTCGGCTCGGAAATCATTTGTCATTATCTGAAAGCCGGACTTCAAACTCAAGCTTGTGGAAGCGAGCGCTCTTCTATCATTCCGTGACTTTAGCATGGAGAGTCGCTTCCATCAGTCATTCTCCGTCCCACTTTCGTGAAGGCCATAGTACCAAAAAGCAAAAGGCGAGGAACATGGGGTGGGGGGCGCTGTGGTGTGTTCCGTGCGCGGCTTCTTCACGGGACTCTCCGTGCGCGAAAGATCTTTAAGAGGCCTTACGACGAGGCGCCCGCCTTTTGCACTTCCACGCCCAGGGAGGGTCGCAGATCATCTATGGTTGCCATTCTCGTCGGCGAGGCTGGTGTAAAGGAGTTTAAATCGAGGCCGGGCCGATCTGGCCGGCGTAATTCGCAAGCTCAGGCCGGATCGCCGCACCTCTCGCGCGCGATCCCGTGCACTCGAGCTTAGGCTCGATCGGTAGGAATTGAGTGGCCATCGGTACGCTAGGTCCTGAAAAACGTCTCGAATTTTGGCCCGTGATGGGTCGGCGCACTGGGAACTCTTATCGGGGAGCTCCCGGGTCAATCGCTTCCGTTCGCGCTCGGCTATTATATCAATTTGGGCTTCCAGAGCATGTGATTGCACGTTATACTCCGGTTAACTTAGCAACGGAGCCAAAGGTTTCGAGCCCAATCGCCCGTAGCGGGATTTCACCTGTCCGTATACAAGGGTTCTCCTTCTAATACGTGGGACCACTGCTATTGTTCCAAGCTCGTATTTCGGGTTCGCATGTTTAAGCTTTCTTTCGTTATCATATCAGCCGTCTTATGTTGGATAATAACTCCCGTACCTAAATTTTTCTCTAACAGTTTAAATTTTTAAAACCGCCATTATCCTCTCAAGTTTAATTCAACTAAAAACTTTTTAGAGCCGGCCGAAGCGTAGAGCATAATGAAAACCGAAAGCAATATCACATTCATTTTTGCCGATTTTACAAACGAATTCATATGTTTAGTGTAAATATGATTTGACACCTAAATTGGGCTTGCCATATTAGCTTCAATCAAGTATTGCGAATTCGAGCTCAATCTTAATTAAATTAAAGGGGCGCAACTAATTTCAATGTCGAGTTTGACTTTTCTAATTCTCGAAAATCACTCAAATTCAACCCAAACTCTGATGAGAACGGAGTCGCCTCCACCAGTCAACAAGTCTCGAGCAGTCAATCTTTGAGTGGTTGCTGCTTCACAACCATTCGCACCAGCGACCCCAAAACTGGTAGGTATTGTACTTGGTTACTGCACAACATATATATAAAATTGCCATGGATATGCATAAAGGTTGAATTTCCAATTTGAAAGGAATCAAATTTAGGCCGACAATTCGTGACATAATCGTATCATGCCGAATTTGGGGAAATTGTCCAATCCGTTCGAAATCTGTTGTACGGATGTCAATTTAGTCCTAAACTTTTTAATTTTGCCAACCTTCGTGCTAAATTTCAATGCAGTAATTCCGGTCAATTTTCGCTGAAAATCTCCGATGTGGTGAGGTGCCCGGCGATGACTAAACCTCTATGTCGGTGATTTTCGGTGAAAATTGGTTGGAATGATTATATTGGGGTTTCGTATAAAGTTCTAGGACTAGATCGAAAAAATTGAAAAGTTTAAAACTGTATTGGCCTAAGTGCAACAAATTTAGGATTGATTGGGTAATTTTTCCTATCAAATTTCGATTCAGCCCGAATTTGACACGACTATCAGTCATGATTATCCTTGCAATCCAAATGCGATAAATTTATCAAACGAGCGGACATGACATGACATGTCGACCACATTTATCGTGGTGTAATCTCCAATATATATAAACGTGCAGTAATTAATTTAAATGTTAGCTTGTCTGAACGTACATAAACGTGTTGCGTGGACATGAATGAAATGTTGACCCGTTTAACTCGCATGTCTGAATGCACCATGAGCGGATCTAAATGTCAAACTCATGCGCAATTTATTCATTATATGTCTAAGAATTCGGCGACCCGTCATGACACGAACACAATTAGCCTCGATTAGAACGCGCTTATCATCGAGAAAGTCTCGTGAAAGTGGGTCGCGCCAAAAAATTTGTCAAACGTAAGTCGCACTAACGAATTAGTGGAGTCAAATTAATATGGAATTATTACATCAACGTGTGACGAAAACAAACAAGTAAATATTAATTTTTTTTAAAGTTTGGCCCGTTGCATGACACGTGTAATGTTCTCTTTGTTTAGTTTTCTAAAATTTTTTTTTCCAGAATTATACGTTGTTCTATCTAAGATTCTGAAGAAAGCAAGATGCTACGGCGGGTCCGAGGAAAGAAATAAACAATTTCTTTTTAATATCTGTCTTTCTAATTTTTGTGACTTTCCAAAGTCGCCTGGATAAGTGTGCTTAGCAACTTGTTAATAAAAACTTTAGAAGAGATTTTAAAAAAATATCACGAGCTTAAACTTGCTTAATATTTAAATTCGTACGAATCTGACCTTCGCAACTTTCTATAATATAGCCGGTGTTGGCTTAATATAAAATACATTTGCCAACTGATAATACAAGTCCTCTTGTCATATTTAAAAAAAAAAAAAACGAATCGAGACTGATGATATATCGACACATGATGCCTGCGGAGATCGATTCTACTACGTGCAATAATGATATTCTCATTTTTCGATTTTCAAAAGCACAACATGTGTCTAAATATACCACCCACCTGGGTGGCGCTGCTGGAGCGCGCACTCTTCCTCTCGCAAAAGGTTGAGTGTTCGAATCCCGGGCGCCGCAGGGTGACTTAACCGGTGGCACGTGTGTGGTGGCTAGCACGTGTCGCCCCCAGGGTTTACTTCCCAGCTGTCGGCTGTGCGGGGGTTCCCTGGGTTATCAAAAAAAAAAAAAAACATGTGTCTAAATATTCATACGAACATGCAAATTTACGCGCCGATTGTTTTTATAAATTTACCACGGAAGATGCTCGATCTTGACATGGTTCGCCTTGGATTGCACTAGAGAGGTGGAATTAGTTTGGCGTTCGAAAACCGTCTCATGATATTACCCGATCTCACTGCTACTACACCAATGAGGCAAAAGAATTAGTTATGAATCGCAAATCCCAATGATCGGTAAAAAAGAAAGAAAGAAAGAACGGCACGAAATTACTGATGAACTATCAAATGCCAAGGCCAAAATAAGCAAGAAGGTGAATAATGATGAGTGATATCCTAAATAGAATCAGAACAATCACACAGATAATAAAAAAATTGATATACAAATTTACCCAGGTTCACCCCAAAATAAGGCTATGTCTTGTAAAGGGATTCCACCGTGATATTTAGGTTTACAATCATAACAACTCGTCACAATGATTTCTCATACGAGTACAATATATAGGACTTAAAAAGAGCTCAAAGCTCAAGTTTATCCGAATCCCTTTAATCCCATAACAAACAGGTCACCTTAAAACACAAGCCTAAAAGAAAAAAAAAAGCCGATGTTGTTTCAGGGGCGCTACCCTCAAGCTCCCACCCGCTCACTGGCGAGCGGGCCCACCATTCACTCACCACGGAGTAGAACTTCCAACATTCTGTGCGTAGGGATCACGTGTCGTCAGTTCATACTTTGGTTTTCCTAAACTCATGTGGGCATGCCTGGTACGAGAAATAAGGGTCCCCGAAGTATTCGCCAACTCCAACAATTATACGACAAGTTACCAAGGTTTTAGGGATAATGCCACTAGAGTCCCGTAACTTTTGTAATTTGTTGTGTGCCGTCTTTGGATTTTTGTCTATATAACCAGGTTCTTGAATTATACATTTGTTCGTTCGAATTAATCTTTCCATCGAAGGGTTAGACTAAAATGTCGACATGGCCGTTCACGTCAACGCTGCTTCAGCGTCCTTCTCCAACAAATTTCTTAAGTGGATCAACATAACTAGAAATTAGAAAATGAAAACGTGCGAACCCGACGGAGAGAAAGAGAGAGAGTGGGGGAGGGCAAGGGCGGCCTGGCGAGTGGTGGCAGAGCCGCTCAGCCACCGTCCAAGATCCATTGGCCGTTGCCAGCTGCTCGCCCCTCGCCGCCGAGACGACATCGAACAAATCGTCCACTGATTTTGAGGACCCGATTGACACAAATGACTTCTGGGGCTTTTTTCCATCTGCTGGGGTCAAGGCTCGTGGAAGGATCTCAGCTGATTAAGCTTCTGTTCTTCGTTGTATGTGTGGAGAGAGAACTTAGGGATGAAGAGCTTAGAGCAGTGGAAGACGAAGGGAAAGGTCCTGCAGACGTGAAGATCATCATAGATAGGACCCATACTTGCTCCGTCGAAGATGGATGGGGGCGGCGCTGCTGCCGCCTGAGCCAGACGAGGGTCCCCTCCCCCTTGCCAGGTGGCGCCGCCCAATGGCACACCGAGGCTTAAAGTCAGGGAGGCGAGACAGGAGTTTTCAATCACATACCCACATTATATATAAAGATTTGGGTGAAGGGACTTCCTAACGTACGTGTTAGAGTTGCGGTACCTCAAATTGCATGAGGCAGTTTCCTAAAAGTTTTTAAGTTGTTGCAGTTGGGAGTAGCTCATCGAATGCCGGAGGAAAATTGTTCAAAATATTTTAAATTTATTGTACTTTTGCTAATTCAGTTCTAAATCTTTTATTTCCGTCAATTGAGCCCATTCGGTCAATTTTGGCCTGAAATTGCTAACATGGACATCGGCTGTTTTATGTGGTACAATCGGCGCTAATGTGGACAAATTTTGCTAATAATATTATTATATTTTTTTGAATTTTTTATTAGTTTTTATACTTTTCTTTTCTTTTTTGGATCAAATGGCCGGCGGGGCCGCCAGCTATTGGCTGAGGGCCAATAACCTCTGCTGGCTACTAAACGAGGGCTGATAGCCCCGTTTGTCCTTAAGCAAGGGCCACAAAGCCCTAGCCAGCCGGGGGTGAGGGTCGCAACCCTTGATGTATCACTTGGCCCCAAGGTAGGGGCGGCCTTGCCAGCCCTTTGAACAAAAAACGAAAAAGGAAAAGAAAAGAAAACGGGAAAATAAAAAATCGAAATAATATTAAAAAATATTATATTTTGTCTATATCAGCGTTAGCCGACTGTGTCATGTGATAGCCGACATTGTTTGGACTCCCACGTTAGCGATTTCCTACAAAAATTGATTGGATAAACTCAATTAACAAAACGTGAAAATGTATATGACTTAATTGACAAATTCAAAAAATTCAAGGCTGAATTGAAATACGTTTAAGACTTTTGAATAATTTTCCCCCTTATGAGCAACACTCTCGCACTTTTGTCTGAAACGTGGCACACAGTCAAAGATTTGGGTGAAGGGACTTGCAGTACCTCGAATTGTGTGAGGTACTTTCTTAAAAGTTTTAAGTTGTCGCAGTTAGGAGTAGCTTATTGAATGCCTTGTAAGGATGAAAATTATTCAAAAGTCATAAATTTCTTGTTTTTTTGCCAATTCAATCCTAAATTTTTTGTTTTCCCATTTGAGTCCATCCGACCAATTTTTTGTGAAAATTGCTTACATGGATGTCGGTTGTTTTATGTTATACGGCTGGCGCTGGCGTGAATAATTTTTAATAATATTTTTATAATTTTTTCGAATTTATTTTTCATAATTTTCTTTTCTTTTTTTCTTTTTTGGTTTAGAGGGCTGACGGGGCCACTGGCTACTGGTTGAGGGCTAATGACCTCCTCCAGCCATTGGGAGAAGACCGGCAGCCCCCCGTCAGCCCTTAGACAAGGGCCACAAAGCCCTCACTAGCCGGGGGTGAGGGTCGCAACCCTCGCCGTATCACATCTACCCCTAGGTGGGGGCGGCCCCACCAGCCGTTTAAACATAAAAAGTGAAAAAAGAAAAGAATAGAAAAGGGAAAATAAAAAAATTGAAAAAACATAAAAAAAAATATTAAATTTTGTCCATGTCATGTCGATCGGTCGTAATTGGACTCCCACGTCAGCGATTTCTTGCAAAAATTGACTAGATGGACTTAATTGATAAAACGTGAAAATATTTAGGATTTAATTGATAAAATTAAAAAAAATTCAAGACTGAATTGAAATACGTTTAAGACTATTTGGACTATTTTCCCCCTTATAAGCAACACTTCGCACTTCTGTCTCAAAAGTGGCACATGGTCACACTAAATGAGACATTGGGGGGAAATTGCATGGTCTCCAAATCATACTGACCTATATAATTTCAATTATCAATAACGTAATTTTCACGGATGGAACCTACGTGATCAGCGATGAAGATGAACACGATTCACATGATTATTGGTACATCATATAATATATTTTGGAATACCTAGCCCGTAGTTCATGCGTGCACGTACATCCGCATGCTGTCATTTTCAAAATTCCTCAATTTGAATTCAACAACTTTGGTCACGAGATACGACTATTTAACTGTTACACCGTCAAAGCGGTTCGTCGTCGGAGAGACGGATTTAACGCTGTCCTAAAGCTGAATTTCAAAGGAGGGAGAGACCAGCCGGCGGCTACATGTATATTTATTAATGGTATGGTTAGGTAGGGTGGAGCTGTAATAGGGTGATCGGTCACCATCAGCTTATGTTGCTTTCTTCCTCGTCTCCAACTCATCTTTTTGTTTTCTCCCCCAACTGGTCTCTGCGTTTGCTGTTTTCTCCTTGGAAAATTCGACGGGTCCAGTCCAACGGATGGGTCGAATGGAAAAAAAAAGTAAAAAAGGAAAAAATTTCGACCGTCGGATGATTTTAGGACGGTAGTAATTTACAGACAATTAAGGGAAATCACGGGGTGTAATTTCTTGTGTTACTTTTGATTGATGAAAGTTACGGCGCGGGAGGATGATTACTTGCGATGGTAGGGTCTTCGAGTTTACGAATTGGGAAGGAATGTCACGATCGAGAAGGTAAGTTACTAAGAATAGAAAAAAAGAGTAAAGATACAGTTACGTTGATTAGGATTTTTCATGAAGCATTATCGGATGCTTGGAGATGCAACCTTACAAGACTTCATGGTAAATTATTATATGTGAAGGATGGTTACTTAACTTGTCATTTTACAAAGGTTTATATGAAAATTACGTTTATTGAGGACAATTACTAAACACAAGTACCATCGCTTGCGTCAATTTGAGATATTTAGCAATGCTATCGGTCAATTACTTAAGTATTAGCATTTTCATGGTACGAGCTCTATAAATAGATTTACCATAGGCAAACTTCCGGTTACAAATGCAAACGAGTGACGACTGTTATATGTAAGTTAGGACTCATAAAGTAAAATTACTATCAACAAGTACAATCCACCTTACGATGGTGTTAGGTAGATTACAATATATTCAAGAAATTTACTGTTAAAAAACGGGACTTGCCTGTAGGAGCACCCTGATTCTCTAGTGCCTTTGGACCATCTTGCTGCTGCTGCTCTTTTTCAACATTTCACACGAACTTTAATCATTGACATACAACGTTTTCCATTAAAGGAAGGATGCATATCCACGGGACGGCGCTGATTTTTAGGATAAAATCCTGAGATCCATGCGTCACAGTGGACAATGCCTCGTGACGGAAGACATAGAGATCCAGAAATCAATATATTTTTTTTTTGGGTTGAAAAAGAAGTACACATTCGATCCATAAACTTGTGCTCTTCTTCCAATGTGATCTTCTAACTTATAACTTATGCAGCCAAGTTCCAAATTAATATAATAATCTTTTCTACTAGTTCCTCCGTCTCGTATTTAAAGTTTACACAATTTGTCGATCGGGGGAATTGATTGGAAATATTTTACGAGTCCAAAGAGTTGATTGCACAAGTTTTAAGTTTCAGGGCGGTCAAACTAAAAAACAATACAGTTCAAGGACCAAATCCGTAGTTTCGCCGTTATAATTAGTAAGACTGGTCTTTTAACTAATAGCGGCGGGCAAGACAACTCGTGTAACCTGCAAAACCGGCATAGCCTGGTAGGTTCTAGAGAGCATATTAGAGCTTGCAAGGTAGGTTTAAACTTCCAAAATTTCAGAACCAATGAGTACATACTTGTACCCTGTGTAAGGTAGCCTGTACAAAGATACAGGGTATTCTACGTAAGGTTTGAGAAAGACATTTCTCTTGAACTATCTATGATGTTTTCTATTCTTTACAAATTTTTTCCATGCTTTAATATGTGAAATGATGGGAGGAAGCATAACTTCGAGGTGTTATTCTGTCTTACGATTATAGCACTAACAGTGATGGGGCAAAACGCTGTCCAATTTGTACGCCTTCTTTTCTGTTGATGCCATTAAGTATCATAGACATTTAGATTATTCAATAAGTCCTACATGAAAGATCTCAATTGGTCTTCCATTGTAGCCTGCTAAGTTATAGATATCTTGCGCACCACACTCCAATAGTTTATGATTTTTAAGCAAAATATCTTTCAATAAATATCTTTCGCACCATTTTGTGCACAAAATGGGTGTTTATTCTATTTTTGTCATAGGACGATTATTCTATTCTTTTTCCTCTTTTGATCATAATTCAATCAAAACTTATCAAATTATCTTAATCTGTAGGACAAATTCTTTTATTCTTCCATGTTGATGGAATTGGAATAGCTCCCCCTATTCATTATTATACTACTCGATTTGTATGAAATCGAATATTTTATTTGGATGAAATCCAATCGGATTTCAATATTTCTTATTTTTTATTCCAACCAAAAAGAAAGAACTTGAGTAGAAGGTTATATCTTTCTTTTTATGAGTTATTTTTTTAATGGGTCTGTTTTTTGTGTTATTTTGTACTATACAATCCCATTGCTTGTGGGATCATTTTCTCACAAGAGATGATGAAAAGAATTAGGTTAAGCCATGCGTATCAGATTGCATGCTTTAGGTTTTGTTCTCACCGTATTAGCCTTCACATGACGGAGAGTGCCAAGCTATATATGAAAAATAATGCAATCCATACTTAAACAATTTAAACTTTTGGAATAAACCGTTGCACATTATTATCAACGAAACGACATAGAAGCATTTCTAAATCACCTTTTCATGCGGTACTTGTTAGAAAAAAGCAATTTGCTGCAACTTGCAAATTCAATACACAGAGATGATAACGTGTATCCTAATGTGTAGCCGGCACTTTGCACTAGTAGATTATAATAAGAAGTTCTTGGCTTTGGTAATTGGACATCCTAAACAATTCTTATTTAACCTATTGTTGCATGTCCATGCTAAGGAAAAGCGAATCCTGGGACGAGTTGTCCTTGAGGCACTATCTAACCTTAAATCTTTCATTAAAAGTCGGGAGGAGAGTTAGTTGAGGCTTGCTTTCTCGTGTTTTTCCAGTGAATAGGCACGGGACACGACAAACAGCTATGTCAGCAACACCACTTATGGTCCAACGGGTTATTGGTTGCATCCAATGTAGTTAGTCCAACATAAGAGATACGTGCGAGCGTGTGTGAAATCTTAAAGACTACTTTATGGAAAACATATGCATTGTCTTAATACTTTTATTCCTGACAAGAAGAAAAAGTCTCAGGAGCCAAAATACAAAAGGAATGTACACAGGAAAAAGTACCACAAAAGTTATAAACCTAGTGCACTGGTACCAATTTATTCTAAACCTTTCAATTAGACCAATTTAGTTATAAACTTTTTTTACATTAGTTTTAATTTAGTCAATCCAGCTAATTTAGACCGGAAATCACTGACATGGACGCCGGCCGTACTAACATGGCATGCCTAGTGCTACATGGACATTTTTCATAATAATTTTTAATTTTTTAAATATTTTTTTCCTTCTCTTTCTTTTGGCCTGTGGCTGGTACCTAGCCATGGCTGGCAACGGGCCACAAGCGAGGGTCAACGAGGACCTTGTCGGATAATGGAGAGGGTGACCCTTGCCTGTGGCTGGTTGCCGGCCATGGCCAAGTACCGGCCACAAGCCAAAAGAAATAGAAGGAAAAAAAAAAGAAGGGAAATTCTTTTTAAAATATCAACAAAAATATCAATATCAGTGCCGCTCGTCTGCTGATCGTGCTACATAGGACGGTTGGCATTCAAATAAGCTATTATTAACCTAAATTAGCCTGATGGACTAAATTAGTACAAATGTGAAAATGTTTAGGACTAAATTAGTCCAATTGAAAGATTTAGAACTTAATTGATACCAATATAATAAGTTTAGGATTTGGTACTTTTCCCATTTACATGAGTTAAAAGAATTCGACCTTATCGAGCAATACTCCACCCTACTCAAGAAATTCCGATTGGATTTGGTAATAGAATAACATTTTTTTGTTAATAATGGAGTTTGATGTGAAGGTTCTTTATTAGATGTGGCAATGTCCCGTCACTCACATGTCGAGTAATTTATTAGAGATATAAATATTTATTTTCTAAAAGTAATCTCAAAAGAATAAACTCAAACCCATTAGAATAAACTCATACATTTGGTGATTATCAACATATTTTACATCGGATTGGGAATGGAGTAAAAGAATCAACTTGTGATTAAATGGTTCCATGCAATAAATATTTTCGATGGCGATACGTGAACAGTTACTTATCCAAGACCATAAAATAGGCACAGCAAGGCGATTGGACGGAGACTTCAATAGTGATTGGCGAACCCAAAGCAATAGTAAGGCTCCGTTCGTTTGGGGAAAAATATTCTCCCGGAAAATATTTTCCGGGTTTTCCGGTGTTCGGGGGCGGAAAATGTTTTCCGTAGGAAAATATTTTCCTTCCCCCCTTACAAAATAGCCTAAGTTTCTGGAAAATGATTTTCACTTCTTCAAAAGTGGAAATCATTTTCCGGAACTTTTTCTTCTTCTTCTTCACTAAGGTGGCCGGCCACCACCTCCGCCGCCGGTCGCCGGCCGCCGCCTCCGCCGCCGGTCGCCGGCCGCCGCCTCCGCCGCCGGTCGCCGGCCGCCGCCTCCGCCGCCGGTCGCCGGCCGCCGCCTCCGCCGCCGGTCGCCGGCCGCCGCCTCCGCCGCCGGTCGCCGGCCGCCGCCTCCGCCGCCGGTCGCCGGCCGCCGCCTCCGCCGCCGGTCGCCCGCCGGTCGCCGGCCACCGCCGCCGGTCGCCCGCCGGCTGCCGCTGCTGCCGGTCGCCCGCCGCCGGCCGCCCGCCGCCGGCCGCCGCCGCCCCCGGCCGCCGCCGCCCCCGGTCGTCGGCCGCCGCCGCCGCCGGCCGCCGCCGCCACCTCCGGTCGCCCGCTGCCGCCGCCGGCCGCCCTCCGCCGCCGCCGCCGCCCTCCGCCGCCGCCGATCACCGGCGAAATATATTTTCCGAAACTTTTTCATATTGATCGCCGAACACCGGAAAATTATGTTCCGAGAAAACATTTTCCAGGAAAATGACTTCCGGAAAAATATTTTCCAAAAGGAGAATATTTTTCTCCAAACGAACGGAGCCTAAGTTCTCGAAGACAGTTCCGGCACTATTCATTTATCAGGTGACATGACTAGTATCCGTTCTAGCAAACACAGTCAATCATTAATGAATCATTGTTAATGATGAATGATTTGACAGCATCTAAACAAATCATCCCTATTCAGATGGATCAAGCTCGCTTTTTAAAATGACATTCAAGCAATGACATTAAGGTTAAAGCCTCTCCTTTTTTGTCAGAAGAATTAAAGTCTCTTTATACAAAGAGAAAAGTACACTAAAAATATTATAATTTTCATCAGCGAAAATCGACAATGTCAATATTTTTTATTGGATTACTTAGGTGTCATATCAAAGAGAAAACGATTATTTAGGTGTCTTTAGCGACAGATTCCGACAAAAATTTTTATTCGACTTGTTTTAATAAATTGTTTAATCATAGTGATTTTTTTTATGAAAGAAGTCCAACGTGGTCGATGAGATGGCCATTCCATACCTATATGACAATGCAACTGTATCTCTCTCTCTCTGTCTCTCTCTCTTTCTCTCTCGGCATTGTCCTCTCCCATTCACTCACTCAATTGGTGCAAGGAAAATTAGGGCTTGGCTTGATGGTTGGAAGGGAAAAAAGTTGGGACTCGGTGTCAACCAGATCTTGATTCTCACCTTTATCTTGGCTTTGTTGACACGAACTTGAGCCGATCTTGCTTATTCTCCTCTCTATTACAAGATTCAGCTTTTAATTTGGTCTCAAAATTGTCAATTTGAATTAAGGTTTCAAGGAGAGTTGACTTTTGGGACAAATCGAAAAGCATTCTCTTAGGGCTCGAGGCACAGAAAGAACTTTAGGTTTTTCATGTGTACCAACGCCGTTTAAGAGAGATTTGGAACAAGGTTTGGGGCAGAAAATTCTCATTCTCCAGTTCGTTCGTAGAAGCTTGCTTTTTTGGAAAGGACAAAAAGGTCTTTGTCACTGGATTGGGTCAAAGAGCGGGTGACTTGTGGGCCCGCTCACAAAATGGTTGGGTTTGGTTGAATATTTTAGGCCTCTTGGGTGGATCTAGACAAAAATTCCAAGTCCGCCCTTGTATTTATTAAAAGAATAACAAAATATGTTTTATTAATAATTTTACTTTCATATTTAATACTTGTAAACACTAACAAGATAAATAAGCCCAAGTTTCTAATGTAGTGGATAAAAATAGTACAGAACTCATAGGTAAAGTAATAAAATAAAACACAAAACCCTAAAATTTTGTTTCATCTTTTCTATTCTATTCATTTTCAGTTGAAAATTTTGAAAATAGAAAAAGAAAAAAAAAGGTGGTCCGGTGGGGGGGCTTAGCTTGCCCCTTTTTATTTTACCTTGGGCGAGCATGTGCACTTGCCCAAGCTCGCGAGTACAGGTCTAAGAAGGACCTTGGGAGGTTCAAACCCGCCTAATGAGCATGTCTACTCATCATTATCCCTTGTGCTTATCTCGTGTCACTACTTATTGAGTTGTTTCACTCGTGCCATGTGTCCATCCTTTAATTAATAAAAAAAAGTTATTTTTTCCTCCGTTCATGATTGAAAGAAATTCCCTTCACAAGTATACCTCTAATTGATAGGTTATAAGCTACAAGTATCACTCCATCAATCTTAACGAAAACAACACCAGTTGTTTTATAACTCACCAGTCAGTGGCATATTGGAGGAGAACGTAACCTTAAAGAGAAATCTTGGTTATTCTTAATCTCTCTTCACCTCCTTTCATGCCAACACACAACCTCGACTGCTAAAGTCTTTGCTACCACAATCTCCAAGAACTTAAGCCCTATAAGCCACCATGTCAATAGTCTCATCCACTCACATACCTCTCTCTTTGCCTCTTTGACATCTTCCTACTCTCAATCTTCAGGTCCATCGACTAGATCTGGGATGGCGACATGTTGTGGGCTCTATACGTGATCCACCACAAGCTCTTGTGCCCTCGATGAATCTTGTTCACGGGGTTCAAAGTGGTGCCGAGCTCCATCAATGGCGAGAAGCAAAGGAGTGTGTGTGTGTGAGTGTGAGAGAGAGAGAGAGAGAGAGAGAGAGAGAGAAAGAGAGAGAGAGAGAGAGGTTGGCACCGCTAAGAGAGGTGGCCACAGTCACGATTGATAAAGGTGTTGTCCCTTGATGCAATGGAGAAAAAACTTGACTTATCTCTATACTTTATATTCCTTCAAGAGAAATTTCTTGGTAATAATATGTTGCTTTGTGCAAAGAGATGCATTAGAGGCATTGCATTAGAGGCACTGCCTGTTGAAATGTTTTTCTATCATGAAAACATGTGATTGTTGGACATGAAAAGAGGTGACTGTTGGATATGAAAATATGTGATTTTTGCATTGAAAAGAAGTGATGGTTGATAATGAAAAGTGGTGATGGTAAGGATACAGCACCTATTCCCAAGAGATGTGTTAATTGGTTGTCTGTAAATACGATCAAATCATACATTGTTCAACACACTTGTTCATGAACAACAACATTCTCTTCTTCATAACTCTCTCTTCTTCACAATATTCTCTCTAATTTTCTCTTTTCACACACAAATTTGATAGCACATTCAAAGTGAAATTTCAAGAGAAAAATTCATTGTCGAACTCATTTATCCGTGGCTTTGATGTATATCCCGGAGGTATTTTGTTTTAAATCGGTAGTAAAAATATTGAGAGCAATACCTTAACGATAGTGATCACTATCACGATTAAAGTATCAAAGAACTATAAATTACCGCTCTATCTCCATCAGCAATCAATTTTCCCCAACAATCTTAAGGTATTATTTTCATGGAGATTGAGACAGTGGCTATATCAAGTGCTCGCAATCTTGACAAGTATGTATTATTGAAACTTTTATTAATGTTTACATGCTTGAGTCGTCTTCTTCATGGAAAAATATAGTATCTCACGTTGGCAATAGTACTTTGAAATTTACGAATAAAAGTGGTATGTATTATCTTGATAAGAAAAGGATGATGAAAGTAGGTGTCATGGAAGAATTCTCAATGCTCTGCCATATCGTCTATATGAAAATTTTTGATCTTACACAAATTCCAAAGACACTTGAAATCCCTTGGAGACCAAATACTATTTGGAGTGTGCAACGAGAGTTTGATACCTTCACCTAGGGAGATCACTAAGGGTGCGCATGATAACCATTCTGTTCCGGAATGAGTTCCTGAACCAGAAATAGATTTTTCTATTTCTGGTTCCTGGATGAGTTTCTGGGAAAAAAAACCCGTTTGATAACGACAAAAAATTTCTGTTTCTAGAACAGAAACCCGTTTGATAACAGCATGAAATTTCTATTGCCTGAAACAAAAACCCGTTTGATAAACAACATAAAATTCTATTTCCAGGAACAGAAATCCATTTTTTTAAAAATGGAATAAAAATAATAAAAAAATCTAAAAAATTCATAAAAATCTTTAAAAAAATTAAAAAAATTAAAAAATTTCAAAACTTCACAGAATGGCTTAGAATATACGTGGCCAACCATTTCAAGAGAAATTTAATTTTTTTGAGATTTCCAAAAAAAATTAAAAATTTTAGAAATTTCAAAACTTCATAGAATAACTTATAGAATACATATGGCCACCCACCTTGAACGAAATTTAAATTTTTTTAGGTGTTGAAAAAAAAATAAAAAAGTGAAAAAAATGAAAAATTTCAAAACTTCACAGAATGGCTTAGAATACCTGTAGCCACCCACTTTAAGTGAAATTTAAATTTTTTTAGGTACAAAAAATATTAAAAATCAAAAATTTGAAAACTTCACATAATGGCTTGGAATACTTCTAGCCACTCACTTTGAGTAAAATATAAAATTTTTGAAGTGCCCAAATGGCATTTTTTATTTTTGCTTTTTTATTTCATCACCTAAAAAAACATTAAATTTCACTCAAAGTTGGTGGCCACAGGTATTCTAAGCCATTCTAAGAAATTTTCAAAATTTTCATTTTTTTTATATTTTTTTCGACAGCTAAAAAATTGAAATTTCCCTCAAAGTAGGTGACTACATATATTCCAAGCCATTCTATGAAATCTTGAAATTTCTGATTTTTTAAATTTTTTTGGGGAATCTAAAAAAAAAAATCCATTTCTCTCGAAATGGGTGACCACAGATGTTTTAAATTTTTTAATTTTTTTCGACACCTAAAAAAAATTAAATTTCCCTCAAAGCGGTTGGCCACAAATTGTGAAGTTTTGAAATTAAATTTTACGTTGGATTCGTAACGTTACGTACGCCCGCACAGAAATTCCAATCAAATTAATGCAAATGGCCAAGCACTGGAACGGGTCTTCAGCATTCAACCACCATCGTTATCGATATTTGCTCTCAATATTTGTGAGTATGCATCGTTCCGCATAATATCGCAAAAGCTTATGGAGAAAAGTAAACCAAGCACATCACATTACAAGAGCCAATATAGGAGATCCCAAAATGCCACGTCACATTACAAGAGCCAACATAAAAAATCTTCAAATACAAAATAATGGAAATACATTAGAAAAGTCAGAAACACATTTTCATGGAATCTCTGCCATATTATTATCAATTGCCAATTGATTGGCAATTCTTTTCCTAAGGATGTTAATCTCGATATCCTCCTCTGTTGATGTATCGTCAATAACCTCATCTTGTGCACTTCCAAACGAGTACTCTGAATCACCATATTGGGAAAAGTTCTTATCCATCTTGTCTTGATCACGGATGTAATTATGAATAGCACAACATGCAATTACAATACATGCCTGCTTTTGAATTAAAAATGAAGGCACGTGTTCCAAAATGAGAAAGCGATTCTTTAACACCGCAAATGATCTCTCAATAACATTCCTTAGTGAAGAATGCCTATGGTTGAATAATTCTCTTGCTGTTGTTGCCTGCCTCACTCTACCCCTAAAATCATTAATATGATACCGTTCCCCTTTGAAAGGAGTCAAAAATCCCGGAGCTGCAGCATAACCAGAATCTACCACGTAGTATTTGCCTAGCAAAAGGTATTCATATATTGATCATGATTCGTAAATGCAATACAATTATAAAGAAAATTATCCCTTGAAAAACAAGCAAATACCTGGTGGAGGTCAAGGAAATTGTAAGCGATGTGTCTCGAGTGCTGCGGAGAGCACCCGACAATCGTTGGTAGAGCCTTCCCAACCAGCATACACAAATGTAAATTTCATATTAAATGAACAAATACACATCACATTCTGAGTGGTAATTCCTTTTCTGCCTCTAAATGGGATCTGTTTCGACACTGGTACAGTAGCATGAATGTGAGTACCATCAATAGCGCCTATGCAGCCCTATCATTTTAGCAAAGACTAACATTATACAAAATTATCAACAAAATGTAATTAAGGATGTAAAGGAATGTATGCAAATCCTACCTTGAAGTAAGGATTATATTTAGGATTGATAAGAATTTCTTCTGGGACAACATCAAATGAAGGTGGTACGATAATTTCTCTTGCCAAATTCAGAACTGCTTGCAACACTTTAGCAAAGTACTTGCTAATAGTTTGTCCCGAATGTTGGAATCTCTCACATAAATCTCTATTCGAGTTCTTGTGACAAATCATAGATAAAAATATCCCAACTTGTTCGTCTACCCTAATATATCGACTATCTGCCAACCAACCCCTTTCCTTCATTAAATCACAAAGGTTGAGAAAAACATGCCTCTCCATTCGAAAAGTTTCATATATCCTATCTGAATGTCCATAAAGAATCTCTCTCATCCATTCAAGCCCTGACAATTTACTGTCCCTAATAGGTTCTCTGGTGTGCATAGACATGTTCATCAAAACAGTACACATCTATGCTTTCAGTATATTAAGTTCAAAATCATCGAAGACCTGTTCAATTGGTTCAACTGATGCTACTGGACCATTAATGCTGCTACTTTCACCCTCCTCCATATTACCTATGCCCTCGCACGAAGAACACAAATACAACAAATAAGTCAGGAATCAACAGCAGCAACAACGTCATCATAGTTCCATAATTAACAATAGCCACATCATCATAGTTGCATAATTAAAAACAAACCAAAGACATCATAGTTCCATAAATAAAAACAAACCAAAGTATCTCAAGAACACAAGTCACTAAGTGAAAATAAAACAAACATGAAAAAGTCATTGTAATTCTCAACATCTACTCAAGAGATTCAAGAAGACCGCGTCTCCTTTCAGGTAAAGATAGGACGAAACCCTCTCTCCAGTTGGCACTAAGGCATGCTTGGTTCATAGCTTTGTTGTAAAGATTTTGCTCTAAGTCAGGCATGCCATTTAAAATGGCAACCACTGCTCCCATGGAGTAGGGATTCTCGGGTGGAGGGGCATGTGAGGTGATGGAGCCACTTGTTGATTGACTCGCCTTGGACTTGATCATATCTTGAATGGCTTTGCAGGTGCTAGCAACATCATATGTGCTACTCTTTCTCTTCCTCTTGGAATTTGGAGTCCTATCCAACTTATGCTTCTCACGAACTTGTGTGGCACTCACGTCAGGTGTGAAGACTCCATCACTAAGTTCGTTTGGATCACCTTCCAAAGCACCACCACCATTGTCACCACCACTACCATTGTCTTCCCCCTCCGACACCACCAAGTTTTCTGCATTTCCTACTGCGTAATCCCCAGTAGCATATGTATCGCCAAACACGATACACAGATCGGGATATTGAGGAAACCCATCCTTTCGAAATTTAGCCCATTCGATGTTATCCTGCAATTTCAAAAAATAGTGACATATGTGAGCAACATCATCGAAACATATATCCACAATTAGAACAAAATGACCCAAGTAAACTAATACCTTGATGTGATCATCCCATACACTTGGATCCTCCACAATAATCGTTTTGTTAACATGATCCCATCCAAATCCAGATTGTGAAAGAAGCTTCTTATAACTCCCATACTGTCTCCTCAATTTGTTTGTCCTGTTCTTCAACTGAACTACAGTAAACCGGAGTGTGGTTTGTTTATTGAACTCGGTAACTATGTTATTCCACCCTACTTTGTTATAGGTAGTAGTAGTGCGATTTCCCTTTTTTACCTCTTCAACCAATAAGCTTGCAAGCAAATTGGTTAAAGGCTCAGTCCACTTTGCCACAAATGCCTCTTTTTGGGATGCCATTTACCCTTAACTGGTTGAACATCAAATGAAGCACATCATATGGTGTACCAATTCAAATGCGGAAGATTTGATGTAAAGAACCATATCATCTACAATTTGAACCATTCGATGTACATGTGCTTTAATGTTGAGTGTTCTAATAGATAATTAGCGCTAACTTTATTGTTTGAGAAATTCAGAAGGACTCAGCAGAAGTGCAAATGATGTAGGAGTATACTGATATATTCAAGTAAAATTTCATAAATGGAAAACGAAACGGAAAGTAAAAAACCAGACTTTATTTGCTAAGAACACCTGAGTAGCTAGAGTGTGGTGAGAAGTCCAGGTGGCCCTCCCGAGTTCTCCTTTACTTGCAGGTGCAGCAGCTTGTACCTGAAAATAAGATTTAGTTTAAGTTTCAGACAGGCAACTAATCTCGACGAACTCAAAACTGAAAGTACAAGACTAGAACAGAAGGATAGGAAATAAAGTTTGCTTTTTTCCTCTTCCTCTCCCTTGTTGTGCTTAATTATAGTATGAAGCTACACTTGCACTATGGCAGAAAAGTATAAGAGAGAAAATGGCATAGTACTAGTCATCAATCATATTTCAACATTCTTGAAATTCAATAAGGTTCACATGCCATAAGAACAGCACCATATTTACAGCCAACCAAATGTGAAAATTGCATGAATCTTATACATGGAGGATCATTCAATGACATTGTCATGAGATGAGGACACTAGCAAGACTAAATATCACACCTTTTAACACGACTTGAGCACAACAACCCTCCATGAGAAAAGCTATTGAGAAAAAAAATACAATTTTGAAACTACAAAAAAAAACATAATCAACTCCAAAATCCAAGATAGATAATCGCTCGACCTCTTTTTCATACGTTCTGTGCAAAAGCCCGCAATTTTTCCATATTCATCAAAATGAGAGCTGTGTTTAGCTACGGAAAAAAGCACCCCCGGAACATGATGACACCGACACCAATCGCCACCCCCGAAACACATGCTAATTGCTGTCATTCTAACGAAAATTGAAAATCCTTCATCACCCTCCTCATCATATTCTGTCACCCAAATCGCCCAAACGCCCGAAGGAACCACGGCCCCGGCGCAAGCGCCATTGCCACGCAGACAAGGACAATCGAAGCAACCGCCCGATGCAGAAACAAAGGAACAGAACCGCCGCAATTGCCCAAAAAATCCCCAGCGCGTTCCTTTACGGGAAAGCAAGCATGCGAAAAGCAAGACGCATTCCAAACAACGGAGCACGAAATCCCATTCGCTCGCACGCACGCGCGCGCGCAGCCATCTCCGAGGGGGTTCAATCCACCCACGCTCCCCCAACGGAATCTAAACGAAGGCGTTTCGAGATCGATCCAGAACGCGAATGCGCCAAAAGGGTATCGAAGCGGAAGGAGAGGGAGGAGGAGGAGGGAAGGAAGAACCTGCGAAGCCAATTGAGAAACGCCTCCCACAGACCCATTATTGATTGCGCAGAGAGCGAGAGCAAGGAGAAGAGAGAGAGAAGAGGACAGAACAGAGAGGAGGTGGGAAGAGACACGCGGACCCAGGGCCGACGGTCGAGCTCGCCGTCGCCCAGATCTGGGCGACCGCGAGCTCAACCGCCGCCCACAGCGGGGCCGCTCGGCCTCCCCCAGAGCTCGCCGTCGCCCAGATCTGGGCGACGGCGAGCTCGACCGCCGGCCTTAGGCGAGGCCGCTCGGTCTGAGGGAGGCCGAGCGGCCTCGCCCAGGGCCGGCGGTCGACCTCGCCATCGCCCAGATCTGGGCGACGGCCAGGTCGACCGCCGGCCATGGCAAGGCCGAACCTGACCCCCCTGACGAAGGCGACTGGAAAATCCAAAAAAGAGAGAGATGAGAGGAGATCGGAGCTTACGGAGGAGCAGGAGCGAGCGAGCGAGCGGCCGTGGCTTCCTCTTGGTCGGAGCGTCGCTGGCTTCCTCTTGGTCGGAGCGTCGCAGACGAGGGGCTGGTTTGAGAGCTCGGAGACGAGAGACAGGCGGGTGAGACGAGAGACGGGTGAGTTCTGTTCCAGAACGAGTTCAAGAGAAATGGTTCTGAGTTTTGTTCAAGAACGAGAAAACCTACTTTTTTTAGGTTCTAATTTCTGGTTCAAAACCGGTTCCGGGACAAAAATTTATCCCGGAAATAGAAAAATACATTTGCGTTACCAAACGGGTTTTTGGTCCAAAACTGATTCCGGGAGCAAAAAATCAATTCTGGACTAAATGAGAATGGTTTTCATGCAGCACCTAAGAGGGAGCCGAAGTTCAAGCTTGTCAATATATTTAGTTAGACCCACTTTCACTCAAAAACTTAAGTCAATGAGTTATGGGCCAACTAGAATATATTAAATGCTCCACACTATACTACTTTTTCCGATGAAGGACTTCTCTAACACAACCCACACGAGCATATCAATAATCTCCATCTCACGTGTGAGCAAAGTGGGGGATACGCTTTAAGTCAATGCCATTATGTGTAGGAAATCATTCAAAGATGTTAGTAATTGGAAATTAATGAGTCAAATGTACCATATAATGTGCCAATTAAATTAATGAATATATTGGGCAACCTTTAGCACAATTAAAATATGATAGTGCAATTGGAAGTTTGTGTATGCTATGCATTGCACTAGACTGGATATAATATTTATTGTGTTTAAATTGTCCAGATTTATGTGGATTGGAAAGCCATGAGTAGAATTCTTGGATACTTAAAGAAAAAAATACAGTGCGGTCTATGTTATGGAAGATAACTAGCAATACTAGAAGGGAATTTATATGCTAGTTGGATAATTAGCACAATTGATAATAAGTCGACATCTGGATGAGTTTTCAAGCTTGCAAATGGCGCAGTCTCTAGGGCATCGAAGAACCAAACATGTATAGCTTATTCAGTGATGGAACTTGAATTTATATCACTATTGATGGCCGGTAAAAAGGCTGAATGGCTATGGAAATATTATTGTTATAGAGTTGTGGCCACGACCAATGATAACAATATCTTTACATTTTGATAGTGAGGCAACTATGTCTAAGGCTTACAATAAAATATACAATGAAAACCTGGAAATTGGCTTGTGACATGAGTATGGTTGACAATTAATTACTGGTGGAATTATTTCAGTAATTTATGTTCGGATAAATAACAACTTGGCCAATCCATTTACTAAGGGGACTCTCAAGACGTTTAGTTAGTAGTAATGTCAAAGGAATAGGTCTTAGACCAATTGATAATAGTCAAGTATAGTGGAAACCCAACTTTATAATTTCTACGAAATTGTTTAAGTTCAATGAGTAACAATGAGCTATTGTATCTTGAAATTGATTGAGTACTGGGGCCCAAGGTTAGTAATCATGTACATTTTGGAAGGTGGATGTAAGAAAACACTCTTAGTGAAGTTTAAGATTATAGCAAGCCAATGCTAAGGTAATAAGTTAGGAACTTCACCTATATGAACCTAAGAAGCGATTTCTCTTCAAACAAATGTTGGATGAACTTTTGTAATTATTCATGAATGCAAGAGGAAGCACAAGGCCATAAAAGTGCTAAGGCACAGGAAGTTTCTAACTGAATGTGTATAAATTAATATATGTGATAATTCGATTAACAAATAGAATCATGGTTCTAAGTTTTATCTACCATTGATTTTGTTAAGTGGGGGTTTGTTGAAATAGCTTGTTATTATGAAAAGAGGTAATTGTTGGACACGAAAAGATGTGATTATTGGATATAAAAAGAAGTGATTGTTAACATAAAGAGAAGTGATGATCGATCATGAAAAGTGATGAATTGTGAGGATAAGGTATCTATTCCCAAGAGATGTGTTAATTGGTTGTCTGTAAATATAACCAAATCATACATTGTTCAACACACCTGTTCAAGAATAGCAACCTTCTCTTTTTCATAACTCTCTCTTCTTCACAATAATCTCTCTTAGTTTCTCTTTTCGCATACAAGTGTGATAACACATTTAAGGTGAAATTCCAAGAGAGAAGTAATTGTTGAACTCATTTCTATGTGACTTTTGTGTATATTCTAGAAGTATATTTGTTCTAAACCCGGTAATAACAATAGTGAAAGTAAATAATACATTAACGACAACGATCATCATGCATCAAAGCATTAAAGAACTATAAACTACTGTTCTATTTTCATTAGCAATCAAATTTCTCTAATACTACATTACCTTGAGGGCACGAGGATGGAGGTGTGTCGCCTATTTGATAAATAATAGGAGCTGAATACAAAATATTGTCTAACACCTATTTGTGCAATAATGTTAACCCTATGTTTTTATCTTATTTCATAAGTTGAGTTTGAAAATAGAGATACCTTATCTAGGGAAAAAGAAAAAATTAATTAACAAATTAGGGGCACCACATGAGATCTTTCTAGGTTGACGTTGCTCATTATTTTTGCGACAAAAGTTCCTTCTCTTACCTCAATCAAATCTCTTTTGTGACCTCAAGCTCATAAGGGTATTTATTCCAAGGCACACGTCATTGCCGGTTCCTGTCTCTCTTTTTTAAGCATGAGTTACGGGGTAAAATATTAAGTAATGATTGAGTATATCCATCACGTCATCATCACTAAGTGACATGTCAACGATAATAGATGTTTGATTACGTCATATGCAATCTAAAACATCTCTCAAAAGTGTCACCGTCCTAGAAGTGGATTGCACCATTGTCGACATTGAAGTATCTACCAATTAAGGTTTCATTTTTACCCCCTTTAAGAAGGAAAGGAGCAGACAAAAAATTGACTTCGGCAATTCCATTGCAGACTTTTTTTGGCTGTGGTCTTTTAAATTTTATTTGTGAAACTTTTTAAGATGTTCTGGTACGTCCTACTAACTTACTAAGTCACAATCTTTCCCCACTTGATTGTGAAATACTTGTACTACATATTACAATGTTATTGATACCAAAAAATGACCAACTTTCAACTATTCTTGATAAGTGACAAATTTAGTCGATGAGGGTAGAGTTTGAGAAATTGGCAACTCGCCAGTGAAGTCCTTGGCAACACACAATGTGAAAGTTACCAACGAAAGCTTTTGTCGAGACTTTAGAAATTGATCGGCCGGGTCATCAACAACTAGTAATCAATACAAAAACATAACTACTTAGTGGTTATGTCTATTGTCGTTAATTTAGGAATTTTTATAACTTGTTGTGGATAAGTGTTATTAGATAATAAGAGATTATGGATAATGTAACTTCATGTATCGTCGATAGAATAAGCAAGTTATTTCTTTATCAAATTTAGTAATTGTGTAGCCGTCTATAAAAAGGTTATAAATACCTAAGTGTATTCATCGTAAAGGACCTCCTAATCAATCAAAGAATTCAACGTTTTTCTGTAAATTTATCTTTTATTTTTAGTTTCATGCATTTTCGTCACCGGGCAACGATTGTTTCCAGTGTCGTACTTTTAAATTCCTTATCGTTTACTTTCCTGTCCAAAATTAGCAAATAATCCTTCAAAAACCTTGTCAATTTTTATCTATCTATTCATATTCTTAGAAGATATTTCATATTCTTTTCCGTAAAATAGATATACTTTCACCAAACTATGATGACGTGTTGTAAAATTGTACGGTATGTTAGTTTTGAAGAAGGAAGTGCCGGCATGCTTGATTTTTTATTTGGAAAGCTGATTTTCCTTGACATAACTCAAAGGTTGATGTCTCCCGTGTACATCAGGTAGCTGCAGGAATAATTTGTCTCCCTCCTAAAAAAAGTTTCGAGACTTTTATTATTTAATTTCAGTCAAAGCCGATGAGGTCTGAAAAATGTTTTTGGTAAATGGGTATTCTATTAATTTTGGATCACACAATTGATTGTGCCAGAATACTTTTGTGCGAATTAGGATTAGACAGTGTAGCTGCATAGCAATCTTCCTTTGTTGATCAGAGCAAGCAAAAGAAACCGTCCAGAACTGACCGATTTTGGGTGATTTTCAGGGGTACCAATGCGGTTCTCTGTTTCAATAGAACCGGTGAATTTCGATCCTGTTTCCGGTTCCAAATGTGAAACCGCCCACCTAGACTAGATTGAATTTATTTTATTTCTTACAAATCTGAAAAAAAAAATCCCTAATCCCATTCTTGACTCTTCACAAATCCTTAGTATTCCATGCTCGCTCTTTCACACCTCTCATCCTATTCCAACAACTCAAGCCTATGCCGTTACTCTCATCCCATTCCAACAAAAATGAAAAATCACGTAATCATTAGGCAGGAGCAGCTAGAGCTTGGCCTATGCTTAGGCAAACTTTTTAGCTTGAAATCGTACACCACTATCTTGCATTTCTTTTAGAAAAAATACCATGAAAAATACCATAAAAACTCCCAATTATGTCTTTTGTAATAAATTTATCCTGAACTTTTTTTTGTGACACGAAAAATTTCAAATTATGCTACTTGTAACACATTTATTCCATAATACTTTTGCCAAAGGACATTTTCATCTTTTTCTTTTTTTTGTTTTTTTCTTTCTTCTCTCTTCCCCTCCGCTGGCCAGGCGAGGGTGGCCCTTGTCGACATCGTGCAGCCCTCGCTTGGCACTAGCGGAGGGAAGAGAGAAGAAATAAAAAAAATAAAAAAAAGAAAAAGATGAAAATTCCCTTGAACAAAAGTATTGTGGGGTAAATGTGCCACATATGGCATAGTTTGGATATTTTATGTCACAAAAAAAAGTTTAGGATAAATTTATCACAAGTGGTATAGTTTGGGGTTTTTTGTGGTGTTTTCCCTTTCTTTTAATAAGAAGAAGACAATCTTATTGATAATCAGATGCACGGGGGCAAGGACTCAACTACTTGAAGGTCAAACGGAACACCCTGTGCTCCATGAGCCAATTAAGTCCAGGTGTTTAGCATGTACAAGTTGTTCTAATCTAAAGCAGTCTTTATGTGGTTAATGCTATTTGAATAGGAAACCTTTTAGTTCCTAAGTTTGAAAATCCCCCGACGTCCTAACCAACCATATCAATGTCGGGAATTAATTAAAAGACAATTTACTGAGAGACACTAGTCAAAAAGGGTGTTTATGCAAGATAAAGGTTCCTATGTTGTTTCCAATATTATCATGATTAGCTCTATCTTCTATCAAATTAAGTTCTCATGCCCAACCGACCCCGCCTGTCCACTCATTCACCACTATAAGCTCCTGAGAAATTAAGTTCTTCTGTCTGTGTGTGTGTGTGTCTGTGGGGGCTCAAACTTTGACGCTCTTTTATCTCTTGCCACCTCTTTTGAGTCCTAGTGCTAGCCTCAGCGGCGGACATCGTGTCCACCATGTTTTTCAACAACTCAAGCCTTACGCAATTGCCTTCGCACAGTCAGTCCCTCCCTCCCTCCCTCTCCCTTCTAGGCTCGATCTCAAGACTCCATCTACTAGATTTGGGATAGTAACATATGGTGAGCTCTAAGCATGAGATCCACCTCAAGCTCATGTGCTCTTGATGATATCGTGCATGGGGGCTCAAAGCGACGTCGAGCTTCGTCAATGGTAAGGAGCAAAGTATCAATTTTGAGAGAGAGAGAGAGAGGGGGCAGGGGGGAGCGATGTACTACCTTACCTCGGTGGAATTTGGGAGGGTAGGGCGAAGGGAATAGATATATATTAATCATAAAATCCCAATACGACAGATAAGTTTGGAATAGATATATCTTGTCTAACCGAAAAAGAAATAATAAACAAAAATAGAGAATTCTTATAAAATACTTTTAGCCTGACGTTTAATTATCATTTTTGGGGGTAAAATTGCTTTTATCTTACTCTCCTGAAATCTTCTTTGTGATCATCTTACAAATAGACCGTGAATTCCAAGGCACGAAAAATGAGGCAAGGAATGATGAGGGTCATATTCATCTACACTCCTGTCCAAAAAATATCCAATTTCGATTGACAACAGATATGACAATTTGTTATCGAAAGTTCTCTTTTTGAAGTTAGAATCGGTTAAATATCGAAAGCTCAAAAAGTGAAGGTAATGATTGGTTATATTCATCGCATCATCGTAATTAAAAATAAAAACGCGTCGGTTGACCTCGACAGGGATGTCCGCCGACGTCACGCGCAATCGGAGCAAACAAGCGGGGACAGCCATCATAGTAGGAGTGGATCCCACGGATTGTCAACGTTGGAGTCTCCGCCATTTAAGGTTTCATTTTCTAGAAGGAAGAAATTTCCCCTTCGGCAATTCCGAGGCGACTTTTTCCTCTGGCCGTGTGCTTTGGAGTCACTCCATATTTTTTTGCTTTCTATTTTTCTTTGGCAAGAGTGGTTTTGCTTGACCAAGTCAAGGTCAACGTTCCCCCTTTGAAAAGCTACCCAAAATTTGCGTCCCTCTCAAAAAGAAAAAGTAGCCTAGACTTTTATTACCAAATTTCAGTCAGAGCCGACGGGCAAGGAAAAAGGGTTTTCTAGCGATTGGGTATTTTTATTAATTTTATTTTCGCACGACTTTTCAGAATTACAAACCTATTGAATCGCGCTATCGATTTTCCATATATCGTTATGGGAGCGAGGATTAGGCCGTGGAGATACAAAGAAGTCTTATCGTCCCTTCATAACAAAATTGAAAGTGACGGTTGTGGAAATAACATTTGAATTGATTGATGTAAAGTGGACGCATTTGGATTGACCCGGGCTTACGAAAAAGTTGTTTGCGCAAACCCGCCCATACGTTATTTTCTTGCCCTTTTCTTGGTATAAACATGGGAGGAATTATTTCCGTAATTTTCCTACTCTTTTTGTAAGTCCTGTCTATCACATTAAGCTAATCCGGTGGTCCCTATGCACTAGGGCGATACGTGAGTAGCGTGACTCATGGGGCACAAATTTTGGGTCCAATCAAAGCAAGACTTGGGTTAGTTTGAAATAGACAAAAGAAAGGTAATAAAATAAACTAATCAGCAAGAAAGATTATTCTATTTTGGCGAATATTTCTTTAGGTTGATTCATATCAAGGCTATCAAAAAAGAAAAGGGGGCGGCTATCTAACGGATGCCTAGGGATGGATCCAATTTGGTTAACTATTATAAAGAAGTTGCAACAAAAAGTAAATTATTATAGCAAAGATTATTTTATCTTGGCGGTGTCAAGATGATCTAAGCCAACATAATTCGTTTCACATTTTAATAAAAGGTAGTGAATGACATCTAGATATTATTCACGTTAGAGGAAGAGAAGGAAACTACAAGATGATACAGGCATGACAAGCTCGTGCTTACGAGACAGAATGTAGGCACACGCGCAGCTTCTGGGATTAACTACCGCCGGCACGAGAGCAATCAAGATGGCAGTACGTTCGAAATCAGCGATGGTAACAAGCGGTCATGGAGGCAACGGAATAGATAATCAACCGCAATCGGTGGAAGCAATGTAGGGAAATAATTCCACTGGGTTAAAAGGCGCGACATCTCGAAGCCAAATCGACTTAGTGAGGAAGGTGAAGGAATTTTACTGGATCATCCATCATGTACGGCGAACACAACCTCCTGCACTTCCCTCGGCTGGCAAAGTAGTCTTAATTGAAGTTAAATTTAACGTGATGCTCTCCTAGCAAACTCCTAATGTACCACAAGATGCAGCTGGTTCCTTGTATCTTGATCTCTTCGCCCTAGGATCCTCCTACTGTGTAGATAAGATACGAACCGCAGCAATTACGGTCCAAAATCCTACAAGAAGAAATGGAGATTGCATTATTTCTCATACGTGTTGGGAGCGCATAGTAAAAGTCTGATAACTTCGCCAAGGGAGATCGCTAAAGGAAGGCTAAGTTCAAGCCGCGTCAATATATTCAGTTGAACTCTCTTTCACTTAAAAGTTTAGTCAATAAGTTATGGACAACTAGAATGTATTAACTAACACGACTCATACATGTATCTTACTAATCTCCTCCATACGTGTGAGCTTAGTGTTAGGTCTGTTTCGCCTTAATTCAGATATCTTTTGCAATTAACATGTCTCAACTTGAATCTCCAACATCCATGGGAATCAAATTGAACCATGAAAGCTACTTAGAAAACGTGTTGCTCACGAGATTCCTTCAGACATTGCGAGCAGGCCACCAATCAACCATTGGCTTTGATACTAATTGTTAGGAGCGTGTAGCAGAAGACTAACACCTTCACTCGGAGAATATCGCCAAGGGGAGCCTCAGTCTAAACCCGTCAACATATTCAGTTGAATACACATTCTCTTAAAAGTTTAAGCTAATGAGTTGTGAATCAAACATGATATATAATTGTGCTATACCACACCAGTTCTCCGATGTAAGATTTTTCTAACACACCTGTATCTCAATAGAAGGGATGAGACTTAAGGTGAATGCCAATTACATGTTGTATTTGATGAGCAAAGATGGAAATTGATAAGATAAGAATGAAATCTCTCAAATCTAAAATATGCTCTTTCACATAACTTTTAAAATAGAAACATTTAGATTTTCTTTCTCTAAATATATGCAAATATTTTGTTTATTTTTTTATGGCGCATACAGGGAGTGTGCATTTTTTTCGAGTTTTGAATAGACTAAAATAGCAATAACTAAAAAAATTATTTTCCATATAAAACTTGCATACAATCCATTTAGAAGTTGTGAAAAAATAATTACTATATTGGAAAGATGCAAATCAAATAATGAACCCAAGTTGCATCGATCACGTGCTTAGTAAGTAGTATCATTTTTCGATAAAATAAAGTAGTATCATTTAATATTATATCCTCTTAAAATCTTATCTTATATGTATTGATAGTTCTATTCCATTATCTCTCCCTTTTATTTTATATTTTAAGAAATGACATTGTATACAAACCTCGTATGACAATCTATATTGTTTACATAAATGCCGATTATTAAAAAAACATCACTAAAATATGGATGAAGCAAACATTAATTGAATATTTTAGTGGAGAAGTGCTTGCTAAAACGATTACTATTAAAATTGTTATAATCAAGAGTCATCAAGAATAAACAAATTATTTCTCACGTCCAAGTAGTTATTAAGGTTCATAAGAAAAGTGCAAGAATGAAATTTACAAAATTTAAAATGGTTGTATTACTTAACTTATTAAGACTAATATGCACTGTGTAGCTTTATTCAAAATTGTCGTGTATATTTTTCTTTTGACTCCATATTTCCTCAGCGATTTCGGTCCCCACTCACGTATTGACTATTTCAAGTGCTGAAAATGAAAAAAAAAATATCATTTTTATAGAAGTTGGATGTTAAAGAATTGAATAATATCAGCTTCGTACCAAATACGGGACTGGGGACCTTATTGGTAGGTTTTGGACTTTTAAGTCTTAACAATGTAGTAGGTGAGGTTTCAATTCCGACTCGGATGCAATGTTTTTTATTGTTCGGATTAAGTAATCTCATCCTCACTTAGCAAATTAAGTGATCTTTTCATTTAATTAAAATGTTATAGTCAAAACTAGTTCCGGTTATCAACCATGTCGAATATTATAAGTATCAAATATTTTAATTTTCAACACTTAATTGGAGTTATCGTGCAAGATTCCTCCACCCACACATGTAGAAGTAGAACTCTCAAGGCTTTTTCCTACCAAGCCTGTTTTGTATTTGGGCCTTGTGGGCTTCTTCGTTTCATTTTGGTTTGCCAGCATGAAATGTGCTCCATGGGCAATTGATTATCCAACCCAACCTCTTCTTTGGGCTTATTGTATCTTACTTCACGTAAATGTCTTACTTATGCAATAAAATACTTTAGGCATTTTAAAGAAAAAATACAGTGTGATAAAGAGAGTCCCATGTTTTGACTTCATCTTACGATAATAATGTGATCCATAAATCCGGGGCTTATTGCCATTAAAATTCTTAAAACGACAACCCATAACACATTTACTCCAAATTGATTTTTTTCTAACAAAAAATCTCAATTTGGTACCTGTGACACATTTACTTTAAATTGGTACCTTGACCCAGATCCACCCTCCATTGATAGTTTGGGATTGGACATGGACGGTAGATTTGAGTGAGAGTTTTGGTTTGAGATTTTCATGAGATGAAAATTAGTGTCCGGTAAATGAGTCATGGGGCACCGGTTTGGGATTTTTTGTGAGATGCAAATTAGTTTATAGTACATGTGCCGTAGGTGTTAATTTGATATTTTTAATGGTATTAACCCTAAATCCGTTGCCGATGAAATAAATGGGTGATATTAGAGGTGGCAAAATGGGTCTAGAACCCATATTTTAATACATATATAATCGTGTGGATCATAAGTGGGTCCAAAAAATAATGCCCAACAACTTAAGTATCTTAGATGGGTCGCGAACATATCCATTTCAAACCCATATGAAAGATAGAGAACTTTTTCACCGTTCTTCTAGTAGTAAATAAAGTGTCCAATGTGTCAAGCGGAGTTGGAGATGTCAGGACAATTTATATAATTTTTATTTTTATTTATTTTTTTGTCCTACGAAGTCTGGCAAGGCCACCGACTGACCCTCCTTGACACTAGGCAAGGACCCGGCCACTGGACGAGAGCTGTGAAGCCCTCGTCGGTCGTGGGCAAGGGCTGTGAGCTCTCGCCGGCAACGAGAGAGGGTTGTAGCCCTTGCCCAGGTAGCCATTGGGCGAGGCTACGACTCTCTCCCACAGTTGGCAAGGGCTTTGCCCCCCTCGCTAGATCTGGGCGAGGGTCCGACATGCAATTAGCGACCCTCGCTGAGCTTAGAAGAAGAAAAAGGGAAAGAAAGATAGAAAAAGAAAATTAAATTATAAATTATAAAAAAATTATAAAAATTGTCCATGTCAGTGCCAATGATCTTACGCTGGTCATACCATATAGGATGACTAGCATTCAAGTTAGCAATTTCCTTTCAAAATTAGCTAGAACGATTGAATTGGCAAATCGTCAAAATGTTTTATAAATAAATTGGCAAAATTGAAAGGTTTAGACTGAATTGGCACAAGTATAATAGATTTAGGATTTTGTTGGTAATTTCTCCATACTTTTTAGTTCTTTAGGTGCATTTCAATTAGGTTTTTCTTTTATATATATTTTATTTTATTTACTAACGAATTTTATTTAGTTATTTATTTTTTAATTTGATAAAAAAAATCTATCCAAGTAATGTATTCTTATGAAGAGCTTAAAGTAGGTTAATGTTTTGGTTTGATGTGTTTTAGTAATATGTGTTGAGTTTGAGTCAGGTTCGGGTCGCTAAATTTGTATTACATAAAAATGGGTCACACGGGTTAAATAAATCAATTTGAATCAGACCATTTTCGATCTGACCTACCCATTTTATGAGCCTAGGTAATATATACAATTTTTTTGTTGAGAGGGGTGGTTTTGGGATAGTTCAAGGCAATCTAGTTATTTTTTTTTTGGTAATTTTTTTTGTCAAATACGGTTACATTTCCACTAACACAGCGAGGAATACAATGATGTTTCGTATGTACACACTCACACTGTCAACATCTGGCCCTTTCGAAGGATCTCCTACCGTCCACGACTCTACGAGAAGAAATGAGCTGTTGTAGAGCTGCCACGATCACGTCGATTTTCTCAATGGACTACAGAGCACCGGCCCACATGAGCTTGACTTCATTCATCGCCCCCATGGGCAAGAAGCATTCTTGGCAATAAGGACAACCATTATTTCGTCAAGCTTGTGAATGTCTCTCCTCTTCCGTTTTAAAGCTTAAGACACTATGGCTTTGTTTGGAAAGGAGACAAGGGACGGCGATGGATTGGATCCAATAGGGTACTCGAGCCTTCCCGAACCCTAGAAGACTTAAATGGGTTGCAATTTAGGGTCGTGGGTCGTGGGACAGGTAAAAGGTTTCAGCCACGAGATCTTGTAGGTTTGTGATGGGATTGAGATTTGTCCTTTGAGTAATTTGATACCCAAAAATGAGAGCCGCTGCAATAAAATATAGTTGCTCTTATGAAGAATATAAGGTCATATATATAATTCTGTACACCTAAACTAGGAACCCTTATGCTAATTCACATTATTTTGCAACATTTGAAGTTTCCACTTATTTTCATGATCCCTAGACTTCAAAGAAGAATTTTGAATTGAAGTGATGGTATATAGATTTTCATGGTCACCGCTTTGTTTACTATTTGTTTTATGTTGGACAATTTTTTAATAAAAAAATTATATTGTTGAAGATAATAACTGGTGACATTGAGAGCATGTTAAGATCGCAACGGCTACTAAAGGTGATCGGTTTCAGGGTGGGTCAGTTCCCACATAGGAAACCGAGAACCGGTCCTTTCGATCCTCAATTTGTGGAACTGAGAACTAGCCCACTTGATCTTGGACCCACTCAGAAATTGAACTGGTCATACCGATTCAATTCCCAAGTGGGTCTAGGAACCGGCCAAGGGACGATCGCCAAAGGCGGCGAGGGTCTCTCCAGAGGTTTCACGCGGCATTTGAGAAGGAGTACCTTGTGGACTGTGCCGAACGAGAAGCTGAAGGATGGGATCAAGCTGTCTATCTTGGGGAAGCTCGTGGCGGCATAGGGGAGGTTTTGCGAGACATGCTAAGGGTTTTTGAGGGCCTACGGCGAGGTAGAAAGGAAGCTCGTGAGGTTATGTGAGACCGCCCAATTGGTGGTGTGCATGGAGGTCTCAAAGGAGGATGATGAAGAAGCGTCGGCGAACTCTTCAGCACATCCGAGAACAAGAAGGAAGAAGGAAAGTGGAAGAAAAAGAAGAAACAAATAAAATAAAATAAAAAGACCCCGCATTTGACTTTATGGATTCGAAGGAGGAAAAAGCAATGGTAATATGGTCAATACCGTGGAAGGGAGTGTTGGAACTTTGAGCCGCTTGGTCAGTATACTATAATATGGGAAGGTGAGTCCACACTTAAAACCAGAACTAGGTCAATATTCACCGATTTCAATTTTTTTGAATTGGGAACCGGACCATTTCTTGCGGGAACCGCCCAAAACTGGCTGATTTAGTTCAGTTCGAGCGATTTCTTTTGCTCATCTCTAGTGGCTATCGATAATTTAGTGGGATGGGCGTGGGATTCCATTTACAAAACCTTATAGAGTATGGGATGGACGGGAAAAAATCAACTGTCCCAAATTATCACCAATTCATTCCGTTGCCACACCTAAACATCCTTCTCAATTTTTTTTTTCGTTGGCGAGGGGAATGGTTCGAGGCGATCTGGTCGTTTAATTTTTGCAATGTTATTTTTCTACTAATTAAACGAGGTGGACAATGATGTTTCGTGTGCACATAATGACAACATATGGACCTTTCGAAGGATCTCCTACCGTCGACAACTCTTACAGGGTAGAAATGAGTTGCTGTGGAGCTGCCACGTTCACGTCGTTTCTTCTCAATGAGCTTGACCTCTTTCATTTTTTGGTGTCGAGGACAACGATTGTTTCCATCAAGCTCGCGAATGTCTCTTCTCTTCCGCTCTAAGCTCAAACAAAATGGCTTCGGTTGGAAAGGAGACAAGGGATGGTCGTGGATTGGGTCTAACAGGGTACTCGACTGGCCCGAACCCTAGCAGACTTAAAACGGGTTGCAATTTAGGGTCACAGGATGGGTTTCAGGTTTCATCCGTGAAATCTTTGTAGGGTTTGGGATGCGATTGAGATTTTTCCTTTGAGTAATTCGAGAACCGAAAGCGAGAGCCGCCGTAACAAAAAATAGCTGCTCTTACGTAGAATCTGAGGTCACCGATATAATTACGTACACCCGAAATAGGAACCCCAGATGCCAGTTTCTAACATCACAAATTCGTCCCGTTGCCAACCCTACACCTCCTACTCTTGATTTTCCTCTTTCCCTTCTTTCATGGCAAGGCATTGATACATGCGAGAACCCGAGGGTTTATTTTATAGTAAATAGAGATGCTTTGGATTTCGAATAGAAACCAGAAGCAGTTCAAATGAGTTAATGAATATTATAAGGATTAATGCATGGGAAGTCCTAACGCGTATCATAAAAGTATAATTGAATCATAAAACTTTCAAAAAAGTGTAATCACATTGTAAAACTTATCACAAAAGTGTAATATTATAAATATATAAATATCAAAGAGAACTGTATAACATATATATCCTCGAACTTACCTATTAGGCAATTGATATCCCCATAGGTTGTTGAACACTCCAATTGTACTCTATTATTGTATGGATTAAGATGCGAAATTATGCGAATTGGTCAATTTTATAAATCAGTAATTGTTAAAAATAAGATTCGAGATACTTTGGTGATAACGTCCCGTCATACGGTCACGTGCATTGGTTCCATGTATATAAACAGCTTGATTAGAAATGATGTATACTCTTGTAGTAATGCAACTTTTTATTATGCATTATGTTCTTGATTTTTCCAATCTGAGTGTACTTATTTTTCCTCTCTTAATCTTTGAAAATCAATATAAATTAATACGAATAATATTTCAATCAGAAAGAAAAACACGACTAATATGAACTATTATAAATTACCCTACGTAGAAATATATACGTTTGGAAAAAAAAAATTGCGAGATGCGAGTGAAGTAACTCGTACTCAGCGAGGAAAGACCTAGTTACGTGTTTTTGCCTCCCCGATAAACTTGTTCATAATACGCATGATAAGCACATCCTGCTTTTATAGCTGATTTATGAAGCTAATGTAGAAAAATACTTAGGTCGCCTTTCGCCTCCCTTCCCAAACACGGCTAAATTAATGGCTTAAAGCTATAATTCCCATGAGGCACGGTGCCTCGTGAGTCAGTGACCGTCTGATTGAAAGTGACACAGCTCAATTATTCAGGTCGAGATCTGTTGAATGACAAATGGTAAAAATTTCAGGAAGCATGGCGTCTCCTCAGAACTATAGACTCGGTTCAAATTAACAGAGACTTGCTACTAAAGTCTTGAAAAGCAACGTGCACTAGACTAATGACAGCAAGTCTGATTATCTTTTTTTTCATCTCTAACTTTATTATTTAGCCAATTTATTTTTTGAAAGTGTCTTAATTATGTAATTTCCTTTTAGTCAGAATTCGCTTGCAAAAGAAGAAAAAAAATTCGTAGTTCATAGAATCTGCAGAAAACTAAAAGTGAAGATTCTAGAGGTTACGTTTACGTTTGTCAACCGAAATGGTTGGCGCATGTGATACATACATTATTATTAGAAAAGGGAAAAAAGAAAAAGAAAAAAAAGAATTCGAGTAAAATTAGGTGGCGGCCTGTCAGCAAAATAAATAAACAAAATTCCCAATAAAATGAAATGACCCAGGAAAGATATTTGAATTTTTAAACTCAACTTCATTAATAAATAATTGTTTAATGAAATAGGTACAATGGAAAAAGCGCAATAAATTAACCAGAAATTAGAATATTATAACCCCATCAGCCAATCAGATGCAACGAGTCCCGTCTTTTTTGTGCACGCACGTGGCAATGACCCAGTAGACGACAGAGCAACCATTTCATGGTGTCCAGTCCAGTTCTTCATTTGGTCTATTTGCTGTTTTTTTGTTTGTTTATTCGGTTTTCAGTTTCTCTTAACATTAATCTTGCCAGCTTTTTTTTTATGTGAAATACAGAAATTCTTTAGAAACATGAATTTTCAACATAAAAACATAGCAATGTTAACATTTATTTAGAGTTACTTCAAGTTTGTCGTTATATTTTTTATAACCTAAAATGTTATCGTAGAATCAAATAAGGTAAAAACCATTAAAAATATGTGTTAATACCGTCAAAAACTCTAAATTGATACACCCGTATCACGTTTACTCCAAACTAATTGTGTAAATATTGCACAGGTGTATCAGTTTGGTATTTGTTTGGGATAATTGTGGCGCTTGTACTTGCTTGAGATTTTTGATGATATTAAAAATAGTTTTTGGGTAAATGTGACAAAGCGTACCAGTTTTGATTTTTTCTGGTAATAACCCAAAATAAACTGGTAACCTATTGTACATTCACTCAAATTAATTTTCCCTATACTAAAAAATTCCAAATCGGTACTCAAACACATGTGCCCCAATCTTATTTTCATCTCATAAAAAATCCCAAATTCACCCTCTGTTAGCACTTTGGGATCTAGCACAGAGGGTTAAGTTTGGGCTAGGAGTACCGGTTTGGGGTTTTTGTGAGATAAAAATTAGTTTGGGCTACACATGTCACGGATTGTCAGTTTGTGATTATTATTATTTTTTGAGTTGAAAATTAATCTACGGCAAATGTGTCACGAGTATTAATTTGGAATCTTTAACTGTGTAAACCCATTCGAATAGAACTTTTTAAGAAATTACAGATTAAAAAAAAAAAGCACTTGGGTCTCTTAATCTATCAACATGAGATATCTTTTCCTCCTAGAAAAGTGAAAAAGAAGAAGATAAAAGAAATCAAAAGGTGAACTTACTTTTTTTCATTAGCAAAAAGAAGCATAAAAATATGCTTTAAACTTTCCGATTAAACACGTGAGCCATGACGCGACCCATGATGACCCGTGCCATTTTATTTTATTAGCGACCACGTTGACTGCGCATGCCCGTAATTTCCAAATGATATTTCTCTATGCCAACCTCAATTGCGATCTTCCTCTCTATTTCTTTTATTTCTTATTATTTCGAGATCTTTATATCGTGTTGGAATCACGCGGTAAGTACAATTATAGTAATTCGAGTGCAATATCTTTTTTCAAGAGTCCAAATGATTTAGACTAATTTATAATCAGATTGTTTTCGCATAAAGCCCTTGTTTGATCTATATAAAAAAGTTGTTCATATGAAGTAACAAAAGTTTCTCCGTAATTGTAAAGAATCAATACAATAATTAAGTATTAATATCACGAAAAATTTCAAACTAGTATGTACGTGACAAATTTACCTCAAAACAAAAATACCCCAAATTATTACACCCGTGAAAAATTTACCATTTGTTAAATTTGATTAATATCACGAAAAATCATAAACTGGTAAATCTGTGATAAATAAATGAGTAAAACCCTAAATTGACACACCGGTTAACTATCACGTCATCCAACTTAATAATTTAATAGTAAAATTTAACGAAAACTAATGAGATGTAAAATTGTCCCAAGTATACCAGCTTAAGGTTTTGGAATAAATCTGTCACTGGTGTACTGTACAGATCTGGAGTTTTTCATAGTATTAATTCTAATAATTAAATGGATGGAGATCTAGAAGGAAATGTTGAAAATAATAGGTAATGTGCAGTCGAAGATGCTATTACCAATAAATTACTAGAAAAGTCGTGTTTCTATCGAGCATTTTCGTTTAAAAAGAAAAATAAAATCACTCGATGTGACCTTGTCCAATTTGTGTGGAACTTATTCAAAAGATGGCAATAAATTAAAAGGAAAATATCATCAAAAATCTCAAACTACGCCACTTTTGTAACAAATTTACCCTGAGCTTTTTTTCGAGACACGAAAAATCCTAAACTATGTCACTTGTGATATATTTATTCCACAATACTTTTGCCCAATGGCATTTTCATCTTTTCTCTTTTTATGTTTTTCTTTCTTTCTTCTCTTTTCCCTTCGCCAGCCATGGTGGACGGAAGCCGGCGAGGGTGACTCTCGCTGGATCTGGCAAGGGCGACCCTCACCTGACGTCGGCAAGGGTCACCCTCATCGGATTCGCTGAGAGCCGCCCTCACCCAAACCCAACTCCCTCACCTGCTTCCCTCCGCCATGGCCGGCGGAGGAAAGAGAGAAGAAAGAAAAAAAAAAGGGAAAAAAATAGAAAAAAGGAAAAAGATGAAAATACCCTCGGGAAAAGTATTGTGGGGGTAAATATGTCATAAGTGACATAGTTTGGGATTTTTTGTGCCTCAAAAAAAAGTTTGGAGTAAATTTATCACAAAAGTGACATAGTTTGGGATTTTTGGCGATATTTTTCCTAAATTAAAGGGCCAAAATTGCTTGAGCTATTTTAGGAAATGGGTTTAAATTATAAGGAAGGTCGTCTGGAGATAGAAATTTATTTTATAACATTGTAGATTTGATCCTAGTTTAGGTGGCTATGCCTAATAACTGTCCCACTATGAAGTATAATTTCCTTAAGAAAATCATTGCAAGTGACAAGTTAGCAAACATCCCGTGAATTAAAAGTCCCGCGAGGCTGGATACCCTAATCGATAGCAACTTCCTTACGAAGAGCCGTAAACGCCCTCGTCCAACTTTTCGGTACCATGCACATCCATGATCGAAACACGCTGTCGACACTCGTAAACTTAGAAAAGGCCCACCAACTAGAAATTGTCCTCATGTGCCGTAATTTTCCTCAATCAACGGTAACATCGACAATCCCGCGGTCAGAAATTTTCCCTGAATGTCCGTAAACTGAAAAAGGCCCCGTCAATGAAAATGAACGAACGAAATTTTTTTTTTATTATTCACGGGAAAATATTTAAATAATAAAAATATTTTTCACTGACTAATTACTTCGAGCGAGATAATCAATCATTTTTAAAAAAAATACTTTTTAGATCATTCATTTTTCGCGAAATAAGAAAAGCTCGAAAATATCGAGCCGAAATTCGCTTTTCTTTTTTTTTTTTTAATTCCTTTTCCCCTTTTTCGCTATGGAATTGGAATCTTCTTACAGCAGATGCTATTCTCGCTTCGCCGTGGGGCGCACTTGTACGACCGCGCGCGCAGCTGGTCACACCAACTCCTCCCCCCCTCTTCCCCTCAATTGCTTACGCCCTCACCAAACACCCCCCCCCCCCGCCCCCACATAAAAGAAAAAAAAGAGAAACCCAAAAGAAAAATATATATTCTTATTTATATATAAATAAAAGAATTCACCTGCCACTGCCAAGGCCAAACGCGATTTTTTCATGTATTTTTTTTTTATAATATTTTTCTCGCCATTTTGCGCATTCGTTCGTGGATGCTCATCTCGCTCGCTCGCGCTCTCGCTCTGTCTCTCGCTCTCTCTCTTCCTCCGCCATTGAAGCTCGGGACTGAGCTCCGCAGCCGCAGCCGCTGCCGCTTTCCCGCGAGACACCGCTGATGCTCGGGGTACTGTGCGCGCGCCCCAAGCCTTGGATCGTCGCCTCCTGCTTCTCCCACGCCTCCGCTGCCCACCACTGCAGCCGCCTGCCCTGGGCCTCCGCCGTCCGCCTCCAGCTCGCCGCCGCCGCCGCCGACTCCCCCGACCGCCGGCGCCACCACTCCAGCTCGTGCCGCCTCGGCTCCGGCGGCGGCGGCGGCGGCCCCTCCCCCTGCGGCGCCCACCCCGGCGGGGTCGCCTCGATATGGCACGCGATCCTCCCGTCAGGGGAGGGCGACTCCCGGCGGAGGATGGATCCCCGGCGGCCGGTGTTCCGCGGGGAGGGGTCGTGGAACGTGGCCTGGGACGCGAGGCCCGCCCGGTGGCTGCACAGGCCGGACTCCGCCTGGCTCCTGTTCGGCGTCTGCGCCTGCCTCGCGCCGGTTGACGCGGCCGAGTTGAACCGCGAGGAGATCGTTCCGGAGGAGAGGGTCGAGGATTGCGATTCCTCGGACGAGGCGAAGCGGAACTCTCCTGATTACAGAGTGACAGGTTATTTCTGGATAAAAGCGTGCGCACGCGCTCGCGCGGAGATGATCGATTGCACTTAGCGCGATGCGTGTCCTCTGTTTGCGCGTATGCCTTTGCTTCTTACTGGTGTATCCATAGGCTTCTAGTGAGACTTGTGCGTTATGGTAGCTCTGCAATGGAACAGTGACTCGATTACGTTATTGTTAGATTAAATTGATACGTTGTCTCGTCAAAGTTTTGTTTTTGGGTTTTTGGAGTTTTTTTTTTTTGGGTAAGGGGGTTTTTGGAGTTTTGATTTCGTGCTCTTGCTGAAATCGAATTCTCTGTAACTGATGACGTTCGTTATGTTGGGTTGGTGGCTGATGTGTTGGATTTTATTTTAGATTCAAGTGCTCGACAGCTTTGCATCGAGTTCGTCCTTTCAGTTGCCGACCGAACTTTCATTTGTGTGTGTTTTGGGTTGGAACATAATCCTAGAACATTGAAAGTTGTTTGCTAGGTGATGTGACAATTTCTTGGGCGGTTGCTCGAGGGAATTAACTTTTTATGCGTCTCACTCGATTAAAACCTCCATTTTTTGGGATGCTGAGCTTGATGACAAGTAGACATGACTGGGAAAATGGAAAATTTCTTTTCTCCTGATACATGTTTGCATATGTATGTGTGTGGAATTGTATCCTAGGTTGTTAATTGATGAATGGATAGATTGTTCATTCCAATTCCCAAGCAGCGCAGCTCTTACTGTCCACCTTTATCTTGTGCTACCAAATTGCGCGACTATAGTGACTTGTAAATTCAGTTCAATCTGTATCTGATTTCGAAGGAATGATACAGGGGTGCTGGCGGATGGTCGATGCCTATTTAGAGCAATAGCTCATTGCGCGTGCTTGAGAAAGGGAGAAGCAGCTCCAGATGACAATCGTCAGAGAGAGCTCGCTGATGAATTGAGAGCTCAAGTAAAATTGGCATTCTATAGTTTCCTGTTGAATATAAATTTTTCTACCAGAATTCTCTTGCTATGTTTCATAATCTGGGGTGTCTCATGATAGTATGATCCTTCTGCCATGCAGGTTGTGGATGAGCTCTTAAAGAGGCGGGAAGAAACAGAGTGGTAAGTTTTCGTGTGATGGGGCATACGCAATGTGTAGCTGATGATGGATTAAGGCATGATATGGTTTTCATTTTATATGTTCAGGGCCATTGAAGGAGACTTCGATGCATATATTGAGAGGATCCAACAACCTTATGTATGGGGCGGAGAACCGGAGTTGCTGATGGCTTCTCATGTCCTGAAGTGAGTTCTTTGGCCATTTTGCTTACTGATTTTGATATTTTGTGTAGCAGGCCATTTTTTCTTTTATTTCGCTTTAACTGCCTAGCATTCTTTATGACTGTCTTGGTACAATTATTAGAAGATCGCTGCAATAGTAACTCTGACAAACTGAAGGATCATCTCTGTTCCTAATGATGCGAGACCAGTCACTACTCTTGCATCCCTTTAATATAGTAGTGCCTTAATTCTCTCACTATTGAGGTTGGACTTTAAGCTCGAGCTTCATTCTTGAATTTTTGTTTTACTTAATGATGGTATATAATTTGTTGTTGTGTATATATTAATTTGTTTTGGTCTGGATTTATGTGTACTCATGTTTGTGTTTGCATTTACACATTTACATCATTGGCTCAGGACACCAATCTCGGTCTTCATGGTGGATAGAAGCTCTGGCAGTCTGGTCAATATTGCAAAGTACGGCGAAGAGTATAGGAAGGATGAAGAGAGTCCTATCAACGTCCTGTTTCATGGGTATGGTCACTACGACATACTGGAGTCATTCGCCGGTCAAAGCTATTAGATAGCATGCGTGTAGAATTCGAGTAAGAAACTTCCAATGACAATCCAGTTTTGTTAGATGAGTTATCTTGTGAAGTAACAGCTGCCTTCTCACATTATGGCATTTTTCATCCGTTTCGAAAAAGTTTTTCCTCAGGTCACTTGATGCAACCATAGGTGGAGCAGATTACTAGCTTCTTTCTGTAGATCATTTTCCGTTAGTTCAATTGAAATTTCCGATGATGCCTTCTGTTTTTTCATGGTAAGTGGATGTGGCAACCTTAACGAGCAGTTGTGCTCCAATAAATGGCTCAAAGATCAAATTCTATGCTGTCACATGATTATCATTTTTCGAAGCGTAAGATCTCTGTCCATGAAATAGAGTAACTTGGTTTCTTTTGTTCCTCTCTCTCTCTCTTCCGTAGTCATCTTATTCGTGTTCCATAGACTGATTCTCTGCGTGCTTTATGTCTCCGCTTAATTTGGTTCTAACATCATCTGGTGTTGCTGCGGAATCGATTGCGAGGCTGGTTTTCTTGATTCCCATTTTCTTTTGCATTTCTTGATTTCCATTTCTTGGGTGGCAGGGGACTCACCAAAGGTGGTAAAGTGGTTCTCTTTCATGAGGTCATAGATTTGAGCTGCGTCCTAACGGGATGGATAGACGGGATATGAATTTTTTACCTATGTCATTTTTTGGGGACGTTGATCGGGGGATGAAAGCCCGAATTACATTAAGTATGACACACGCATGACGCAAAGTTCTTGCTGCTCTTATCCCTCATGAGTGTCGGCTTTAAACCGGACGAGGGATTGGGGCCTGAAAAGTCTAAAAGGCTCGGTGTTGAAAGCATGGTCGGGTAAATATCTGCGATCGCATTTTTCGTCTCGGTAAACCTGCTTAGTTTGTAGACTTCGAAGCTTTTGCTCTAGAGTTTGAGAGTTCGATTCAAGAGTATGACCTTACTTTTAGCCTCGTGTCCCATGGCAATTGCAGACCCGTGAGCAGAGGAAGGACACAAGAAATTAGCAGAACCTCTGCAGTTTCTCCAGCTATTTCCCTGATCAAACGGTCAGCACAAACGAGGACAAGCATGTTCGGCCCAACAATAGCACCAGTTTCTGCAATTGGGCTCCATCTTTCCCAGCCTCCCCTTCTTTGTGCTATTTGACATTTAACAATCCAAACAGCGGTCCGAATATGCCAAGACAAATTTGTGGAATTGATTTATGAAACGTGTCAGACTATTGGTGAATCTTACATTAAGTGAGTCGCCTTCTAACACTCGCGCACACCCCGTTACACCATTCAGTAAATTAATTTTGTGATATAGTCTTAGGGTGCCTTTTTTTTTGGTAAAGTAAGAATATGTATAACTTTTCAAACACCAAGTACAAACTAAAGCCAGAACCATCCACTGACCCAAATAGGACACGGAAATGTCCAGATTGGGTCAATTATGGGACCGCAAGGACTAAACAACAAAGCAAGGAACGCCAAATGGCTACATCCAGCGGAAAACGACAGGATCAGGATGGTGTCTGCGTTGCTTCAAAGATCAAAGGTGGAAGCTCCCATTTCCTTTGTAGAATCCGGTTCCTAGGTGAATCCAGGACTCCACCGAATGATATGGCTTTATCTTTCATAACTTTGATAAGATGTTTACGCATACCAGGGATGTAGACAGTCTTGTTTCTGAAGATAGTGTTGTTTCTCTCGGTCCAGATAATATGAACTAATGGCCCAAAGGAAAAGCGGGAGAGGCGGTGAGCGAAAGAATCCCCACCACATACCTTCATTGTCCACAAAATGAGTTCGCACCAAGGACGGTTGCGCCATGGAAGGTTGCATCTGGTCGCCCAGAAGGAGGCAAGCCTACTAGTAGTAGGGCACTCAAAGTAGAGATGATTGATCGAGTCTGGAATAGTACTACAAAAGGCACATAACTCGGTGTCTATCCTTCGATTTTGAAGAAGAAGTACCTGCGAAGGCAATCGGTTGAGTGAGATTAACCACAGGAGGAAGGCGTGTCTGGGGGCTATATGTTTATCCCAGATGAATGAGTGCCATGTGACTGCTTGTCCTTTCCTTCTGATTTGGTTCCAGGCAGAAGCCACCGAGAAGGAGTCCGAGGGGTGAGGAGTCCACGTCAGTCTATCTGGAGAATCATCCACAAAGGTAGGCGGGGGATCTGACCAGCTGAGGATAGTGTCGAGCGTGTTTGAGGCCTGCCATCTACTATCGTAGAACTTCCGAACCGTCGTATCTCGAGGGATCCGCGATTGATATATGTCGACGTTACTGAAGATAAGATAGAGGGGGCCTTTGTTGTGCCACCAATCGAACCAGAGAGAGACGGAGTGACCGTTTCCAATCTTCCATTGGAAAAGAGTTTGGGCTGAAGGCCGCAAATCAAGAATTTTCTTCCAGGTCCAAGAACAAAATGTCGGCTTTATCTTAGGGTGCCTTTATTTTGAGAGAAAATGCTGTTCATGAAAATCATTCTCAAGGAAAATGTTTTTCTCTTTTTCAAGTTAAGGAATTTTTTTTATTAGAAGGAAAATATTCATTTCACATTAAAGAGAGGTACATAACTTCAAGATAAAAATGCAAATCCCACAAAGTAAGTAAATTTGAAAAGTGAATCAACTTGGTATAGCCTGTAGAGATTCACTCATTTCACAAAGTCGGATCTGTCATGGCATGAAAGCATAGTGGGCAGCTGATCACTGAATCTTGCATCATCATCGTGGTGCTCAAGACTTCCCTCTCCAGTAGCTATTGCTTTGCTAAAAGGCGATGTGTGCCTAGGTTTGATGTCCCCAACACCATCATCGTATATAGACAACATCAACACAGGGTGAAAGACCATAAAAAGTGCAATGTAAATCCCAGATCTATATCTAGATAGGGATATAATAACACCCAAATCTAGATCTAGATTTAGATCTCTAGTTGATCACAAAATCACTTTTAAATAAGCCAACTGCTGAAGGCAGGAGTAAAGGAGCCTCAGAGACTTGCGGAGTGCTTGACTATTTGGAGCAAGCACCTGGAGCTAGAGCGAGCGAGCATATTCGGAGAGAGCAAATTTTTCCTGAGGCGATTGTGTTTTGATCTTCAGAGCTCATGGGACAAATCTCTCCACTTCCATGGAGGATGTCGACCGCTTTGTTCGCAAAATCAACAAAGTAATCTTGAAGATGAAGAGAGAGAGGTAGAGAGAGGAGAGGGAGAGGGGAAGGGAGGGAGAGAGAAAGGTCCCTCTGTCTCCTTAGGGATGTAGTTTCGGAAGAAGAGGGCTGGAGGGAGAGGAAGAGAGAGTTTTCATGGACTTAACTCCTCAGACGACGTAGGTTAGGGAATTCACTTTCCTAACTTTAAGTATACATGTTTTCTTTAACCGTAAATGGTTTTCCATTAATTGATCATTTTTAGCTAATCAAACACGTGAAAGTTCAGAAAACTAATTCACCGAAAATTCTTTCACGCAACAAAACATAACCTTAATAGACTTTAGAGTGACATTTCACTTTACTTTTGTAATTGGCCACGTGGCAAGACACATGGCATAGTTTTTCCATGTGACCACACAAACAACTGGTGATTAGCTTACTGATCTTATCATCCAAAAACATGCATCTTTCATTGAGCTTAAATTAGAAAGAAAGGACAATAGAGTATACCAAAAAAATATGTTCTATAAAGGATATAGATTTTCTTAAACATAATTTATTAACATACACTTATACACTTAAATGATACAATTATTATTGAAATGCTGTACTTTAATTAATTCAACCAGATCTATCTTACTAAGAATGAATTACTTAATCTATTTCATTTAGCAAAACATGTCAAACTAGGAATAAAATAGGTTCTCGAATAATTTTTTTTCTTGTTAAACAATATAGTTCCTTTCATTCAAGCAAATGCAAGAATTATTAAAGTGATATAGTTTTTTTTTTGGTCAGAAAAGTGATATAGTCCATTTAATTCAGCAAACTTTTATGAAAATAAATTGCAACTTAATAGACAAATTTCTTTTGAAATCGAGTTATTTAAGTATAGCTTTTATCTAATTAAAGAAATATGTTCAGAAGAAAACGGAAATGAGAGTACTTTTATGTAAAACTCACTTAATTTGAAATTGATTTCTGAAAATAGATAAAATAGAAGTTCATAAGCTTCACTTTATTAGTTTATTGTTCAATAATGACTTTGTTTTTAATCTTGATTCAAAGAGAATTTTAATAATTGATAGAGAGAGATGGTCTCAAGTTATAACTTAACATTAAGAATTGATGAACATATCATTGAAGGAATATGACAAAGAAATCCATATACTTTGATATACTAATAATAGTAATAATAACAATAATTGTTTCACTGAAAATGATTAAATATCCCTAGAAAATATAGATGAACCTATAAGTGAATCGGTAAAGGTTGCAAATGGTCATTTATTAATTTTGGACAAGAAAGTAAATGATAAGAAATTCAAAAGTACAAAAGGAACAATCCTTTATCTTTTTTCTTCATTTTCCTGCTTTTTTACATCACTGGCAACGATTTTACCTGTTGTTGTACTTTTAAAATCCTTTTCATTTACTTTAATGTCCAAAATCAACAAAAGACCATTTGCAACTTTTGTCGATTCACTTATCAACATTTTTGGTGAAACATCTTTTTGGCATGCTTGATGTAACTCATTTTGTTGATTTGAGGAGATTACGATGGCAAGATTCAACTATCAACAAGAGTTCGATAATTCTACTAGAAACAACAATCTGGTGCCACAAACAGGTGACAAGCTTGTTGCACATTCTGAGGCTTGAGCCGGTGGAAGAACAACAGAAGATAAGCAATGTGAGAAAGTTGATTTTGAGAGACAACTCACTTACGAGTAGTTGAGGGAGGGTGGACCAAATCCCAACATGGTGTCAACCATGAAAGGAATGTTCAAAGAGTAGTAGAATGATATGGCCAATTATATTGTGAGTCACATATTTGACGTAATCAAGCCAATCATCATCAATATTGTGAATGCATGCTATCTAGGCCAAGATCATTTAGTGCGTATGTTTATAGTCTTTCTCCATTTATTGATGTTAATAATGTTGGTCGGAGTAGTCAACCCCCGTAAGAAATATGCAAATGCATGAATCTTCTAATCAAGGTTAGAATAATGGCAATAATCAAGCTAATGTCGGTCAAAATAACCAAATTGGTTATACAATTTGGCAAATCAAACTAGTTGACAGGCTGGTCAATTGCCAGCTATTAAAAATGCTAGGCTAGTGGCTCCACTGATACTACCCAATGTGAATCCTATTGGGCCTAACATGTTGATTAACGTAAATTATTTCGGCAAGACTAGTATCACTGCCTAGTCATTAACATATAACTCAATTAGATCCACTTTCAACCAAAAAATTAAACCGATTTAAATACGAGTCAATTAATATATACTATCTGCTCTACATTACATCATATCCCAAATGCAAGACTTCTTTCAGGTTAAAACCCTCACACGTGAATCTTAATAGCATGACATTTAACGATAATTACCTTAATAAGATGGCAATATAAAGAAAAATGTGCGCAGAATTTATATAAAATTGAAACTACAATTGGAATACAAGAACACATAATAGACTATTTGGGAAAAAAACTAGTAATCAAAGATCAAGAAAGGGCAAGTAGAACACTTATAAATATGTAAATGTAGAACAACATTCTTCTTTGAAGGTCAAAGTCTCCTTACAAGAAGATCCACTTCGAATTCAGGCTCTATGACCAACCTCGGAGCTGGGAAGTGTCTATACTTGGGCAAGATTGAGAAGGAGAAGCTGGAAATTATGAGGGCCAGGAGGACTTTCAGCTCGGCCATCGCAAAGTTCTGTCCTAGACACGTGTGAGGCCCGACCCCGAAGGGCATGTACACGTATGGGAGCTTGCACGCTCCAGTGACTCCATTTGTGAACTGCTCCGGGTCAAACCGATTCGCGTCTGGTCCCCAGATCTTGGGGTCTTGGTGGAGGGTTGCCGTGAGGGTCCAAACGTTGACACCTTTTGGGACTTAGATGTTCCCAAGCTTCATGTCTTCAAGTGCCTCCCTTGAGACAATGGCCACAGGTGGGTAGAGACATAGCGACTCATGGATTACCATCGTCAACAGCAATCAATGCCGTGTTTCGGACTAATTAGTCTGTGTTCACAATGGAAAAAGTTCATTTCACTGCTAAGACCAAATGTGTTTTTTATTGTCGAGTGACTAATGCATAAAGGAATAATTTCAAACTAGACCGTTTTCACCTTTCGAATCATGTTAACATCGGGATATTGGCCACCACGCAACAGTTGCATGACCTCCTCGCGTACTTTGGCTTGCCATTCCAGATTCAAGGCCAATATCATCAACGTCCACGAGGCCGCAACTGCAGTTGTCTCGTAGCTGGCCAAGTAGATGTTCTTGCAGTTGTCCAATACAAAATGGTCCGTCACTTCTTCACGTCCTGGCTGGCCGCTGTTTTTAGCGCCTTCGAGTATCATCTGAAGCAGGTCCTTCTTTGAGGTTGCTTCCTTTCGTTCCTTCACTACCTTCGTGATTAAGGACTGAACCTCTCTCTCCAGCTTCCATATTTCCCTGTTGCTCTTGGGCGGCAAGTATCTAGGAGGAAATTGCCATGTTTTCTTTAGTTATTTTCATTCTCTGAAATAATTAATTTCATGTAGGAATAATACATTCATGTGCTCTTTTTGCACACTCTCTTACTTCATAGGACGCATGCATGGAATGATGATTAACCAATTAAGGATCGCTAAATCACTTAATAAGAGAGTTTTAATAGGAGGTAGTGGCCAGTTAGCTCCTACATTAATTATATAATGGACATTTCTTTGGAAAATATAGCTTCATTGATTAACCAAAAAGCAATGGGCGCAATTTTAGTTTTTTTGTTTCAACTGGTACACAAATTAAAGATACATTCAATTTCCATAAAAAGATTCTTTATCAAGTAATTTATTAGAATAAATTACCTAAATCTAGGGATTGTAGAGGTGAAGGCTATCTTGGAGATTAATTCTTGGAGAGCTCTAAGCTTCAAGAAAATCTCTTGTCCCTTGGCATAGTTGCTCCCAAAGCATGCCTTGGAGATCACATCCCCAGAAAAACTCCTCATGTGGCTGTCAATCTTAATTTCAGCAACTCCTCCTTCCTTCTCAATCTTTTCACTCCAAGAATTCACCAAAGTAATTGAAGACTCCACGATGACGTTTATCATGCCCGACACAGAGATTTATTACCATAAATAATCATTCAAATGGTGTCTAGATTATTAAAAATAGCCACTTGAAACTCTAGTCTGGTTTGGCTGAATGGCTTAACAAACTCTACCCAAGCTTCAAGAAAGTAAGATGTGTCAGATAATCAACTAACTCCCCTTAAACCCTCTTTAATTGAGAGGGACATGTTATTAGTGGTCTGCCCTAAAAATCAATCAAGGTTGATACTCTAATATTAGTTGTTGATTAGGTTGTGTCGGAAAACTGACCTTCACTATACTTAGGTAGTAATAATGTCTTGCTAAAGATCGCTTATGACTTGTGGGCAAAAAAAGGTTTTGAGCATAATGTTAATATTTAGTGAACCTACAGGGTCGCACACAATAGCGAACTGAATTAATATTTTCTGTGTGTCGGGATCCACTTACAATAAGAAGTAGATTTTAATTTATTCTATATTCAACTTATCTACGCGATCGTGGACGTTATGAGATAACAATTAAACATATGATTAAAGGTGAACAGTTTGGCAGGCCTAAATCGCTCGGCCCCACTTCTTTTAATTCGCGTGGATAATGAGGATATATATATAGCGTATGGGTGATGAAAAACCCTAAGAGAGAAAAAAAAACGCCTCCAAGAGAAAACGAAAAGAATCGTTCTCTGTTAAGAGATCTTTGAGAGAGTCTTGAAGATCAAAGGCGACCAGGAAAAAGAAGTCCAAGATCTTTAGCTAGCACTTGGATCTTTGGAGACTTCCATTCGTGTGTGTGGATACCAGTAAAGGTGCAACACTTGGGGCGCTAATCCAGACACAATCGATTGTCAATTTACCTTTTATTTGCAAAAGGTACGTATCGAACTTCTGTTTAGATTTCAATATACGGATGGATCCTGTCTAGGGTTTTGATTTATAGATTCCGCTGCGTTTTTAGCACTTGAGAAACGCTACAGTGATATCAGAGCTACTTGTGATATATTGAAATTGAATAGGAAACCCTAATTGTTGATACATATGATGTATGCTTGAATTGATTCTAAATTAGAATTAGATGAATTAGGAATATGAATTGATATGATCAATTTGAGTAATTTCACATTGAAACGAATTTGAATTCCTGCAATAATGTGGATTAATGTGATTGATCCAAAGGCATTACAGAATTATGAATTCCGTTTAGGGTATTGTGATGGAACAAAGCAGGACGGCCGTAAAAGCGGTTTAGTTAAAACTGCTCGCCTTAGCAAGGATGGTTTAGCAAGACCACCGCAAGGGGCTTTACCCCTTGACCCCGCGAGGGGCTCTACCCCTCGACCCCACGAGGGGGTGCAGCCTCCTTAACCCCTGCTTGGAATTATTCGTTCCCATATGATTGATGTACCTTTGTTATGATAAGTAATGCTTCATTTTTGTTCATAACATGCATACATTTATCACTAAAAAACATTAATAGTCCCTAATAAAATTAAGTAATAATATGATGCCTTTCCAATTATGCACCTATTAAGACTTGAATCGTCAAAAGATGGATCTGCCAAAGAAGGGTGTCTTTAACTATTTGAGTAAAATAGGATAGATAATGGTTATCCATAGGTCAAGATTGGTTTACTTAATAAGGCTATCAAAACAGTTTTGGGCCTTGAGGTATAATATTTGGGGATAAGATATGAGATGTCAACCCTAACAACCAAGAGTTGTATTCGATACAATTAACAAAGAGTTGTCTACCTAAATAACTTAGTCTTGAGCGGTAAGCCAAAGTTTACTCGAGTTTTGGTTAAATATGGATCTTAGTCCACTATACTTATTAGGACACATATTATAAAAGTATAGTGAGAATTTATTATAAATAATAATAATGAACAATTCACTTTGCATATTTATTGTAGATAATGGCAAATAGCTCTGCATCATACTTTTCACTATGATATGTCCTTGAGAAAGACAAATTGAATGGTTCAAACTTCTTGGACTGGTATAGAAGCTTGAGAATTGTTCTCAAGTAGGAGAAAAAGGATTATGTCTTGGAGAAATCACTTCCTCAGAAGGCACCTCCTTCCAACGCTCCCCATGCTGAAAGGAATGCTTATTAGAAGCATAAAGATGATGCATTGGATGCATCATGTCTAATGTTAGTTACCATGAACTCAGACCTTCAGAAACAGTTTGAGATTGTAAATACTTATGATATGATCATGAACTTGAAAAATTTATTTCAGGAGCAGGCATGCACTGAAAGGTATCAGACGGTAAAGACCTTAATTGAGTGCAAGCTAGTAAGTGGGAACTCAGTTAGCCCATATGTCATAAAGATGATAGGTTCTATTGAAAATCTGGAGCATTTGGGCTCTCCCATTAGCCAAGAATTGGCTACTGACATTATTCTTCAGTCATTGCCTCAAGATTATGACACATTTGTTATGAACTATAACATGCATAATCTGAATCAGTCTTTGACTGAACTGTATGGGATGCTCAAAACTGCTGAGCAGAATATCAAGAATGACCCTAACCCTAATGTTCTCATGGTTCAAAAGGGAAAAGGCTTTAAGAAGCCAGGTAAGGTCAACGGTAAGGGCAAGGGCACTAAGCCCAAACCCAAATCTAAGACCAAATCGGGTCCGACTGCTGATGCTGTATGCTTCCATTGTGGTGAGAATGGACATTGGAAGAGGAGTTGCAAGAAATATTTGGAGGATTTAAAGAAAAAGCGAAGTGAGACTTCTGATTCAGGTAGTTATGTTATAGAAGTAAATGTTACTACTGGTTCTACTTCATGGGTATTGGATACCGGTTGTGGTACTCACATTTATATGAATGTGCAGGGATTAAAACGAAATAGAACACTTACAAAAGGTGAAGTGGAACCACGTGTTGGAAATGGAGCAAGAGTTGCTGCATTAGCCATAGGAACATATAATGTAGCTTTATCTTCTGGCATGATTTTAAATTGAATAATTGCTACTATTTACCTGCTATACGCAGGAATATTATTTCTATTTCTTGTTTGGAGAAGGAAAGTTTCTATTTTGATATAAAGAACAATAGTTATTCATTTTATATTAATGGATTGTTTTATGGTAGCGCCCATATTGTGAATGTGATATATGTTCTAAATCTTGATGTGCCAATCTGTAATATAAATACAAAAAGGTTTAAATCTAATAATTTGAATCTAACCTACCTATGGCATTGTCGATTAGGCCACACAAACGAAAAACGAATTCACAAGCTTCATAGCGATGGACTATTAAATTCATTTGATTTTGAATCATTTGATATGTGTGAATCTTGTTTAGTTGGAAAAATGATAAAAGCTCCTTTTACTAATCAAAGTGAGAGGACAAAAAAATTATTGGCCCTTTACATACTGATGTGTGTGGACTATTAAGTTCTACAGCTAGAGCAGATTATCAGTACTTCATTACATTTACTGATGATTTCAGTAGATATGGATATGTTTACTTAATGAAACATAAATTCAACTCCTATGAAAAGTTCAAGGAATTTCAAAATGAAGTACAGAATCAACTTGGCAAGAGTATCAAGGCTCTTCGATTTGATCGAGGAGGAGAATATTTAAGCCAAGAGTTCAATGACATCTCAAAAAGTGTGGAATTGTTTTACAGCTCTCTCTCCCTGGAACACCACAGTGGAGTGGTGTCTCTGAGAGGAGAAATCGAACTTTGTTAGACATGATTCGATCAATGATGAGTCATTCAGATCTTCCATTAACTTTCTAGGAATATGCACTCGAGACAGCTGCGTTTCCACTAAATAGAAGTCCATCGAAAGCTGTAAAGAAGATACCATATGAGATGTGGACAGAAAAAGTTTCTAGTATGTCTTTTCTAAAGATTTAGATTTGCGAAGCTTATATAAAACGTTTACTTTCTGAAAAGCTTGGACCCAAATATGATAAATGCTTCTTTGTGGGATATCCTAAAGAAATGAAATGATATTACTTTTATAATCTATCAGAGAATAAAGTGTTTGTTGCTTGAAATGGTATCTTTTTAAAGAAAGAGTTTCTTACTAAAGGAACTAGTGGGAGTAAGGTAAATCTCAAAGAAGTTATTGTGGTCCAAGAGGATGTTCCAATTCACGAGGAACCTTAATTAGATCTACAAAGAGTTGTAGAGTCTACTTCAGTGGCACCTATAGTTCGTAGATTTGAAAGAACACATTGTGAGCTATGAGATATGGTTTTCACATGACAGAATATCGTCATTATTGTTAATAGAAAATGACAAACCTACAACCTATACAGAAGCTATGATGGACCAAATTCAGATAAATGGCTTCAGGCCATGAAATCCGAAATAGACTCAATGTATCAAAACAAAGTTTGGACTTTGATTAATCGACCCGAAAGTATTAAACCTATAGGGTGCAAGTGGGTTTTTAAGAAGAAAACAAATATGGATGGAAAGGTTCACATCTATAAAGCACGGCTAGTAGCTAAAGGTTTCAAACAAACTCATGGGATTGACTATTGATGTAGCTAGCAAGGATCACTTAGAGGGGGGTGAATAGGTGATCTTAAACAGTTCTTTAATATTTATGCGGAAATAAAACAAATCACAGAAGAGTCTGAATAAAATTTAGATTTAAGTCAGATTATATAGGAGGTGCTCTGATGTGCAGAATGTAAAGTAAGAAATAAGGAATAGAGAATCTGCATATAAGTTTATAGTGGTTCGGCTTATAGCAAGCCTACGTCCACTCTCCCACGCTTACAGCCTACCGACTGGATTTCACTAAGTAATCAAGAGGAATTTACAGATTTTGAGTAATATCACTCTCATGTATGATAGGACTTTATATCTCACACAATCACTCTTACAAAGTAACCCTCAAGATCTAAACTTTTTGGGTCAGAAAGATAAGAGAAATGACTAGAGTATGCTCAGACTTTGGACTTGTTGATTCTTGATTCTGTTCTCTTCCTTCTGCTGCTCGTTGATCTCCTTAAATACTCATCTACTTCCAAACTAGTCGTTAGACAGCTTTCAGAGGTTCATCTTCCAATCTTCACCTTGGATAAATTTGAATAAGAAGGATTGAGTAGCCGTTGGATGACAGATTCTGAATCCCGCTGATTCTAGTCGCCCATATAATTAGAATCTTGATTTCCATAAGTAGAGTTTTATCCATAGTAATGCATGCTTGTCGAAATGTTTGACTGTCAATCCATTTGATTGAGATTGATATAATCAAAACTTTCCTTCTGTGAAATTCATGCCAGATCACTAGCTGTTATTTTTCGTTCTGAGTTCTACGTCTGAATAATTTCAGCGTCTTCATCTTAATAAATTCTGCGTCTAAACTTTCTCGTTCTGAGTTTGAATAACTTCTTCGTCTGAATCTTAGAACTTTAGATTATGTGGGTCTTCAAAGAACTTGTTTTTCCAGTTTGTAAGGTCTGAAAAACTTCCTTCTGAGTTTCAAGAACATATATATATTCCTGGAATAAAATAGTTCAGAATAAGTATCAGATTTACAATTATCATGAAAGGTTTTTTCAACTTTAAAATCAGTAGGAATTTTCCTCAACAATCTCCCCCTTTTTTATGGTGACAAAACTCTCTTGCAGATTGAATCAATTTGAAATTAATAAGCATATTTAACGCATGAATCACAGATTGAAATTGAAAGAGCAAATTCTGTTGATATCTGTGTCTTTGCTTCCTTTGTACCTGTATATTAAATCTGCATATAATTTCTCCCTCTTTTTGTCATTAGCAAAAATAAAGCAATAATAGAGAGTATAAGGCAATAATCAATTAGTCTAACAAGAAATGTTAGTGTATATTACAGACCAATTGAAAAAAATAGGACTTGGAGAGAAATGTTTTTTTTTTAAAAACAGGTTATTGTTTTGAAAGAGTACGAATTAGTTGAAAATTGTCCAATATTGAGACAGCCTCCTCAATCTTCGAACGGCATTGACCCATAGCCTTATCCATGTTGGATGAGCATAGAGTAATGGCTTCCTCGAGTTCTGCTTTGTCTGCTGCTGCTTGGAGTTTTTGAGAGTTGTAGTTTTCCTCAACAATTTTTTGTAGATTCTTTATATTCTGTTCTAGTGCAGCTTGCTTGTCCCTAATCTCGAGCAGAATAGAGAGGATGTTCTGATTTTCTGAAGGCTGATCTTGGACATTAGCTGGCTCAGACTAATCGAACCCTATGGTTGCTTCTTTTGGAATCTCCCCCCGAACAGGTGCTTATTCTTCAGAAACATGTTCTGTAAGAGTTGGTTCTCAATCATTTGGAGTTGGTTCAGAAACATGTTCTGGAGCATCAGCATGGCCTATATCAAGATGCTCTGCTTCTGCTTCATCACTTTCATCATGCAGAAGAATTTTTCTTTTCTTGCTATACACTTTTAGTGGGATTGGAAATTCTTTCTTCTTGCTTGCTGATCCTGCCCCTTTTCTCTGCCCTATCTTTTTGACACTCGACTTTTCAGCAGATTTTGCTTCGGACTGATGAGCATCTTTTCCTTTTATTCTTTCCCTTACATCATCAAACTACTTCATTTTAGAGAGCATTCTTTCTCTAACAAACATACAGGGAACAATGTTCTGGCGCAATTCATTAGGAATCGATATTTTTAGGAACATGAAAATTCAAGAGATTAAAGCACCATATGGCAGTTGCCCCTTGTCCTTCTATAATGCTTTGTACATATGGAAGATGATGATATGAGGAAAAGAAAAAGGCTGACCTTTCAAGATGGCCTAGATAAGCTTGATTTTTGATTTGGAGAGGTCAGTTTTGGAGGCAGCCTTGGGCTTCAAGCAATTTATAATGATCTTGTGCAGAATCATGGATCTTCTGGATAAGTCAGAGTAGGAGAGATGCTGGTTTGATCCTTGAGCAAAGTTGAGATTTTCAGACGCAATCTTCAAAGCATCTTCAATATTTACTTCCAATGGAGTAAACTTGGAATGTTTTGCTCCAATTATTCTTGCCATCATATCCGCTTTTAAATCGAATTTTTTGTCACCAACAGTGAATTGGATCCAGTTGGGAGACAAAATAGAGAGATTGTAATAAAAATAGGCAGTTAATTCAACATAAACATTTGCAGATTGAAGGCAAAATTCATAAATGCCTAACTTCTCAAACAGGTGCTTGACTGAAATGTCAGCCTTCTCTAGGCAGTCGAAATCCACAGTTTTGTGGTTCATGATCCCTCGAACAAGTAATAACTTATAACAAGCATGATGCTCAAAGCTTCTGAATAATCCTCTTGTACCTGGCACACCAGATGCTATTCCTATCTTCATTTCAAAAAGCTCAAAAAGGCGAGCATCATCATCAAGAATAACAAACTTGGTTGCACTGGTAGTTTTAGGGTTGATATGAACAGATTTTTTGCCATAGGGCGTTGATGATTCTCCGACTTTTTCTTTGCCCTTTTTGGAAGAGGGTTTTTTTGGTATAGTGCTGGCCGGAACATTGCCAGTTTTAATACAAAACTGAGAGTAGCTTTCAGCGAGATGCTCTTCAAAGAAAAAATCATTATCTCTAAGATAGTGACGCAGAATCGATGCAGAGGCATTGCTTCTTTTTAACCGCTGATAGGCATTCCATACATGCTTGATACTCTTAAAGCGAAAATCTATTTTACCAGAAGGTTTGGGTGGAGACGATCGTTGAGGTGGTGTCGCTTCAACAGGATCTTTATGATGATCCGACTTTGTATCTGAAATCTCCATATACTCCGCCAGTGCAGTAGATTTAGAGTCTTGGTTCAGAATGCGTGAAGATCTTCTTTTGAACAGCATTTTGATCACTTCTGGAGCAAAAAGTTTCGATCTTTGGTGAAGGAAGATGAGGAAAGTCTCTAAATATCAGGAGGGTTTGAAGAAGAAAAGATCGTACTGATAGGATTTTGAAAAGAGACAGACGGGTTTATAAGTGAGAAGGACGGTCTTTAGAAAGAGAAGGTTACTTTTAGAAAGTAAAAAAAATAAGCCCCAACATTTAGGAAGGAAATAAACTTTTTTCGAGATATAAGAGATCACGATAATATTATGATAATATTTTAAGTACAATTAATCAGATAAATTGGAATACGTACTTGATTTGCTTCCAAAATTAACAGATGTGAAAATATCCTGCAAAAAAATTCCCGCCAAACTTTAAACTATGTACGTACCGTTCTTTAAGAGTCTGAGAAACGTTCAGACCAAGAACACTTGAGTTTGAAAAATTCCTGTTTGTCAAACACTTCAAGAGAATGGATAAGTAATGCACAGTTTGTTTCTAATATACTCAAATGAGGATTTGTCAAGAGGTTTTGTGAATACTTTAGCTAATTGATTCTTAGAAGCAATGAATTAAATATCCACATCGCCATTTTGAACATGATCTCTAACGAAATAATGCTTGATTTCAATATGCTTTGCACGTGAATGAAGAATAGGATTTTTAGACAGATTAATAGCACTTGTGTTGTCACACTTGATTGCAACACTTGATTCTTCAACGGCAAAGTCTCGCAACTGCTGCTTTATCCACAGAATCTGTGCACAGTAGCTTCCTAAGGCTACGTATTCTGCTTCTGCTGTGGAAAGTGTAACTGTATTTTGTTTCTTTAAGTACCAGGATACCAACATATTTCCAAGCAGTTGACATGTACCTATAGTACTTTTCCTGTCTACTTTACATCCAGCTAAGTCAGCATCTGAATAATCAGTAAGAGTAAAATCTGAATCTTTGAAGTACGAAAGACCTAGCATTGGATAAGTTTTAATGTATTTGATTATCCTCTTTACTGCAGAAAAATGAGATTCTCTTGGGTTTGATTGAAATCTCGCGCACATACAGATACTAAAAAGTATGTCAGGTCTAGATGCAGTAAGATATAATAAAGATCCTATCATGCTTCTATATACCTTCTGATCAACCTTTTTACTATTTTCATCTTTGTCTAGCTTGGATGATTGAGACATTGGAATGTTTGTCTTTTTGCAATTTTGCAATCTAAACTTCTTGACTATCTCCTTGGCATACTTTTCTTGGCAAATGAATGTTCCATCTATTGTTTGTTTAACTTGTAGGCCAAGAAAGAATGTAATTCTCTCATAATGCTCATCTCGAACTCGTTCTGTATATTTTTAGAGAATTCCTTGCAAAGCAATTCGTTAGAAGATCCAAAGATTATATCATCAACATAGATTTGAACAAGTAGAAAATCCTTACCCTTTCTCTTAACAAATAAAGTTGTATCAACCTTACCTTTGGTGAAATCATTTTGCAGAAGGAAGTTACTTAACCTTTCGTACCAAGCTCTGGGTGCTTGTTTCGTACCGTAAATGGCCTTTTTGAGTCTGTAGACATAATCAGTCTTTCTTAGTTCTTCAAAACAAGGTGGTTGTTCCACATATACTTCTTCTTTAATATATCCATTTAGGAAGGCACTTTTTACGTCCATATGAAACAATTTAAAGTTATGGAAATGAGCATAAGCTAATAATAGCCGAATGGCTTCTAACCTTGACTAGTGCATATGTTTCATCATAGTCTATGCCTTCTTCTTGAGAATAGCCTTTTACTACCAGTCTTGCTTTGTTTCTCGTAACTTTTCCTTTATCATCCAGTTTATTTCTGAATACCCATTTTGTTCCAATTACGGGATGATTTTTGGGTATTGGTACAAGTTCCCATACTTTATTGATTCTGAACTGCCGAAGTTCAACCTGCATAGCATCGATCCAGCTTTCATCTGATAAAGCTTCACCAACTTCTTTTGGTTCAATTTCTGATATCAATGCCAAGTTGTTGATGTTCTCCTTGTGTTTGGATCTAGTCTTGATACCATCTTCTATTTCTCCAATGATGAGATTCTTCGGATGACTTATGTTTCCAGTTTTTGTTAAATCTTTCCTTCTGAATATCTGTAGACTCTGAAGGTTCTGGTTGATTCTGAATTGTATCTTATTTTCCTTCTTCTACAGATTCTACGATTTTTGGAGATTCTTGATGAATTTCTGATAACTCTTGAATGTTGGGAGATGGTTCAGATTCATTTTTGTGAGTTTGAATATTTTCTTCAAACCTTGCATTTATTGTTTTTACCACAGTCTGAGAGTTCTTGTTGAATACTCTGTATGCTTTGCTTGTAGTAGAATATCCAAGTAAAAATCATTCATCTGCTTTCTCATCAAACGTACCAGGGTGATCATTTGGATTTTTAAGAATAAAGTATTTACAACCAAACACACGAAAATATAAGATATTGGGTTTTCTACCTTTGAAAAACTCATAGAGGGTTTTCTCAAGAATAGGTCTGAGAAAAACTCTGTTAATGATATAACATGCTGTAAAAACTGCATCTGCCTAGAAATGAAAAGGAATCCTGCTTTCAATCAATAGAGTTCTTGCCATTTCTTGCAAGGAACGATTTTTCCTTTCCACAACACCATTTTGTTCTGGTGTATATGGAGTAGAAAAATTGTGTTAAAAGCCATTTTCCTCACAAAAGTCTGAAAAACTTTGATTTTCAAATTCTCCCCCATGATCAGTTTTAATGCAGGAAATGGTATAGCCCTTTTTATTCTGAACTCTTTTTGCAAATTTTGAAAAATATGAAAAAGCTTCATTTTTATGAGTAAGAAAGAATATCCAAGTAAATCTTGTGAAGTCATCAACAATAACTAAATAATATTTCTTACCACCAATACTTTGTATTCTGGTTGGTCCAAAAAGGTCCATATGAAGAAGCTACAAGGCACGATCAGTGGAAACATGATGTATAAATTTGAAAGAACTTCTTACTTGTTTTTCAAGAGTGCAGGTATTGCATAATTCTGTTTTCCTATATTTCAAACCTGGCAAACCTTGAACCAGTTTTTGTTTGAGATCTTTGAGATTTGTTTCATACTGATATGCCCCAACCTTCTGTGCCACAAATCTTCATCCTCTTTGATTAAGATCAAGCAATGAGTGGAGTTTGACTTGACATCTAGAAGATAGATATTGCCATGTCTTCTTCCTGTAAATGTTTGAGAAGAATCTTTGCTTGTTCCTGAGCATATGTCTTCTTGAAAGTTGATTCTGAAACCTGTATCACATAGTTGGCTTATGCTTATCATGTTATAGTTGAGTCCTTTTACCAATGAAACATCATTGATTGAAAGTCCCCCAATTTCAACCGTATCTATGCCAATGATTTTTTCTTTGGTATTTCCTCTAAAGGAAACCTTTCCACCATTCAGATTGTGTAGATCAACAAATATGCTTGGATCTCCTGTCATGTATCTAGAGCATCCACTGTCTAGGTACCACTTTCTTTTTCTCTTTGTGGTTACCTGCAAAAATTAAAACATCTTAAGTTTTCTTTGGTACCCAAACTTATTTGGGTCATTGAGCATTAGTATAGACTGTTTTAACAAAATCTCTTCGAACAGGTCTTCAAATCTTAGGACATTTATTTTCAAAATGTTGTGGATCTCCACATTTTGAGCACCTGAGTGCACTTCGACCAACGGATTTTACAAAATTCTTTTTGAAATGGTTTTTATAAGCTTGTCGAAGAGGTCTTTGTCTTAATCTCTCCTTGACTTTTGGAAAATCAATCAAACTGTCATTTTCCTTTACAAATCCTAGACCATATTTGTTATAGTAAGGAATTTGAATGGAAAGGATATGCTTCAAGGTTTCTGAACCTTTTGAAAACTTGGAAGTAATTTCTGAAATTCCCTTTTTCAAAACAGCATTTTCTTTGGAAAGAAAACCTCGACTTTCCTTAATTTGATGAAATTCTTTTTGAAGGAAATTGATTCTTTCTTTTTGAGAAATATCCTGTTGCCTTAATGATGAATTTTCCTTTTTCAGAGAAGAGATTCTTTCAAGAGCAGTCTTAAATTCAAAGTATAATTCATCAATATAATTTGATACTTCAATAGACATTTCAGAAGGTTTTACCTCAATTTCCACTTTAAGATCAGAATCAGAAACTGAGTCTGACTTTGCCATTAGACAGAAATTTGAGATATCTTTATCACTATCTTTGCACTCTGTGTCACTCTAGGTTTCTGCCTTTAAGGCCTTCTTTGCTTTCTCAAATTTGATCATCTTTTTCAGAAGTGGATAGTTAGGCTTGATATGTCCACGTTTCCTACAGTGAAAGCATATTATATCCTTTGATCTCTCTGTCTCATCGATAGACCTCTTATTTTCAAAAGGCTTCTTCTCTTTGAGGTTTCTTCCTCTGATTTTCATTTTCTTATATTTCTTTATGAAGAGAGCTAGTTCTTTATCATCAACATCTTCATCTTCAGAATCTACATCAGAATCAATGTTAGTTTTCAATGCAATTGACTTATTACCTCTGGTTTCATTCTCCTCATTCCGTTTCTCAGTCTCATATGATTGAAGAGTTCCAATTAACTCATTCACTGATAGAGGCTTGATCCTTTGTGTCTCACGAAGAGATGTTTTGATGTTATCCCACTGATTTGTCAGTCCTCTCAGAAGTTTGTTGACTTTCAATGCATCTGGGACTGGTTGTCCTTGATAGGTAAGACCGTTTACTTTGTCAGTAAACCTGTCATAAAAATCAGCAATTAATTCTCCAGATTTCATTTTGAAGGATTCATATTGACCAAGCAAAATATTAATTTGAGTTTCCTTGGCTCGATCTGTTCCTTCATAAGTAATATAGAGAGTATCTCAGATTTCCTTAGCAGATTCACAAGCAGCAATTTTTTTATATTCAACAGGAGATAAAGCACATTAGAGAGAATAAATTGCTTTGGAATCTAAAGTTTCTCTTTTAGATATCTCAGTTTGAGATAATGGAAGATCTACTGCTTTGCTTGCATCTACCTTTTCTTTTGAATCTGAAGATTTTGGATTGACTCCTTTGATAATGACATTCCATTGCATATGATCAATTGACTTTATGAATGCCTTCATCTTATTCTTCCAGACACTATATTCCTTGCCATCGAAATATGGTAGTCTGTTGTTACTCTGTCCTTCAATGAGTCCTAGAGCACCATAGCTAGCAATGTAGATCGTAGCTCAGAAGTAAAACACTTCAATAAAATGAGCAATCTTACTCTGATACCAATTGATGTAACTAGCAAGGATCACCTAGAGGGGGGTGAATAGGTGATCTTAAACAATTCTTTAATATTTATGCGGAAATAAAACAAATCACAGAAGAGTTTAAATGAAATTCAGATTCAAGTCAGATTATTTATGAGGTGCTCTGATGTGCAGAATGTAAAGTAAGAGATAAGTAATAGAGAATCTGCATACAAGTTTATAGTGGTTCGGCTTATAGCAAGCCTACGTCCACTCTCCCACGCTTACAGCCTACTGGCTAGATTTCACTAAGTAATCAAGAGGAATTTACAGATTTTGACTGATATCACTCTCGTGTATGATAAGACACTCTATCTTACACAATTACTCTTACAAAGTAACCCTCAAGATCTAAACTTTTTGGCTCAAAAAGACAAGAGAAATTATTGGAGTATGCTCAAACTTTGGACTTGTTGATTCTTGATTCTGTTCTCTTCCTTCTACTGCTCGTTGATCTCCTTAAATACTCCTCTACTTTCAAACTAGCCGTTGGACAGCTTTCAGAGGTTCATCTTCAAATCTTCACCTTGGACAGATTTGTATAATAAGGATTGAGTAGCCGTTGGATGATAGATTTTGAATTCCGCTGATTCTGATCGCCTATACAATCAAAATCTTGGTTTTCATAAGTAGAGCTTTAACCATAGTAATGCATGCTTGTCGAAATGTTTGATTGTCAATCCATTTGATTGAGATTGATATAATCAAAACTTTCCTTCTGTGAAATCCATGCCAAATCACTAGCCGTTATTTTTCGTTCTGAGTTCTGTGTTTGAATAATTTCAGCATCTGCGTCTGAATAAATTCTACGTCTGAACTTTCTCGTTCTGAGTCTGAATAACTTCTTCGTCTGAATCTCATAACTTTAGATTATGTAGGTCTTCAAAGAACTTATTTTTCCAGTTTGTAAGGTCTGAAAAACTTCCTTCTGAGTTTCCAGAACATATATATTCCTGGAATAAAATAATTCAGAATAAGTATCAGATTTACAATTATCATGGAAGGTTTTGTCAACTTCAAAATCATTAGGAGTTTTCCTCAACAACTATAATGAGACATTTTCGCTAGTTGCCATGCTTAAGTCCATTCGGATTATCCTAGCGTTTGCTGCATATTATGACTATGAGATATGGCAAATAGATTTAAAGACAGCTTTCCTTAACGGAAAACTAGAGGATGATGTGTATATGACACAACCTGAAGGCTTTACATCACTAGATAACACTAGGAAGATATGCAAGCTTCAACGTTCTATTTATGGATTGAAGCAGGCATCACGGAGTTGGAATATTCATTTCGATGAAACTGTCAAAGAGTTTGGCTTCATCAGAAACAAAGAAGAAGCTTGTGCATACAAGAAATCTAGTGGGAGTGCAATTGTGTTTTAGTGTTGTATGTGGATGACATATTACTCATTGGAAATGACATTCCAATGCTTCAATCAGTTAAGACATCGCTAGGAAAATTTTTCTCCATGAAGGACATGAGAGAGGCAAACTATATCTTGAGGATCATGATCTATAGAGATAGATCTAAGAGACTTATTGGACTGAGTCAAAATATATATATTGGTAAAGTCATCAATAGGTTTAATATGCAAGACTCTAAAAAAGGTTTTCTCCTGATGACGCATGGCATAAGTGTGACATCCCAAAATTCCATTTGTTAGTTTAACGAATGTACGGAACGGAACGTTACGTGGGAATTGAAATAATCGATGACGAGCTATGGAAGCATTAACTTCGGAAGACGCGGACGCTATTACGAAATCACTGTACCGTCGCTTTGTCAACCACCACAGACCATCCTACAATTATCTATCATTTTATTCGTTAATGTTGTGTTACGAATTAACCGTCCTAACCTTATCATGTCTTTTGTTTACACTATAAACTTTAGTCACGTTATCTACCCGAGTTGAATTCTTGCACGTCCTTTCCTTTTCCACCGACTTCATGCAACATGATCAGCTCACTCTTCTACTTTGCTTTCCTTTTTTTTTCCATGCCATTTGCTTCCCCCACCACCCAGCTGTCCCATTTCATTTCTTCAGTCAGCAATTTATGTTCTTCTTCGGTCAATTGGCGAAGGAGACCAAGCCAGGTAAGCCACCAAGAGGGGCATGTGGCGTGCAGCAAGCAAAACAAGGAGAAAAGGAAAATCTAGACCCCTCTCTCATTTTCTGATTTTTCTTTTCTTTTCTCTCGGCAGACTTCCCCTTCTTTTCTGCTGGTTCAACCGATTAACACACTTCCCTTAGCCAACTTCTCTTTCTTCTTCCTCTCCACTTATGTTTAGCTATTCAGTTTTTACTATAATAGACCACTCTCCATTTTTCCTTATCGTTGGGTTCATCTTGACAAACCAGAGTTGCTCGTCGACTCCGCCCGATCGATCAAGCTCCTCATGCTGATGAATCTTGCAAGTCGTGAGCCGAGGACATGACCAGAGAGCTGAAAAGCTCGGCGACCCTCTATCTTCCACAACAACCGTCCTCGCGAGCCGACGTCAAGGCAAGTGAAATTCTGCCTCCCTATAATAGATCGGAATGGGTTGCATGTTGGGGTGGGTTTAGGATATTGATGGAAATGGATGGTAGTGCTGGAAATTAGCTGCTGGTATGGGTGTTTTTCAACATCAAATTCATGTAGATCAAGTTATGAGTTATTCTTGAACTTGAGTTGTGATTTCTAGATTTGGTTCTACTGGTTCCAATTTTGTAGAGATTTCTATGGTTAGAATTTTACAAGACTTTCTTCATGAAAGTTGTTCAAAACATCTGAAAGTATAGCATATTTTAATTTCAGAATTTTTGAAATTGTTTTAGGTAGCACGAACAACAAATCTCTAACTCGTGCTTAACGGCCTAGCTGCTTTGTTTTAGTGACCTTTCCACATTCTTGAATTTTTATAAAATTTTCTAGAATGTTTATGAACAAACTTCCTCCACAAAAATTCTTGAGGATGTCTTTCTCTACAACATATTTAAATTTTAGAATTTTTGGAGAGGATGTGGATATTGAAATGAACTCATTTTGAGAGGCAAGGATTCTGTCCCGATGAACAGTTTTTAGTTTGATTTTAAGCTCCCAAACGAGGCATTTACATAAATAATTAGACTTTGAATCCTTCATGAAAAATGTTTATCAAGGTGTCTTCGGTGACATATCCAAAATTTAGAATTTTTGAAGTTCATTTACTATTTATTTAAGTCTGATTTTAAAATTGGTGCAAGGCTGCCCAGTTTTACCAATTTATAAAGACTTACTATTTTTCAAATAAAATTGCTGGAATCTCAGTTTGATGTCTTATGGAGATGAAATGTATAAATTTTGATCTTTCCAATGAGTCATGCTAGACCTTGATGTGGTTAGCCACGTGTCGTGGGATGTGTTGCTGACCATTAGTCAAGGCGATGCTTTAGTGAACGAGACCACGAAAGTGACTTATGATATGTCCTACTAAAGTGGTAAACTGTGAATTATGTAATATTAAGAAAGGATGATTGTTGTTGATAAACTGTGTACTGCGCAAAATGATTAGTTTGTGTGGGCTTGCTGGGTTATTAAATGCTGTCGATCAGTGAACCGACGATGCCCTGAGGAGCTATAGGGAATGCGGGATGCCGTGATTAGTGGACTACGATGCTTAGGATGAGAATGCCCTAGATGGCCGGGAGTTTAATCAGGATGCCATGGTCAGTAGATCATGAAGCCTACACGGACCGTTGAGAATTTCGGCGTACACCGTGGTGAATCGGAGTGCGCACCGAATCCCACTAGACAGGAGTTTTCCTCCTTGCGTGTCCGGCGAGCGCACCAGGCATGTGACTTGGAGTGAGATAATGATACCCAAGCAAGAGTGAAGTCGTGTATGTATGTTTGAATTGTGCTGTTGATTGTGATTGTCAAGTTAAAGTATCACACTTGAGATGATTATTAGCATGAGCACAACAAAATATGATTTTTATGATTAGTAAGTCTAGCTAGAAGACTGTGATACGTATGCCTGTTGATATGTATTCTATTCTTGTTTGGTATAGGTTGATAGACATTTTACTTGTTGAGCCTAGCTCATTGTTGTTGTGACAAACTTTTACAGATCTATAGCAATGTCGATACTTTCCCCATTGACCTCCATTAGTTATGGAGCACCTGTTGATTTCGAGAGTCATCTATCAGAGTTTGTGGATCCTGACCTTCCAGGGATGGTTTTTGTTAGATGTATTTCCATTATGACTGTGGACATTGGGTCCCCAGTTGGACGCATACTATTTGGGTTCGTGGCTGTGTATGTTCGTATTGGAGGGCGGCTAGTGGGACCTCTTCCACACCCAGAGAAGGATGGGGCAGATGATGATGCCAGTAGCGGGATCGAGTGAGGCTAGTGATGAGGAGTTGGGGGATGGACCATTTTTGGGAACACATGACTGGCACTTTTTAAGACAGAGTCGTGTGCTCGGGTGATCAAATTTTGAAGCTTGTTGTGGTAGGTGAGTAGATGTGGATAGTTCGGGTTGGAGCAATCCCTGCATATAGTCTCCCCGAATGTAAACTCACCGTTGTATCACCCTGTGTTTATAAATAAGAAGAAACTTGAAGTTTAATTTATGTGCAGTCAATTATAGAAATAGAATTTCCTTATTTATAATTCATGTTATAAATGCTGTCTTTAAAGAGAAGCGTCTCCCGCATGCAAATTCTTATGTACTCGTACAGTTAGAATGACTCTTAGGCAGGGTTGTGGTTGAGATGCTATAATAAGTCTTAGCAAGACTATGTGTCCTTCAACACAAAATGAGCGAGACCGTATGAGTAAGATTCCTTATGCATCAGCTACGGGATCCATCATGTATGCTATGTTATGCACTCGTCCTGATATTGCTTATGCATTGAGCATGACAAGTAGATACGAGTCAGATCCAGGGGAACCTCACTAGATTGCTGTCAAGAATATCCTTAAGTACTTGAGAAGAACTAAGGATTTATTCTTAATCTATGGAGGTGAGGAACAAATCATTGTAAGTGGTAGGACTGATGCTAGTTTCCAAACCAACAAAGACGATCTTCGATCGCAATCAGGTTTTGTTTTTTGCTTGAATAGTGGAGCAGTGTACTAGAAAAGTTCCAAGCAGGACACTCTTGTAGATTCTATGACAGAAGCTGAGTATATTTGTGCTTCAGAAGTATCAAATGAAGCTGTTTGGATTCGAAAGTTCATGGAAGAATTGAGAATCAGTTCCATTAGTTCGAATCCAGTGAACCTCTATTGTGACAGCAATGGGGTCATAACTTTGGCTAAAGAGGCTAGGTCTCACCAGAAGACCAAACACATACTCGGGAAGTATCATCTCATTCGAGAATTCATTGAAAGAGGTAATGTCAAGATGTGCAAAGTTGCAACGGAGTTGAATACAGCTGATCCGTTGACGAAGGCTCTTCACAATCTAAGCATGAGTGTCATTGTAACGCTTTAGGCCTTAGACACATTGGTGATTGGTCTTGATGTGAGTGGGAGTATAAGTGATATATATTTTCATTGTTCATTAATAAAATATATATTATATTTTTTTCGATTTGATTTGAGTATATAATTGAATGCAAAATCTTTATGAATGCAAAATCTTTATCCCATGAATATTGAATATCCTTAATAGATAATCAAATATGTGATTTGATCGTGAAACTCTATAAATAGAGTGAATATTAATATTCTAAATGTCCTTAGTCAATTGCCATTGTGCATTGGGACGTCAATGGTGTTTGAGACTAGCATGTGAGTCAACTGATGACCAAGTTTCACGGGTCATGAATATAAAGATATAAATTTGATCACACGGAATACATGTTGAAGAACATTGTACTGGACAGACCCGCCTTGAGAATACTGTAGGATTGTTATATAATGTTATCAGTGTTTCTCATCACAGCTACAGAGTATAGTCCTTTGACCTGAGTCTGCTATGGTTTACTAGACGTGGATTAGCATGTTTTAACATTACCAAACGTCAGCCGTAACAGGTGATTTTAAAGATAATGGCTGGGCATATTATGAATTGTGCTGAGTGATGTGAGTAGACAAGATGGGATTTGTTCCTCTCATATAACGAGGGTATGATATCCTAGCCTCCCGTAAAGTTGAGACTGTGAAATGCATGACCATGCTCAAGTGAGTTGAAGAGTTAACTACTTGCTTTGACAATCTAGCTGCGGTATTGGGAAAATGAGTTTGAGCTATATAAGGATGACACTTGTCCTGCCTTATGCTTAACTCGGAAATCAAGTGACAAAGGGACTTAGTTCATATGATTGGTTTTAGTGCAAGTGGAAGATTATTAGTGGTCTGCCCTAAAAATCAATCAAGATTGATACTCTAATATTAGTTGTTGATTAGGTTGTGTCGGAAAATTGACCTTCACTATATTTAGGTAGTCATAATGTCTTGCTAAAGACCGCTTATGACTTGTGGGCCAAAAAAAGTTTTGAGCATACTGCTAATGTTTAGTGAACCTACAGGGTCACACACAATAGCGAACTGAGTTAATATTTTCTGTGTGCCGGGATCTACTTACAATAAGAAGTAGATTTTAATTTATTCTCTATTCAACTTATCTACACGGTCGTGCATGTTATGAGATAACGATTAAATGTACGATTGAAGGTGGACAGTTTGGCGGGCTCAAATCGCCTGGCCCCACTTCTTTTAATTCGTATAGATAATGAGGATATATATATATAGCGTGTGGGTGACGAAAAACCCTAAGAAAGAAAAAAATGCCTTTAAGAGAAAACAAAGAGAATCATTCTCTGTTTAGATATTTTTTAGAGAGTCTCGAAGATCAAAGGCGATCAGGAAAAAGAAGTCCAAGATCTTTAGCTAGCACTTGGATCGTTGGAGACTTCCGTTCGTGTACGTGGATACCGGTAGAGGAGCAACACTTAGAACGCTAATTCAGACATAATCGATTGTTAATTTACCTTTGATTTGCAAAAAGTACGTGTCGAACTTTTATTTAGATTTCAATATACGCATGGATCCTGTCTAGGGCTTTGATTTATAGATTCCACTGCGTTTTTAGTACTTGAGAAACCCTACACATGTCCCATTTGGACATAGCAAAAATATTCCATCTGAAAATCTTTTCATTTCATCAGATACATGACCACTTTCTTGGAATGCATTATGATTGCTTATCTTTCATCACGTCAGCCATGCGCTCGATGCGTTAAGCATGTTCTCTCTCTCTCAAGGAATAATCTTGGGTCTATGTGCGAATAGAGAGTGCCTCTGTGTTTAAGATCACCTTAACTTTGTCGACGCAAAACTTAGTAGCAAGAATCTTTCTCTGGTGAGCCCATTTGGCGCCATTGGAGGTCAAAATGCCTTGGCCAAGCAAAGGACCCATCACCTTCTGCTGGTAAGAAGGCTTTCCGAAGTCCAACGACATGGAAGTGCTTATTTCCCTCACTGCCTCCACATCGTACACGTACAGGATCTGCAGAGTCCCCATCAAGAACATGAAAACAGTCCCTAAATGCCCCCCCCCCCCAAAAAAAATTGCATTGTTTATTAACCAAAGACAAATCTCATTGCAACTGAGTGCGATATGATCAATTAATTCATTACCATATTGTTGTCTCCAGCGATCCAGGAATAGGAAGAGCTTGGAGGAGCAGTTGTGCGTTATGGCTTGTTGATCTTCTCGTGATGGTGATTTTGAGGGTGTGGTGGAATGTGATTGAATCTTCTTTATCTCGCGGAGATTCCCGATGAGAAAAGAACCCAAGGGCCACGGACGCCTTGTTCCCGGAGCTTCGACCGTAGCCTCTGTGGCCTCCATATCAAGACGTCAAGAGTTCTAATCACGGCACTCAGGAACGCAACCGTGAACGCTGTCAAGATGAGTTTCAATACTTGCAGCTCCATCTCTCTCTCTCTCTCTCTCTCTCTCTCTCTCTCTCTCTCTCTCTCTCTCTCTCTCTGGAGGGTGAGCTTTTTTGCAATATGGCTTGTATGGCTTTTGAACTTTTATTTACGAGAGAGAGATTTGTTTATTAATATATAGTCTTGATTACCATATCGTTATCTCCATGCGAATGCTTATGCGATTTTTGGCTTTTTGTGTTTTGAGCACGCGGACGTCAGTTTCTTGATTTTTTTTTCCCGGGGAACATATAGTAGACATGAATATTGAAACAAAAAACAAAAACAAACAAAGCGAGTTAATTAAAATGGGATAAATGATGCAACCTAAAATCATGAGTGTGTTAACCCAAAAAAAAAAAGCATGAGTGCATTATTAGTTTGCACGCCGCAATGATGGCCGGTCTGCTTCAGACAAATTGATTAGTCAAATGACACTTGATTCAATTTAAAAAAATTTATTGAGTCCGATAAAATATTCCATGTAATTACTAGGGTTTTTCTGTAAAAGAATCTACTTTTCTGGAACTAGCAAAAGAGCAATGTTAGTTTTATAAATTCCTTTAGAAATTAAATGCGAACCGACAAGTAGGGAGGGTATTGTTAATGAGTAGTAGCAGCGGTTCATTTTACTTCAAGTGAATTCGTTATCACACATAAAGGAGTCAATTCTTGTATCACTATCTAGAAACCTGTTTCAAACCAAACAAATTTTTCTTCTGCTTCCAAAAGTAGTTTTTCTACTAGAAACCCGAAATCTTTCTGGTTGTTGTACCATACAAATATCCTCTTTAAGTTACCATGGAGGAATGTAGTCTTCACATTTAAGTGCTTTTGATGTAAATTCTGAGCAACAACAATACTCAACGCTAGCCGGATAATAGTCAACTTCACAATTTGAGAAAAAAATCTCTGTATAGTCAATTCAATTCTTTTGCTAAACACCCTTTTTACTAACATTGCTTTGTACCTCTTGCTACCATTAAGTTCTTCTTTGACTTGGTACACCAGCTTGTTTTGCAATACCTTCTTTCCATCTAGTAACTAAGTTAACGTCTAGGTTTTTTTCTTCTCGAGTGAATCTAACTCATCCTACATTGCCAACTCTCGCTCAATGGAATCTTCAACCTGCACTACGTTCAAAAAAATTTCTGATTCACTAACGTTAGTCAAAAGAAAATAATGCATTAATTGAGAATACTTATGTATAGGTTTGGATGCTCTACTAAATCTTATTACAGCGGGTTCAGGTGCATGTGGTTCTTCTTCTGATTCTTGTTTACAGTCCACAACAACAATTTCAGGATTTCTATCCAGAGCACTCTTGGAAACCTCTCTCTCTAGCTAATATTTTAATGCATTCAAGTGAACGACAACATCGATGGTCGTTACTCCAATAGACATCGTAATTAATCTATTTGCATCATATGGAGGGTCTAGTGCCATAATGTGTGTATTTATACACACCAAACAATATGCAATGTTAATTAGGATTTACTTGGATAGTCATAAATAAGCTTAGTCGTTATGCTTATTATATCCAATTTGGGAACTCTTGGGAAGGTCTTTTTTGTTGTGTTGGAATTTGGAGCAAGAGCCCTCCAGATTAGGCTGAATTGAACTAGAGCCGACCGACTATCTTCCCCGTCGATACTTAGCCTTGAAGTTTAGTCCAATAGTCAAGCCTCCATATCTTACTCATTCGAGATCTGAATTCGAACCGCCATACTTGTGCTTTTTCCTTCTTGCAAGAGACCACAGATGTATTCTTCTGATCGCTAAAATGTGCAGGGATGATGTGTTAAAAAGAAGGAATTCTAGGGGCAACATGTGGAGAGAAGGTGGAAAAATCAGAACACATATAGGAAAAGAAAAACTAAAACATGTATAAAAATTCAAAGTGAATCGGGGGATGAATAGGATCAGTCAAAATAATGGTTTTGGTACGCAGAGGATGATCCAATACCCGAAGAAAGCCGACCACCTTATAGAATGAATACTCTGCAAGGTCAAAAGCCGTGCATGTCATCTGAAGTGCTAGATTAGACAATACTAAAATGAGTCATTTCTAGTTGAGCTAATATCCAAAAAAGTCTAATGGAGACATTCGTCGTGGTAATATAATTTATTAGATCCGTTCGTTTAGGCCTTATGGATGGCAAGAGGAATTCGGACAAAACGAATCGACAAGCAGAAGACTAGGTACTTGAACGGGGATCAAAGTGGGTAGAATGCATATTTTGCCATTATCTTTCGCTGCTTGGAGATTATTTAACTGCATTGTTAAGGAGATACACGTAGGCACTGCCGCGGTGATTGCTCTAGTGGTTCAAGATTTGGTTTGCAAGTTGAATATCATAGATTCGATGTATGGTCTATCCTTGATCTCAGGAAGCCTTGGTTAATTTGTGAAAGATGGGCCTAGGCTTCGGTATATCGTCGATCTGGGGCTCTCCACTTGCATTGGTGTAGGGACTGTGGTGATGACCTCACTCAGTGGGCAACTAGTGTTTAGATAGGGCCCTTAACCTCTACACGACAATAGTTGTCAGTAATCACGTCATTGTCATAATATAAGGGATCTGCACACCACCAGGCACTCAGTTACTAGTAGGGGTATGGCAATTGGGATGTTTAATTTAGGTCAATGATTTGATCCCTAGCCAGAAGAATATATATAATTACTATTGTCTATGCCACTAATATTAGTGAGAGTAGGAGCACTTGGTTGTCCTATTTCTGGAGTGATTATAGGAGGTAAATCTGGATTTAAATCTATTGATCTCCTAGAGGAGCTGGAATGCCATGAAGGAATGGATAGAATATTACAAGATCTCCTGGGAATATCAATAGATCTTCTAGAGAATTGTATTGTTACTCTTTGGAGTTTTATAAAGATCCCTAGCTGATGAAATTTCAGAAACGAATGAGATCTATATTATAAAGATGTTATAGGGATAAAAGTGGATATAGAATTTACTGGATGGGATTCCAGAAAGGGATTAGGAACAAGTAAGACCAGGATATAGGATGTGTAAATCTAAAGCTCTCTAGTTCTCTCTTAGAAGTGAAGAAGGGATTCCAGAACATATGAAAGTTGAGTGGTAGAGTGGATGATGCCCTTCTCTGATAAAAAGGGATCCTTTTAATGACTTCTTTGGTGACTGTAGAAAGGTTCATGGGTCCTTTACTGTAGTGAACAGTAAAAGTTAAAAAGTCAAAAGTGCACAGTATTATAGTGATTATGACAGACACAATGATGAAAAGTTAGAACATTTTTCGGCTCCTTTTTGACAATTCAAATTTTGGCAAAGATTCTAGCAATTATGAAAGTAGGCAAACTCTACATCTTATCAAAATTTGGACAAAGATTCTAGAGGGTTTTCTTCCTTTTCGTCTTCATCATTCACATCTCTCCATTAAAAACATGGTATGCCATAACAATCATCTTCAGTTGAATTTCCGCTGTGATGGGAGTGAGTTGACCATGATTCTTCTAAATGAGAAAGGGCTTGTTTCGATATATCTGCTAGTTGCTAGTTTGACCTAGCAAATGCTAGTTTGGACACAACAATCCCTTTATCATGAAGGAAAGGAGTGATATCATCTGAGCAAGTAATTTGGCTCGAACTTGGAGTAATTCTTTTGTTTAGCCATTCTCTAACTACTTGCTCAGTGACTCTATAAAAAAAATTGAAACCGTTCCACCACTTAACCTTGAATTTTTTGATTAAGATGGGGATGCCAGTCTCTATGGCTTTTGTATAATCAAAATTCCAGCCCAATACCCATGATACTCCAAAATAATAGAAAAAGAGCACCGGTATAGAAAATTTCGTCTCATATGGAAGGGGTGTGAACTGGCTAGCAAATATTTCGTAACTGGATTGAACTTTGGGGTGAAGTATTTCATCAATGGGTCCAAAATGGTCCCACCATCTAATGAACCAGAATGGGACTTGTCGAATATTGAAATTTTCAAAGAAAAATAGCCAAGTGTGAGAGTTGTTGGCATTCTTTCTCCAAAAGGTATTCCACCAAGCTTGTTGATAATCAAAATAAAATAAGAGAATTTGTATGGTAAGGGTTCGGTTATCTTGGTATCAAATTTTATCTAAGTTATGGGATCTCGTTTCCATTGGAAAGGGTGGATGACCCTATGGATTCTTGCTATGGAGTAATTTATATAACCTTTATCAGAAAAATGTCTGAAAGTGACAGATTTGGTTTCTGTCAATATTTTTTTCATAAAACTCCACTATTTTGTAATGGTTATGCGGAGTTTAGTTAAATTTGTCAGAAAACATATTTTTTGTTTTTAGCATCTTACTTGTTTTCCTTTCGTTTATGAACCTGTGCCTTTGAGTCTTGGAATTTGCCCAAATGGATCAATTTGGCAAAGCCCATATCATAAGTGTTCCGTAAAAGAACAGAAGGGTAAATAAAAGGATATAAAAACATATTGGACTTCATGGGATATAGGCTCATTTTTCAAAAGACTCATAAGAGTCAATCGGACCTTGACGTGTCATTTGGCCCATTCTTCTCAAGTGAATTTTCGATCCAATTAAAACTAAAGCCCATTTTTTCAAGAATGAAAATCAGGATTGCATTCAACGTATCCATGATCCGTAGACAAACTATAATTTTACTTGCAATTAAAAACAGAACCAATCTACGTCAACCGACGTTCACACCTCGCCGAGATATGGATCCAGCAAACCATAACTTTTAGTTATACACGAGACAGAACTTATAAAGCACATCAAAGACTATGTTTTTCTTACCTGTGGATTTTCTAAATTTTGTCAAATTCCTATTAAGTGAAATAGGGAGTTCCTTTTTCTTCCCCAATCTTGATAGGCTAAATACATAAAAGCTAAAGGCACAGCAAATGCTCATCAAATTATCACTCTGCTTGTGGTCATCTAATATTTGCGCAAAGAGAGTAAAAAATTGGAAAAAGCTTGTAACATTTCCCAAATTTTATGATAGCTTGCTGATGAACATCAATGCTGCTTGTGTAAAATTTCATTTTTTGGCCGTCACTTGTACAAAATTTCAAAAGCTTAAAACAATTTGTCACAAGTTAAGGATGATATATTAACGGCTCCCCATTACATGACAATCCCGAAGTGGGACTTCTTTCGCTTTATAGGCTAATATCCTCACATGTAAACTTTAATAAAATGACAATTTAACTATAAGTACCCCACGAAATGTCATTGAAGAAAAAGGTGCGCGGAATTTATACTATTGTCAAACAACAATTGGAATACAAGAACACGGAATCGACTAATTTTGGAAAAAAAACTAGTAATCATAGCTCAAGAGAAGACAAGTAGAACACTAACAAGTGTTACTGATGGGAATCCTCTTATTACTTGAGCAAAAATGGGACGCACCGATATTACAAAGAGAAGGGCGCTTTCACATTTTCTGAACTTGAAACGTGGAACAAGATTTCCTTTGAATGTCAGAGTCTCCTTACAAGAAGATCCACACCAAATTCAGGCTCTATGACCAACCTCGTAACTGGGGAGTGTCTATACTTGGGCGAGATTGAAAGGGAGAAGTTGGAAATTATGAGGGCCAGGAGCACTTTCAGCTCGGCCATTGCGAAGTTCTGCCCTAGACACGAGCGAGACCCAACCCCGAAGGGCATGTACGTGTATGGGAGCTTGCAAGCTCCGATGACTCCATTGGCAAACCGCTCTGGATTGAACCGGTCGGCATCAGGCCCCCAGATATTGGGGTCATGGTGGAGGGGCACCACGTGCGTCCAAACATTGACCCCTTTTGGAACTTGGATGTTACCAAACTTCAAGTCTTCAAGTGCCTCTTTTGTGATAAGGGCCACCGGTGGGTAGAGACGTAGTGACTCATTGATTACCATCGTCAACTGCAATTAATATCGTAAATGAGAACTAATTAGTCTATGGTTGTCAATAATGGAAAAAGTTCAATTCTTTATTAAGACCATAGGTGTTTTTGATCGTGTGAGTGACATATATGAATATCGTGGATTATTTCGTTACATTTTAGCTTTGACTATATTCAAAAGATGCATGTGGATTTAGATAATATAGTTGGTTGAAGACCCAACTCACTTGAAACCGTTGTCAATAGATGTGAGTGGATATCGCCAAAGAATATATAATATCTCATTTCACATACTTAACTGTGAATCCATAAGCAATGAAGAATTTTATCACAAGTATATGCATAAAGGAAATTTTCAGATTAAATAGTGTTTTTTTTTGTTTTCCAACCAAGAAACTCTTTGTAAATAATTCATGTTATGTATGTGTTCACCGTTTTCATCTTCGGTATCATGTCAGCATCGGGAAGTTGGCCACCGCGCAACAGTTGCATGACCTCCTTGCGTACTTTGGCTTGCCATCCCGGATTCGAGGCCAACAACATCAATGTCCAGGCGGCAGTGATGGCGGTCGTCTCATACCCAGCGAAGTAGATGTTCTTGCAATTGTCCACGACAAAACGGTCCATCGCATCGCCACATCCCAACTGGCCGCTGTTTTCAGCGCCTTCGAGTATCATCTGAAGCATGTTCTTCTCTGAGGTTGCTTCCTTTCGTTCCTGCACTACCTTCAGGATTAAGGACTGAATCTCTCTCTCCAGCTTCCATATTTGCCTGTTGGTCTTGGTTGGCAAATATCTGGAAGGGATTCCCGTGTAATGCGAGGTTAGAAGGAGCACAAACCGACTTATCCATGCATGCACTTATCGACTATTCCAACTACTTATAGTTTTTCCTCTAAAATTTGAGGATAAAAGATATTATTAAAGCTTCGACATATTGCGAAAATATCATTAAGAGGTGAGCAAGGGACTTCTTGATAGTCAAAGAGGGGTCTTCTCGAAGAAACCGAACTTACTCAATGTGGACAAAAAGTCAAAAAATTAAAAGTAGGATTCACTCTAGTGCGGAGCACGAGTTTTTTGGCAGGAATAATCCATGCCACCAACTAGAGCGGGAGGCTTCTGAGCTCCTATAAAACATGTGACGATCTCCTCTAAATTCACAACTGCGTTAATGTCATTTTAATTTAAAAATGTGCAATTTGTAATTCATAATAGTCAATTGCTGTCACATGGGAGGTAGCGGCCAGAACGCTCCTGGTAAGCCAAGAAAATTATGTCCAACAAAATGATTCTTTTATCCAGTAATTCATTCGAATAAATACCTGAATCCAGGGACGGCAGAGTTGAAGGCTATCTTGGAGATTGCTTCTTGGAGAGCTCTAATTTTCAAGAAAATCTCTTGTCCCTTGGCATAGTTGCTCCCAAAGCATGCCTTGGAGATCACATCCCCAGAAAAGCTCCTCAGGTGGATGTCAGTGTTAATTTCAGCAACTCCTCCTTCCTTTTCAATGTTTTCGCTCCATGAATTCACCAAAGTAATTGAAGACTCCACCATCAAGTTTATCATACCCTACAAAGAGATTAGTTGCCCTAAATAATCATTCAAAGAGTGTCTAGGTTATGTAAAGTAGCATCTTGAACCCTTGCCCGGTTGGGTTCAAGAAATTCAGTAGGACTAGCGAAATATACCAAATCAAAATCCTTTAAACTGCAAATTCAACTTTTCAGCTTCATAAGATTGGTGAAAAGTATTATAATTACTTATGTTTCATCACGTCAGACGTCCTTTCTCTCTCAAGGAATAATCTTGGGTCTACGTGCAAATAGAGAGAGAGAGAGAGAGAGAGAGTATGTGTGTGTGTTTAAGATCACCTTAACTTTGTCAACGTAGAACTCAGGAGCAAGAATCTTTCTCTGTTGAGCCCACTTGGCACCATTGGAGTTTGCAATGCCTTGGCCAAGCAGAGGATCCATCATCTTCAGCTGGTAAGAAGGCTTTCAAAGTCCAACGAAGTGCACGTGCTTATCTCCCTCACTGCCTCCGCATCGTTCAGGTACAGCGTCTGTATGTTCCCCATCGAGAACATGAACACATTCCCTTAATGACCCCAAAAAAAGAACCATTATCTGTTTTGGTCAACCCGATATAAATCTCATTACAACTGAGTGCGATATGATCAATCAATAGATTACCATATTGCTGTCTCCAGCGATCTAGGAATGGCAAGAGCTTGGAGGAGCAGTTGTGCGTTATGGCTTGCTGATCTCCTTGCGATGGTGATTTCGAGGGTGTGGTGGAATGTGATTGAAGCTCCTTCATCTCGCAGAGATTCCCGATGAAAAAAGAACCCGGAGGGCCTCGGATGCCTTGTTCCCGGAGCTTCGACCTTAGCCTCTGTGGTCTCCATATCAAGACTTCAAGAGTTCGAATCGCGGCGCTCAGGAACGCTACCATGAAGGCTGTGAAGATGAGTTTCAATACTTGCAGCTCCATATCTCTTTCTATCTCTCTCTGTCTGTGGATGGTGAGCTTCTTGGGCGTTGAGCTTGTATGGCTTTCGAACTTTTATTTACAAAATATGGAGAGAGAGAGAGAGAGAGAGAGAGAGAGAGAGAGAGAGAGAGAGAGAGAGAGAGAGAGAGAGATTGTGATTAATTGGCGTCTTGGCTTATTGTTTGAGATTGCGAGACCTGAATTTTCTTCATTTATTTTTTCACGGGGAGCATATATTATAGTAGACATGAATATTGAAACCAAAAAAAAAGAGAAAAGAAAAGCGAAGTAAGTAAATTAAAATGGGAAAAATGATGCAGCCTAAAATTATGAGTAGATTATTAGTTGGGTCACGGCGATGATGGCGGGCCTGCCTCATGGATTGGATTTGAAAATTATAAAAAGAACGTGCCCCCATGAGTTAATCATAATGGGAAAAGATAAATACACAAATTATGAGTTGGCCCTCGTCCATTAGTCAACTATGCAGGAAAAAAAGAAAAAGGAAAAGTTCATTTTGGACATCAAGAGCTGACCAAAGCTTGTTTAACCTAACAAATATTTTACCCATATTCAGAATTCAAGTGTCTCGAGAAAAATGAATAATTTAAAAAATATTTTTCTAAAAATAATTGCTTGTATCGATTAAAATTATTAGTTAATAAAAAATATTTTCAATTATAGACAACAATTTATGCCTAAGAGTTTTCGTGGACAATGAAATTATTTTTTGTTCATCAAGTTTTACAAGCAATATAAATGATTATTTTTAAGAAAATATTTTCTAAATCATTCATTTTTTTCGAATGAAAATCCACTGCCTCCCTCATATTTACGGGCATATGGCTTAACCGACCGAAATTATATTAATTTATGAAGCTTGTTTCTGTTTTTCTTTTTCTAAAAATAGCGTGATTTGGGAGGTCACTGTTTGGAATTCTTCGATTATGTTTCTCTTTCACTATAAAATTAAAGCTATAAACAAATAAGAGATAAAAGATGATACGACATGACGTCTATAGTTCGTTAACTAATCTATATGGGGCGATGTATTCAGACATAGTCAACCCATTATATGAATGCATTGTCTAACTAACCCTGGAAAGAGAGATGATAAATTATGCGATGGACTAGAAAATTCAAATTGTGAAAAATATATATATTTCCACAATTATATATATTGTGATTGAGTATAGGCACAAGGTGACCAGTCAAGTGACGTTTGAACAAGCTGATTACGATGGATCAAGTACTTGTATAATCTCAAAGGGTTTCTTGCAAAACAATCTACTCTTTCGAAACTAGCAAACGAGCGCAGTTTAGTTTTATGGTAACTAACAGCCTGTTCATTTGAACGGAACCTTTTTGTTGTAAAGGCAGAGGTGATTTCCTCTTGAAATTAACTGCGAAAAGAATAAAGAGTTGACCCAAAAAAAAATTCTATGACTAAATGCATAGTTTTGTTAACGAGTGCCCCGAGACACTTGAAGAGCTTGCAAAAATATTTGATGAGAAGATGTTTAAGTCTTAATGTATCAATCGTAAATATCACGAGAATAATCGGTGCATTGAGAATTGTAAGATTCCTTATTTTAATACTTAATAAGCATCCTCGAAACACTTTATAATAAAATTCATAAATGAATCGATCCTTATCTTGTTGAATTCTAAAAATAGACCATTGATTTTAGTGCAAGTTCAACCTTAGACTGTGTTTCCAACCCCCAAAAAGAAAACCTTAGACTATGTATGAAGGTTCAAATCAAAACTAGTACAATTGCTAATCCAATCGACATTGAACTTCAGATTCATTGTTGCTTTTTGCTCATTATAGTAAAGAAACAATTTGATTTTTCATATCTTGAATGTTAACCACAATCTAGAAATCAAGCCACTCGTCCACCTTCCGGACAACATATAGATGGTCCTCGGTCCGATAGACGTGTTGAATAATCTATTTGCATCATAGTATAAGAAGGGTCCAGTGCTTTAACGTATGTATTTATGCACACAAAACTATCTACAATGTTCATTAGGTTGCAGGTACTTCGATTCTTATTTCATCTGACAATGGCGAAGGTCATCCTGCAATGCTGTTTACACCAAAAATGATCATATCTTCGACATAGGCAAGCACGTGACTAACGTGCAGGCACAAATGATCACGTGAATAATGTATGAAGATTATCATGCACGTGATATCTTGCCATCGGTCATAGGGGTTAAAGTTGATAGTTACAATCAGTGTTGACACATATTGGTGGCGCATATCGAGGAAAATTACCAGTCAATTGTTGATACACAATGACAAATGATTAATAACTATCGACAAGGGTACCGATGAGCGAGGGACATCAAGCCACCAAAACTCTTTGGAGACATGAAGAACAAAGGAACATAGTTACAAATCACAAGGGATAGAGCAATTGAGGATGGAAGAGTAATCGACATGCATATTCTGCATATTTTGGAGGGCAATCACTTAGAAGCAAAGCTATATAAAGCGACAATCATCCAAAGGCAATGTCATGGAACAACAAGATCACAAGGCAATTACCAATGAGCAGTTATCACTTGGAACAAGACCGTGGAACTGTCGGTTTGGGGCAAGATCGTGGGAACACCAGGAACAGCTGAAGTGCGCTTTTGAAGGAACAACTGCTTAGGAACAGTACCAAGGGATATGGGCACAAAACTTTCGAAAGTGGAGAAGCATGGAGGAAACCGTTGAAAACCGATCGACAAGAAGTATAACCGCTAGAAACCGCTAGGAAGTAGTTATCAAACTACCATTATAAAGACCATTAGTTGCTTACTAGGGAGTCCACACACAAATCAAACAAATTTTCCATATTTTTAGTATCTTTACTTTCCCCGCATTGCACTTTATTTTCCTAGCCGTAACTTTTCGATTCGCTTCATTGATAAAATTGCGATGTGTAATCCTATCTAGTGCTATGTCGTTGATTAAATCCTACCATAGTATCTTTGTGTTCTCAAGTCGGGTCGTCGATTAAGTCTTGGCATAGTTTGCTCATATCTAGTTGCTTCATCAAGTTTGTACTTTCCAAGTCTTCTCGTCGATTAAATGTCAGCGTGATTTGCATAGGTCTAGTCTTATTCGAATTAAAGCTATTGGCTCCTTTTGCCTGTGATATTTCTTGTTCGGAGTTGGCGCAAAACCCTAGTTTCCTTAAATAAAAATCGAACAATGACTTTCGGTAAAAGATATTTCGTCACGGGAGAAATTCTGGCAAAACAAAGATACGTTGTCATAGTTTGGAAGAGAGTTAGCGTCAGCGTTCTATAAGACAACCTTTGAGCCGAGCTATCGAAACAACTGCAGAGCTAAACCAGCAATCTCTCCTCCGTCACCAAAACTTGCAAAATGGACGTCTCTTCAACTCAAACCCATCATCTCCCACCTCATCGTTTGCTAGATACACGCTCCCGCGCTCTCTCAAGCAAAACCCTTTTTGTTCCTCGCTCTTCTCATGTATGATGGCCCTCATGAACCCTCTCTCTCGTACGTTCTCGTGTCTCGTCTTGGCGCTCCTTCGTGATCGTTTCCGCTTGCCTGTGGCCTTTGACACCATCCGGCGTCGTCGCCGGCCCTCACTCCTGGAACGAGCACCACGTCGCGCATGGCGGTGCGGATGGATCTAAGTCGGCTAATGCATCTATATATATCTTTAAGTGTTTTGAGTGTGGTGAGAGAAAATATTATAATGGTGAGAGTGAGTAATTTTATGTGTTGTGTTTTTACCACATTTTGGTATACCGAGTGTGTCTCGGTTATTTATTACAAATTTTTTCGTGTTACCATCACAACGCTTCCGCATACTCAGCGAGTGGTATCAAAGTTGTCTTCAAATACCCTACAAGGGAGGCATCTATCGTGGTAACATACACTTTATTGGATCCATCAATATACCACCTTCACTTTTATTCATTATTAATGGTAAGGGAGATTTGTATAAAACCGATCAATACGAGGTCAAAGTGGATAGAATATATATTTTACCTTTATATTTCATTGCTCGGAGATTACTTAATTGCATTGTTAGGAGATACGTGGTTCAATCTGAATGTTGATACCTACTCCACGAGAAAAGTTAGGAGAAAATAATCTATTAATAATTGAAGAATCGGAGTTATGATCGCTCACATGCTCGAATATTTCCTATGTATAAATTACATTTAAGTGCAAAGTGTATACAAATAAATAATTCAATTTTAAATGTAAAACTCACAACATAAAATTACCGGGTGTTCAAGCCCTAAACAATAGCTCGCATACAGTTGAAACAACAACATCGGTACGTTCTTTTCTTCTTCTTCTCTATGGTGTGGCTCCTTCATGAAAGCTATTGTGCGACCACGTCAGGAAAGAGTGCGGCCGTGTCCGTAAAAAAACGTTTTACCGGAGAGCTTCATGTAACAACTAACTCCGCTCACAATTTGCAAAATGTTAAGTCTAGTGCATACCATGATGTATATAATACTACCCACTCTACTAGAATAAGAAACACGGGACATATGCTCCTTCCCATCCTCAGTTTGCTGTGATAACTATTCTAAAAGTTTAAAGTGCTTCATTAAGAGTATACCAACAAATTTTGCTGATATTAAAACATATTACAATCTTCTCAATATATTTCTTTTAAGATAGATGTAAAACTCTTACAACCTATACACAAAATCTCTATACCCAATATCTTCTTTGCAATACTTAAATCTTTCTTCTCAAACTCAGTATTCAACAGCCTCTTCAGCACATCAATATCAGACAAATTCTTAATTGCTATCAACACATCATCAACATATGATGATAGATAAATCAAATACCCATCTTTCAATTTCTTAAAGTAAACATAGCTATCCATTTGAGTTTTCAAATAATCCTGACTAGCCATGAAAGCATCAAAATGCTTGTACCACTATCTATGAGACTATTTCAGCCGATATAAATATTTTTTTAATAAGCAAACATAATCTTTCTTACCCGAAATAGCAAATCCCTATGTCTGCCTCATGTAGATCTACTCCTCTAGCTCTCTATGGAAAGATATTGTTTTCATATCTAACTGCTTTAACTTGAGATCATGTGCAACAATTAAGGCATATAATACACAAATACAAGTATGTCTTACCACAGGATAAAGCACCTCAATGTAGTCAATGCTGTCTTGCTATGTATACACCTTGGTAACATGTTTCGCCCTATACCTCCTGGCGATGGCTAATGGAGGCAAAAAAAAATGATAAAAAAAAAAGAAGAAGATGAAAGGAAAAAATTCAAAAAATTAAAAATAAAGTTGCAGAATTTATACACGTTAGAAGTAGCCATGCCACATAGGACGGCTGGCTTTGGCTAGACTACCACGTTAGAGAATTTCGGCCAAAAATTGGCTAGAATGACTAAATTGGTAAATCGTAAAAAAAGTTTATGACTAAATTGACATAATTGAAAAGTTTGAAATTGAATTGACCACCGTACTACTTATCTTTTTTTTGGATACGACGGTCAATTCAATTACTAACGCGATTATATTTTTGCTGAAATGAAGGGTAAGTAACTTAAGTTATTTGTTACTTAACCAATGTTAGTACATCAATGAAACGAAGGTTTGTAATTTCAAATAAGATTTAGAAAATATTAGTAACCTACCAAAGTAAATATTGGTAGATTATTAAATAATTCGACTTATAAATAAATATTGGTACTCGTCGAAACCAATTGGTAAATTACCAACGCGTGAGCTAGTAAACAATTCACCAATCACTTCTTCTTTTTCTTTTATGTTATAATCGAGGTTTGGCAATTACCAACCGTGTTCACAGTGTACCGACACGAAACTCTATTTCGTTTCTAGAGCAACGGAACGTTGGCAATCTGCATGAAGCACGAGAGATCCAAGATCTTTGAATCTGATCATCATGTAAGAAATATCGCTTTAGTGTAATTTCTTTCATGTGGGACTGTGCTCATAAATAGTGAGAGGTTCAAGTCAACTTTACCATTTTTATCGTCTAAACCTAAGAAGGCCAATAGCCGGATAGACTTCATCTAAATATCTAACGCAGGATTCAGTGAATAATTCAAGCAAAACCTTGCTTAGAGAAAGAAATCTCAAAATTCAATATTGAGGATATTGTTCTATTCTTAAAAAAGAATCCTAAAACAAGCTTATATATACTTAAACCAAACCTTACTGGGACTATAAAACATAAAATATCAAAATTACAAAACTGCCCTTAAATTTAAAACCCATAAAAAATTATTAAAAAAAATAGAAAAATCCATGTAAACAATCCCAAATCACTAAAACCTATTGTTAGTCAGGGCTAAAGGCGTGAGTTTTGTTTAGAACGCCGTTTCGCTTCAAATGACCGAATTTGAGCCTGATCCGATGTCGTCAACCGGGTTCGCCGATTCTAGTCGCATCACTGTTTCGCCCTCTGTTTAGATTTTTGCCTGTCCAGTTGGCCCAGAACCGCTTCACTAATAGATTCTGCATCAATATCTAATTACTAGTGCGATTATATTTTTGCAGCCAAAAGAGCTACAAATGCTAATACAGACTAAAGTGATTTCAATAACATGAGCAAAAAATGTTGGGGAAATTTGATTACTGATGAAGATAGAGAAATAGTAATAGATCCTTATTGCTTTGATGCGTGATGACAATCACTGTCCTTAAGATATTATCTGTCTTTACTATTGTTGCTGCCGGGTTTAAAACAAATATACCTCCATGATAAACACCTAAGTCACAAAGAAACGAGTTCAGTAATTACTTAATTTCTCTCTTGGAATTTTCAACTTGAATATGTTGTTAAAGTTGTGCATATGAAAATAGAAGAAGACGGAACTTTGAAGAAGTTGTAGTTATGAATAGTTGTAGTTATAATAAATAACGTGAGATTTGGTCTATATTCACAGACAATCAATCAACACACCTCTTGAGAATAGGTACCTTATCCCCAACCATCACCACTTTTCGTGTTAAGAATAACTTTCATTCATAATCACCGATAACCTTTTTTTAGGACGAAGAGTCACATCTTATCTGAATCAAGAGTCACATCTTATCTGAATCAAGAGTCATCTCTTTTATGATGACAAACTATTTCAACAAAAAAGGCATCTGGTGCCCATTTGCAAAGGTCAAAGCCATGGCAAAGGATGAAGAAACCTAGTCGGCAATGAAAATGAACCTGACAGATCCAGGAGAAGGTGGTTTATACATGCGAAAAATTTCTGCAATGTCCCGTAAAAAAGAGATACTTATGTAGACAGTAATGGACATGAATATTTTTCTGCCTCGCCAGCGATCATCCATATGAAATCTTAATGTTCACGCCAGAGATTCAATATTGAACAAAATTCGACTCCTATTAAATGGACTTACGGTACTATGATTAATGGATCGCATGTGCAAAGTTGCTCTGCACAAGCAATGTGTCAAAAAAAAACCCGTACCCAGATACAAAATTCTTCTCATCCAGGACACCACCTGGCTCTCCAGATGCACAATGGACGCTGTCCAATGTGATGCTTGCTTTCGAGAATGTAGCTTGACTTGCTACTGCTATTCGGGCGGATTCCATCTGGAGGTGGGCTGCGCAATAGGAACTCTGCCTGACCAAAGATTCACCTGCAAAGGAGGAGCTTCAACCTTTTCTGCTCCCAAACATTCATTCCACCTCCTTTTATGTGAGAATGGTAAGTGACACTGAGTGCGATGGAGGCGGGAGTCCAATCACGGGGGAGGTATATGGATGCTAAGAGTTCAAATGTAGTATATGCAAAAAAAAATTTCTACACTGTCTACCGCTGTGATGAATGCGACTTCAACGTCAACCTACCTTGTATAAATTCGATCCTGCCTCTGGAAGATCAGGACAGGAAGATTGGGAGAACCTCAGTGATTAATCACTTCTCTCACGAACACCAACTTTCAAACTTCCTACAAACATGAGATCTGCATCCTTGCACAGCTTGCCAGGAAAGGAAGCTCGTCAATCAATTCCATGGTTGTCTTGATTGCTATTTTTTTCTCCACAAATCATGTAGCCCTTTAGCCACCGAGCACTTAATCCACCCTGGGTACCCTCTTACCCTCGCTCCCATTTCCGAATCCGCAAATGACAGAATCAAATGTATTAGCTGTGAAGCACGGCTTCACATACATCTGCAAAAGGTGTAAAATCTATCTTGACAGAGAATGTGCTCTTCAGAAACTTGCATGTCTCGAGGAAGGAGCCACAGCGACTGTTCAACATTTCTCGCGCGAGCATGAGTTCAAACCTTTTCTCACGAATGGGGTGTCGCGCTGTTGCTGTTGCAGTAAAAATGCAAAGGGTCCAGGCTATCGATGCCTTTTAGAGAACTGCAATTTTCAGCTCCATAAATCATGCTCAGATCAACGGCAATTGGAGATCCGGAATTCCTCCCACCCGCAATATCTGTCACCTTTCTCTTCATGGAAACCGATGGATATCTTGCTTGCCACGTCTCCGAGAGTGTTATCGGCACATTGGTCTCAAGCACAAGATGTGAAATTAGATTGCACGCTTCCTGTTCTCAAAGAACAGCTCTAGATCATCCATTACATGAGCACAGTCTTCCTTATTTTGAGCTGACTTCTTGCAGAAAACCCCAGACTCGCAATGCAAGGATGGTGGAGATAGTTGTGAGTTCAATTTCTACCGCTGCACACGGTGTGATGTTAACCTGTTGTCGAAGAGTGTTGTCGGTTATGTTCATATAGTAGAAACCGAAATGAAATGTCAAGAAAACAAACCTGAAAACAGCAGAACCAAGCAAATAAAATGTTGATCCGAGCCCGATGAAATAACGTCGTGTCCTTAAGACGAATTTGGCCCCTCAATCAGTACCCGAGGATAGTGGACAATCGTCTCCCAGGATAGAACGGATCTCGTTCCTCCGAAGCGGTACTTATCCGGAGGACTCCCACGAACGCAAATTTTGGAGAACAATCGCACAAAATGAGAATGATGAAGTGAATATGCTTTAGCGTCTCGGGAAAATGTCTCGCGGGAGTATGTATGTTATGTATGTGATCAAGAACACCTTTCCGAACTTAACTGTTCGGTTATATAGAAGGACGAAACTGAAGAGTCACCACCAACCGAACAATTTTGTTCGGTTCTTCGTGAACAGTCACGAGCCGGGCCCTTGAACCGGTTCGGTTCGTGAACAGGCGCGAAGGGAGGGCTTCGGTTTTCGTTCGGGCAAACCAAACCTCGAACAGACACGTTTGTTTGTCAAAAAAATAAAAAATCGAAAATAAAAATAAATAATTCTAAACAATGTGTCTGTTCGAAAAAATAATATAAAACCGATAGAGGGTGACCCCGGACCCGGAACCGAACCGAATCGGACGGACGGACGGCGGTGGCGCGGGGGGAGTGGACCGAGCTTGACGTAAGTCCTCTCTCTTCCACAAAAGTGGGGTACCCCTTGGGGCCCAAACCCATTTGTGAGGCTCAACTATATGAACCCATTTCCCATCTCTCTTCTACCCTATGTGGGACACTTTCACCCACACACTTCTCATTCAATTTTATGGGATTTTGTGCCAAAAATCCCAACATAACCTTCACCTTGAATGCTCTCAGCTACCGCAACTTTTAACAGAAACCATCACATTGATCCTTTTACCTTATTTCAATCTATTGTCGAGATGATTCGTGCGAGTACTTAAATGTTAGTAAATTCGTCATAATGACTGTTAACTTATTAACCACATTGGTATAATATCAAAGACATTAGTTACTCACGTTGGTGCATTCATGATACTTGTAAGAATACATACTATCTGTAAATAACTATCTACATAGTAAAAAACAGTATATCACTAACCAATGAAACGTTTACTAAATTCATCATAATGTTGTTTAAATTACTAACCACACCTACAAAGTTTTGTAATATACTAATTCGTTTGCATGTTGGTAAATTCATCATGGCAAATACCAACCACACTTGTAAAATGTGAAAGAAGATGGTAACTCATTAATTTATCTTGATGTTGATAAATTCAATACAAAGTTGGTATTTTTACTAACCACACCTACAGTGTTGGTAATTTATTAACCACACTTGGAAAATTTCAAAGAAATAGGTAACTTACGAATTCGTTGGGATGTTGGTAAATTCGTTAGCCACACCTGTAACATTTGAATGAAGTTTGTAATTACTAATTTATTAAAATGCTGGTAAATTCTCTATAGTGCTAGTAGCTTACTAACCACACTTGTAAAATTCCAAAAAAAAATGGTAACTTACTAATACAATGGAACTTTAGCAAATTGCTAATAGGATTGGTATCTTACTAACATTTAAGTCGGTAGTCTATTGGAGTGTTGGCAAATTCAATATAGTGTTAGTAATTTATTTCCACACCTATAAAATTTCAGACGAGTTGGTAAACAGCGATTAATTTGAAAGTTCGTAAATTTCTAATTTTAATGTTAAGTTGCAAATGAGTTACCTAACAATAGGTTATCGGTTATTTTTTTTTATGAAGAGTATTAGAAATTTACCAACATCTTCGGGAAATCTATCAACCACGGGAAATTCTCTGGATTTTCCCTTGATTGGACCCCAGACTCGTCCTATTCTAACTAGAACAGAAAATAATAAAAAAGGGTTAATACCATGAAAAACTCTAAACTAGTACATCTGTGATAAATTTACCCTAAATTAATTTTTAAATATCAAAAACTCCAAACTGGTATACTTGTGATAAATTTACCCCAAACTAATTTTTTGAATACAAAAAACCCTAAACTAGTACACTTGGTAAATCTGTGACACACGGAGGGGTAAAACCCCAAATAAGTACACCCGTCAACTACTATATGTCATTTAACTCAGCAATTTAACGGTAAAATTTAACGAAAAATTAACAAAAGATAAATTTGTCACGGGTGTATCAGTTTGGAAATTTTTGGTGATCAAAAAATTAATTTGGGATAAATTTATCACAGGTGTATCAATTTGAAGTTTTTATGGTATTAATCCAAAAAATACTGATAGGTGCTTCTTCTTCTTCTGTTTGTTGGTATGCACGCTATAAAAGAAAGCTCTTGTGCTATTTATCGTCCAGAAGGGGATTGATTTGTTTATGATAGTTTGTTTGCGTGAGATAAAGTAAAGTAGATTGAGTCATGAAATTGGGCTTGCGCCCAAAGAAGAGGGTATGAAATCAAGACTTTCACTTTACCAATCGCAAGAGAGACCAAGTTTGATACGAAACAATAGAGCCGGTCACAATGTGCTTGCCTCTCCAACTAATTTTCCTTGAACTTCATTTATTTCGTGAAAAATAAATAATATGAAAAATAATTTAATAAAAATGATCATTTGCAGCGCTTGAAATAAATAGCCAATGAAAAATATTTTCATTATCGACAATAAATTATGTCTAAATATTTTCGTGGATGATGAAACTATTTTTTCGTCTATTCATTCTTGCTAGCGATACAAGCAACCATTTTTAGAAAAATATTTTTCTAATTATTCATTTTCCGTGAAATAAACGGAGCCCTCGTATCATTCTTTATTGGATTATGATAGTCACACATAGTATATGACAACTTCTAGAGTGAGAAACTGAGATCTGCGCATATCACCTCTACAAATACATCTCTGTCACTCTTATGTTTTATATGTTTCCTTTGGTTGAGCGGAAGGGAAGGAAAGGCAACGAATTGCCGAAGAAATTTTCTCGAAGAGAATATCAATTGAGGCTAGCACTCAGACATGACCAATCCATGATCCATCATAGATTCACAGTGTCATCGGGATAGGGTCAACTATTGTCTTTGCACATAGAATTGGAGGCCATGATTGCAATTCTCGCATTAAAGGCTTCGTAATGGGAAAATTTGAGAAAATGACATAGATGGTCCTTAAATTTTGGTTTGATGTGTAATGTCATCCCTGGACTTTAATTTATTCAACATGGTTCTTGGATTTTGGTCAATATCCAATGTCATCCTTGAACTTTAATTTGTTCAACACCTGAAATTTGGTCTAATGTTTTATGCGGTCCATATACATATAGTTTAGGGACTATATTAAATATTTAACAATAGTTCATGAACCATATTGAATAAATTATAAGTCTAGGGACGATATTACATGTTGGGCCAAAGTTCAGAGATCACATTGCATAAAATTAAGAGTTTAAGAACGATATTACACTTTGAAAATTATGAACGAGTACAAGATTGATGGCTGCTTTCCAACATGTGAAGATGGACCACGTGTTTAGACCGGGGAACAAGCCTTCATAAAGGTCTTGCTGTTTTTCGTTGAAGTTCCATCCTCTTTTTTGAATCTGTGGGCTACGGACACAACGTATCTAGCGTTAGTAGTTTTGTAGGTACGCGTATCGTAGACTCGAATTCCGTAGGAGTGATGCTTCCTCTTTTGGGTATATTATATGTATAGGCTTCTTCACTTCTCGGTTTCTATTGCTGAGTCCCAACAATCGCTAACAAAACCAAACGAATTGGGTTTTATTGCAGTCTCATCATAGAGATGGAGTTGGAAAATAAAATATGAGGAAAGAACCTCATTAATAAATATATGTGGCATTTGTAATCAAGTTGCTGACCATTCGATTTTCTGGCATTGTGACAAGTGATGGTGACATGGTGTCACACTAGATGCCATGTTTGCCCTAATGAAAAAATCTAAAATATTTACTTAAAAAAAAAAAGAGATAGAAAGAGAGAAGAAAGGGTTGCAACCCTCTAACATCCATCTCCAGTGGAAGGTCGTAAGCCCTTTGCTAGAAAATATAAGGGGTCGCGGGTCCTTTGCCATGGCTTGAAAAGAATTGAGCAACCCCTACACTCGCAAGTAGAGGTGGCTCAACTCTCTTCTACCCTCGTGGAGGGTAGCACTACCTTTGCGATAGCGGTAGAGGGCCGGTGACCCTTTGTTGCTATGAATGATCACCAACCCTTCGCTAAATATGGTAGAGACTAACGACTCTTCACCTTTTACCTTTTCTTTTTCTTTATCTTTATACTTATATTTTGTTAGATTTGATTTTTTTTAGTTGTAATGTTAGTGCTGACGCTATATCAATGCCACGTGGCTACAGTGTTAGGGTTTTGCAGGAAATAGGTCAAATGGTAATCAGAGTGGATCGATTGCTAAAAAACAAAATCATAGTCATAATTTCAATATATTTGAAAGTTTAAATCAAAGTTTAGTGATCCGATTCCAAATACCATCCAAGTGTTACCACTACTAAGATTTTACACCCAACTTGCTACATCGAATATAAACGGTATTCCTGACTCCAATCCAGTTAGTCTACTTATTTAAAGAAAAAGAAAAAAAAGTAAGTTAGTGTTTTCTGGAAGTGGAACTGCTCTGAATGTTTCTTCAGTCAAGGATAATACAAGAAAGTATAGCATTTACTAGTGACTTTGAAACAGTAATTTTGGGTCCATTTGTTTGATAGAAAATTGTTTTGCAAGAAATTATTTTCCTACTTTTCAATATTTAAATGACGGAAAACTAATCAATTTACGAAAAATTTTATCCATGGACTAAAAGTAACAAACTTAAATTTGGGGAAAATGATGGAGGGGAGGGTTTGAGTTAGATGTCTCCCTCCTCTCCCCTTTTTTTTTCTTTGATTGATTTGGTTCTTTGTTTTCTTTTTATTGTTTTCATCCCATTTTGAGTAGCTTCTTTCTTCTGACCTAGTGTAAATCTAGAAGTTTCTCTCTCTCGTTTCAGGGAGATTTTTATCCTGATCTAGTCTAGATTTGGGGTTTATTTTTGCGTTTATGATTTTGGGGTTTCGCTTTTCTCGAGTTTCATTGGTGTACAAGTATAGTTTCGAAAGATATCAGAGCAATTTCATGATTGTTTTGCTCTCACATGTGTCAAATATGTGCGTGTTCGACCTTTGTTACTCTGTACGGTGATGGTATTGAGAATGTCAGAAAGGCAAAACCAAAGCAATAAATAGAGATCTCGATGTATGCTCATTACTGAAAACGAATTTGGTGATCGAACGCCGATTTTGATTTGAAGAAGTCTCAGATCTGCTCTTTAAGCGTATGACCTATAACATTGTTTTAATGATTTATGAAACTTATTTTGTTGCCTTAGATTGCGTATCTCCATTGTATATTCGTAAAAATGAATAAAATGCTTCTTTGACCAAAAGAATTTTTTTTGAGAGAAAATGAGTTTTTCTTTTGGTAAGACGGAAATCACTTTCTCTAATTCACAAATTAAATAAAAACTAATAATTTCTTTATGCAAGATATTTTTTCCTTTATTACGAAATTTTCAACGAAATGAAAGCACCCCTTCATCTCAATCACATTATTGTCGTGTCGCGACACGACACTAGATTTTCTCCTCTTGCCTAACCAAAAGGATAAAATGACAAAAATAGGACGACGACCTCCAAGCAAAATTACTGGCCAGGTGTGGAGGACCGACCCCACATTGCTTGGTTTTTGCCCAACAGTAATGTGAATGATTGCCCATCGCAAGTCAAAAAGAGCCTATCGCCTCCGGAATCATCGAGCGACCGCTCTTGTCGAGTCGAAACTCTCCTCCTCATCGATTACAGCATTAAGAATATATAAGGAAAGCATCTTTTATACGCGTCATTTCATCTAAATAGTCGAAGGAGCCACCACGAGATAGTGAAAGCTAATCACCCCCCCTCCTCGCATTGGCCGTGAGACTTTGATCTCCACTCACCTGAAGATGCAATCATAATTTGAGCTCCCTAGAGAAGGATGAATTGGTGGGATGAAAGTAAAGCCATTGCCCAAAAATAAAAGAAATTCATTGACCCTTAGTCTTTCGTGCTAATCATTAGGACTCGTATTCGCAATCGATACGTTTTATGCTAATGGTACACGGCGAGCTTCACCAAATCATGTCGACCGGGCGCAATTATTTGACTCGTCCAAATTGGGGATCGGATGGACTGAGAAAAATCTCCGGTCCAAGGAGCGACCGATAAGATTGATTTAATCTGCGTGTCGACAAAATCCAAATGGGTCGATCAAAAGGCAATCATCCCTTTAACGACACCGGACCTAACCAGTTCAGAATACAAGACATTTCGCTTTTCACAAGTGGTGGGTTGGCTTCACTAAGGATGGTCATCCAAAGGAATTGATCCCAACAAAAAGTAAGTGATCACAAAAAGATTCTTGCATCGCATACCATATAATTTATAAATATTGGGTTATGTGGTCAGTGGTCACTTCCCAAAGTCAAAAGTATATATTAAACTATTAATATCTTCCTTCTTTTGCAAAGTATAGTAGAGACAAATTGCTTGCCTATATATTATAAGGACAATGTCATGCATGCAAAGGGGCAAATGCTGTTTAGATTCACATGCAATGAAGTGCCAAAATAACCCTAAGTACCCGGGTCTTAAGAATCAGGAAACCGACGGGGACTTAGCAATATTTTTTTTTTTTTGCTTTTTTTTAATGTTGCTTTGGCTTAACATAACGCCTGGACAGCCAGAACATGCATCGTTGCAATTTTCTTCGACTAAATTAATAAAGTAATTGATTAATAGTTTGTCTTATTAATTGCTTCTTGGACAACTAGCATCTGCTGTGCAATGCAATATTCGCGATGTCCCGTGAAAATTAGGTCAGATATTATTCCCGTTAACCTGTCAAAGTAATTCCAAAGATACATGAAAGCATTCTTGGATTGCAATGGAATTGCTTTTAAGACTTTTTTGCTTGGAGAATTTCTTATTAATTGTGCTTTCATACGATGAGTATTCTGACTTTCAGCTTCATTGCTTTCAATGGTTCCACGCACCAACTTTTGCGCGAGTGAATCGAGTAAGGCTCCCGTAACAAGATGATTGATGCTGACCCTTAAGAATACTTTGAGAGGAACGTTCGTAATTAGGGACGTAAATGAGGCAGAGTTGCTCACGAGCTACTCTAATTCAACTAGGGATTAGCCGAACTCGGTTCAATTCTTTTTGAGTTTGAGTAGCTCAAATACTTAGTCGAGTCGAGCTCGAGTTTGATGATGCTAGACTGGAGTGACTTGCGAGTCTAATTGAGCAATCACACTTTTGCGTGCTTTAATTATGATCATTTATAAGTACGAGTCAATTGACAAAAATTATTAAGTTTTTAACTGTTATTTGTTTCCTGAATTTGAGCTCATATGTGAGCTCAAATTTGAGTTTTGAATAAATTATTTATTTACTAAATTGAGTTGAGTGAGCTCGAGCCTAATGAAAACCTAATCGAGTCGAGTTTGAGCTCGATATATCAAGCTCCATTGAGCTCCAGTCAAGTGTGGAGCCTTGGATATTCAAGCTAAATCAAGCTCAATAGTAATTTGTGTTGACTCGATTCTCGTTCCTATTTGTGATTCCAACAAGAATCTTCCCATAAGTTAAAATCCTTAATCGCTACACATAATAAAAACAAGTACGTCCTAGAAAACTAAAAAATTGAAAGATAAAACCAAAATATCATAATCGAGTCATGGTAATCCAATGATAGACGGATCACATCGTCTTCCACGTGGTCACAAGAGAACATTTGTGCTCCGGACATTTATTACCTAAGCCATGACGGGTTCATACATCTATAAGTGGATTGAGTTGAATCACTCATACCGAACATTCTGTAAGAGGTAAAATCGTCATGGTAAGTGCCAAAAGGGATAGCTGCCCTTGTTGCCCACGAAGAAAAGAAAATAGATAATTAGATAAATAGTTCTTGAATTTTGACCTAACATGCAATGTCGTTTCTGAAATTTTAATGTGCTTAATGTGGTCCCTCAAATTTTGGTAAATGTTCAATCTAATCCCCGAACGGTACGATTACATCAAATGTTATATTTCCATTAATTCAAATTCAGGGACAACATTAAATATGTTCGTATTGTACAGAGATTAAATTAAACATGTATCAAAAGTTTAAGAATCACATTGAATAGATGAAAAGTTCGGTGATGATATTATTATATTGAACAAATTAAAAATCGAAAGACGAAATTGCACGTTGCATCAAAGTTTGACAGCTATTTGTATCATTTTTGCCTAAAAGGAAACGAAAGGAAAAGGACTCAAATAAGTAAATTCCCTTCTCACAAAGAAAAGTAACGTCGGCTTCTCTTATCTCCCCGGCCACGGAGACACGCAGCTCCCTCTAGTCTCTACAAGACGCCGGGGTCAAATCGGTAAAAACGGCTCGTTTCCGCGTGGTAGCCATTAATGATGTTGACTGCTCTCCTCTTATCTTTTCCCGTGTAGCCCCTCGACTTCCACTTAATTGCTCACTGGGGCCTTCCTCTTTTGGTTATCCACGTTCCGGTCCCCGAAACATTCCCGATTTTTTCACATTAGCCCCTGCGCCCCGCGCACCCCAGGAGAGAAAACGCCCCGATGAGCGATCGTGATTTGTTTTTATCAAAACCGAGAGACTCGGTTTCTCCCAACCTTTTTTGAATGGTCTAAGTGGCGGTCCCCGCAATCTTGATGGCTTGAAGCGGCTTTTTCGTAAAACTTCCACTCTATGATAGCGATTATATTTAATTAGACAATTAATTTTATATATATTTGTGTATACCGCATGGAAAATTAGGGGGGCGGATTTTTAAAACGGAAGATTTGAGTAGGCCCTTGTTGACGGATCAACCACATGACTATAATGTATTCAATGTATGCGGGGAGAAAAGGGCAAAAAAGGAGGAGGGCAAACTTGGGGTGGGGCTTTTGGCGAGCTCTACGCTTGCTATAAAATAATATCGACCGTCATTATAATCGAGAGAGGAAAAAAAAAAGATGTGATAAATCAAGCTTCTGTTAACGGTCTGTTCAGGATATCACCCTTTATTCACGGATGGTGATGGCAGTCAGCTTACTCGAATTAATTCACTTCGCCGGCAATTATTTCTCTTTTAATTGAATTTTTTTTTTCATATTTGTTAATGCACATAAATGAACGCACCAAAATGCATAATTCTGTTGGCTGTTTTTTGTCTTCGTTTGGCCTACCTTTCTTTGCACAGATTGGAGCAGTAGAAACCTCTCATTTTCAATTCGGCGGAATAATCCTCCCCCGTGAGATTCTTTTTAATTACATGTCAATGTCCCAACAGTTAATTGCCCAAAGTCGCTTTATCATCCTACCACACATGATTGAGACCATACAAAATGATTGGCTCGCCCATGGGTTTTGACTCGAGTCAACACGCAATTTGGGTTTGGGCTAGCGGGGGAGCTAAAATTGTACATATATGACATGTTTGTCTTCGTCAATATTGTGTTAGATGATTCTTCAATCAAATTAATATCGTTTTTATTTCATTTAAGCTGCGTAGACACCATATTAATATTGTTTACTTTTCAACATCTATATATGTGGATTTTTAGCAGCGTTCATTAACAGAATCTTAACTGAATGTAAATGTATCATACGAGCATAATTTGAAGATTTTTTATGGCTCTTTTCCTTTTAAAATTTTCGAAAGAATAATAAGCATATATGCATGCTGACATTTATGTAATTCTAGATAAAAATCAGATTGTGCGGAGAGTGTGGTTTATAAAACGTGAAATGGTAAAAAGAAAAAAAAAGACCCTGTTCGAGAATCATAGTTAATCATTAGTTTGACCAAATAATTAGGTCAAATTTTATTAGGTTAAAGAAAAAAAAAGACAACGCTTTTGTTCTCCCGCTGTCCATCATCTTCCCCCTCGCCTTTGACTCTTTGCCACAATCCCCCCCCCCCAAACGAAGGGAGGAGCAAAAGAAACTTTCGAATTCCTTTTTGTGGGTCAATCTAGAAAAAATGATTGCTCGTGGGCCAGGATGGGAGGGGCCATTGGGTAAATATGAGGAAGTAGAGGGACTGGGATTGCAAAAGGGGGGCACACTGGTGCTGGAAGGAATTCTTTAGTTCAATCGTTTGTTCGCTCTTTCTAAAGTTTCGGCTTCCTCCCATGTGCCCTTCACTGCCCCTCTTCTGCACCTTCCCTCCTCCTTCCTCCAGTCTCTCTCTCTCTTCTCTCTCTCTCTCTAGGTGAGCGGTGAGGAGATGACCCCGCAAGGCTCATGCTGCTGGTAAGGTCGCACTTTTGATTGCTCTGTTTTTCTGGGCCTTTTGGGTCTGTGCGAATGTAATGTGCTGTGCTGTGCCCAGTTCAGTTCGGCTGTTTGAACTTTCTTGCCTCTCTTGAATTCGGGCCTCGGTTGGAATTTGTAGTGCGTGGAGCCTGGACTTCTGGGGGTGTTTGCTGGGTCGCCTTCTTGTTTTGATGGCTCGATCTTGTCACGCTGAAGCGAGTGAAAGCAGTTCGTGACCCTGTGAAAAGTAGCTGTTGAGGTTTCCTTTATTGTTTCTTTCTCCCTCCTTTTTTTTCTCTTTCTGGGTATTGCTTTTTGATTGCCGGGAAAGCTCTCGAGGGAAGCTCTTTACAGGATAAAAATTTCAAGTGTTTGGGATTTTTGCGATTTCATGTTGCGGCTTCGTTCCTGTTGTTTTACCCGAATTTTGTGAAAGAAGGGGGTGAAGAGAACTTGGGTTTGAGGTGCTTTTTTTTGTTTAAATCCGTTGTTATTCTATGATTATTGGTTTGACTTTTTGCTGCCTGTTTTTCTGAAAATTAGTCTGTTTTTTTTTTGTTGGACGCTTTATTTGTATTTTTGGTAAAAGAAGGAATTTTGTTTAGCTATTTTTTTTTTGTTTGGATTGTTCTTCTATTGATCTTCTTGGGCTTTGGATCTCTGAAATTCTCGATTTGAGCTGCAAACAGTGTGGTTGGTATTACCTCTGAAACGCTCATATTTGTCAGCTGAAATAGTTCCTTGTGTCCTTGTTACTTCACGTGCAGTGGACTTTATGGTCCCTTGGCTATTCATTCCTTTCTATAGATCTTGGAGACTTCTGAAATTTTAGTTGTTGTTGTAATTGATTCTTTTGCTTAATTTGGTCTCATCAGCTTCATTAAGTTTTTAGTATATTCGTCGTTCAATGTCGCAGAATCGAGGGATTTGATGGTGAGTTTGCTGTAAAGACTTTTGTTAGGTGCAATTTTCGGGGAAGATGGTTGCAGAATCTTGGTTTCGTAGTCTTTGGGGAACACCGCGGAAGAATGCGGCCGGTTCTCAGAAGGTGGCGATTGGTGTATTAGCGTTTGAGTCTGCAAGCTTGATGTCGAAGGTGGTACATCTCTGGCAGTCTCTGAGTGACAAGAACATTAAGCGGCTGAGAGAGGAGATCACAGATTCAGTTGGTATAAAGAAGCTCATTTCGGATGATGAGGAGTTCATTGTGCGGCTGATATGTTACGAGATGATCGAGAATATGAGAAACATTGCAAAATCTGTGGCCAGGCTGGGGAAGAAATGCGCCGACCCTGGCTTGAAGAGTTTTGAGGTCTTCTTTGAAAATTTGATGAGGAGGGGTGACGACCCATGTGGTTGGAAACTCACATGGAAGAAGATGGAGAGGAAAATCAAGAAGATGGAAAGATTTGTTTCGGTTAACGCGAACTTGTATCAAGAGACGGAAGTTCTTGCTGACCTTGAGCAGACTCTGAAAAGAATGAAGAGTAATGATGGCGATCCAGCCAATTTACTGGAATACCAGAAAAAGGTTGTGTGGAAGCGGCATGAGGTTAAGACATTGCAGGAGATGTCTCTCTGGAACAAAAATCATGACTATGTAGTTCGGCTATTGGCAAGGTCATTGTTTACAGTGTTTGTGCAGATAAAACGTGTCTTCGGGATTCAACAGCTTGCTGATGGCAGTGATATCAAGGAACCAAAGGTGTCAAATCATGTATCTCGCAGCCAGCCGCTGTCTGCACAACTTCAATCTTCTGTTCATCCCTCTGAGAACAATCATCCGAGGTTCTTTTCTGGTGCCATTGGGAGGTCGACTGAAAAATCAGTTCGCGTTCCGAAGGCAAGTAAAGCCAAGAATTTTTATTCGGGTCCTCTTGGCAGCTCCAACACGAAAGCGAGTAGTGCTTTTGAAATAGATAATCCCAAGAGTGTTAGCTCCTATTCTGGTCCTCTTGGAGGCTCCAGCGCTAAGGCTAGCCCTGCTCCTGGAATGCATAATGCTAACAGTGTCAACTTCCATCCTGGTCCTCCTGGTAAGTCGACAAAATCTGGCCCATTAATTAGTGCAAATAAGATCCGGCAGGGGCTATGGCGGGGTCTTGGTCATTCTTCTGTATTCCAAGGAAGGAAGTCAAATTCCAAGCAGAACCAGTCGGCTTCAATTGGACCTCCGAAAGGTTGCATGATGAACGGGAACAATTCACCTGTAATTGATTGTTATGTAGATAAAGATGGTGTACCTCCCGGAATCCATGACAACAGCAAAGACAGTAAGCTTGAAGATCTCAATGGATACGAGGTTGATGGTAATTTATCAAGCTTCAGTTCTAAGCGCAGATTGCTGAATGCCCTGCCAGAGAGTCTTGGTGCTGCCGGTTTAGCGCTGCACTATGCAAATGTCATTATTGTAATCCAGAAGCTAGTTGAAGCTCCTCATTTGATTGGTCTTGATGCCAGGGATGATCTGTACAATATGTTGCCTGCAAGCGTGAGGACCACTTTAAAATCGAGGCTAAAGCCATGTGCCAAGAGCTTGGCTTCATCGGATTACGACACAGTTCTTGCAGGCGAGTGGAGCGAGGCGATATCACGGATACTGGACTGGTTGGCCCCTCTCGCGCATAACATGATAAGGTGGCAGTCCGAGCGTAGCTTCGAGCAACAGAACCTGGTCTCAAGGACGAACATGCTCCTTGTACAGACCCTTTATTTCGCAAATCAGGAGAAGACAGAGGCCATCATCACGGAGCTCCTCGTGGGTCTGAATTACATATGGAGATTCGGTAGAGAACTCAATGCGAAAACCTTGGTGGAGTGCGCAAGCAGTCGAATATTCGACGAGTACCTGGATTTGAAAGAGTGAGCATTACTGTACTTTCCATCAAACCGGCAATTCACTGGAAATCACCCTTTTCCTTGGGGGAACAAAGGTTCTATCCCCCTCCTGAATCGATCAAGTTCCTGTTGTGCCACGTAACTTTTCAACTTAAACTTCTTGGTACTGTAGAGGTAAAAAGTTTTACCTGTACCTGCAATACAATACAGATAGCGTAATACCCAGATGCTTATACACGAGGCTCTAGTCGGGAGTTTCACAACCCTGCCCTTTTGGCTCGACGGCGGACGTGATGTCTCACCAGCCAGAAAAATTTTGGCTCTGCGGTCTTCTTACCTCGTAAGTAAGTAATATTTTGCAATTGGGTTTTAGTAGAAGTCTGTGATTTCCCAGGTTTATATTTGTTGGCAAAAGTATGGTGGTGACAATTTGTATATGTACCATTTGCCTCTCCTGCTCCCAGGTTATGGCCAAAATCAGGCTTGTTGCTAGCTATCAACTATGTGATATCTATCTATCCTTTTGGTCCCGGACATTTTGACCTTCATTTTAGACACGTATTCCAATTTTTTCTTCTTGCCAAAACACGTATCCCTACATTTTGACACGTTCTTACCTTCATTCCTGAACCTCTGATACCAAGTTGATCATATCCTCCCGTGTATTGTCTGTTCGTACTTTGTATTTGAATGCCTGCTGCCCTTTCACTGTACGGAAAATTCTGGTAAAATCGATCTGTCTCGAGGGGGAAAAACGATACCGAATGTGTACGGCGAGGACGAAACTAAAATCGGTTGAGACCGTCGCTTTTGACTTTCGTTATGATCACCCTTTCCCAGTGACTCAAGGTCATGGATCTAGAGTTAGATGAGGACACGTGTGTAAATGCCGATGTCTAAAGGGTGTCAAAATAACCAAACCGATTAGAATCGAAAATTTCGGGTCTTTCCAGGTCAGGTCTCATTGGGTTCGGGTATTGAGTGGAAGAATTTGGGTATTTTGATGGATCGGGTCATAAAACCGAACTCGCCCGAAACAACCATATTCGAACCCCTTTCCTCTTGTAATTTTTGTTCTTCTTGTTTTGCGTTATGTGTCGATAAGAGCTCAACAGAAATCGAATTAGAGCACTTGGGGCGTGAATTACAATATTTCTCATCCCCGGCCCTATTTCTGGCTAGAAATTAAAAAATCTATTTCTCTTTCTTGGACAAGTTTCTAAGCAAAAAGTAATATTTAATAACGACACGAAATTTATATTTTCGGAATAGAAATTAATTTGATAACGACGCAAAATTTCTATTCTCATTGGCTAATAAGCGGCAGTAGATGGCCAGCGAGCAACAGTGGCGATGAGCAATAGCAGGGGATAGTGGCGGGCGAGCGGCCAGCGGCGGTGGGCGGCAAGGGTGAGCAATAAAAAAGAGCTGTTATTTTAGTTTCGTTTCAAAAAATAGAAAAGTAAAATATTTTAACTTTTCATTTTTATTTCAAATCTATTTCTAGACCAAAATTTGTTTCGGAAATGAAAAAATGAAATTATTTTACCAAACGGATTTCTGATTCAAAATTATTTTCGAGAATAAAAAAATAAAAAAATAAGAAAATAAAATAGTTATCATTCGTGCTTTTATAATCCTTCGAGAGTCAATTGAGTACGGCTATTGGAGCCTAATCCACGTCCTTCGATAGTCAAAGTGAGTACGGCTGTTGGAGGCTAATCTCCGTCGAATCCCATTCGCGAGTCTTTTCTCTCAGCTATATTTGTCTGACTCCGTTCGACCTCCATGGTGGGCGGTGTCTCCTCTAGATCCACGCCAACAGCTTACCATCGACTTTGCCGTAGCCATCATCCACAATCGTTAAGCTCTTCATGGTAGTCCAAATCTCAATAGTCTCCGTGGACATCCAGATTTCCAGGGCCGCGTCCATGGTTGTTCACAATCGAGCTCTGCTTCACTTCCATGGCCATCTAGATCTCGATGAGATCAACAGTCATGGAGCCTCACCCTTTGTTGTATGCACCGAAAAATGTCGAATCTTTTGTTATTATCAACATGTGATAGACTTAATGGATGAGAGCAAAATTTAATCATTCATAAGTAGAATAGTCAACAACTTGAGGAATCAACAACTTGATGAATCGTTAACTTGAAGGAATTGACAAGTAATGGAGTCGACAATCTCGGATCAAGTAATCGTCAAGATCATGGAGTTGATAAAATCGTCAAGGTAACCATTGGTATAACCATCTAGTAATTTAGTCGATGTAACCGTCGCGTAGTGGAGTCTTAGTAACCGTCGAATAGTGAAGTCGTAGTAATCGTTTATAAACTCTATTTGTCACCTCCATTTGTAACATGTATTTGTAACATCTTGTAACGTTGATTATAAACTTTAAATAGCCACATCGTACTCTTTGTAAGTCCCCACGCACAAAACTAACAAAAATTGTTATCGTTCAATTTCTGTATCGTAGTTATAAATTTCAGATATTTAATCGTCGATTAAATTCCAACGTTGAATCTTCATCTTATTATTCTTAGTTAGTGATTAAATATTGGCAATGTTTTGTATACTTTGCCATCGATTAAATTCCGTTGAAGTATATCTATTGGTTTCCTTGCATTCGCGTGATATTTCATAATCCGAAATCGTCACAAAACCTATCTTTCTCATAAAAAATCAAAGAAAGACTTTTGGTGAAAGGTATTTCCTTATCGAATCCAATTTGAGTGAAATATCTTTTTGGCACGCCCAATAATATCAGTTTTGATTTATCCCACGGATTAACAATGCTGAGAACAAGGAATCACCTACGGCCTGATCATGCTGCGAGTAACAACCCTGGTGAAAGGGTCACCCAATCCTAGACCTCAACTGCTCTTGCAGTGATAGAGATAAGCCAAGATAAGAATGCCGACATCAATCCCACGACACCTCTACGGAAGAACAAGTAAGGGAGTTAGCACCAAACCCCACTTTGGTGGCTATGATGAAGAGGCTATTCAAGGAACAACAAAATGAGACGGCATATCACATGATGAGACATCCCTGCAATGCGATCAAGCCTATGGTCATTAACGTTGTCAACAATGTCATCTCAGGCCTCGGGACATCCAATCAGTTTATATCAATCCAATCGAACGCTTTGACTTTAGGGTATGTTCCTCCAACTCTCAATCAATTGAATAGTAAAAATAATTTAGGGCAAGTGATCCCACCACCAGTGAGGATCTTACAAAAGCTGTCAATGGAAATGACCAAGTTAATCCAATCTAAATTAATCATGTTGACGATAATATGGCAAATCAAAGTATTCCACGGAATGGACCTCTTGTTGGGCCAATTCCAAATGGGGATAATGTGAGGCCTTATGGTGCAATCTTACCTCCAAAATACAGGAAATTTCCCATATGGGTCAAATGTGCCAATTAATCCCAATGTCAACAATTTGATTCAAGATTAACCTTTGAATCCTGGTCCTAGAGGGCATGAAGGTCAGGCTTATCGACCTTTCTATCTTGAACCAAGGGGCTAACAAGGTCAGGCTTATTGAGATCTAGCCTGAACCTAGAGGGAAAGAAGGTTAGGTCTATCAATTTTCAGATATTTAGCAAATAATAGATATGATTGCGCAACAAATAGATGTCGATAGAGGAATTGTTAGGCTAGTATATAGATAGCCACATCCCGATTGGATTAATAACATACCATACCCAAGGATTCAAGAATCCTGACTTCACTGTATTTACCGGTGAAAATGATCAATCGACTATTGAACACATTGGGCAATGGGGATGCAAAAATAAATGAATTTCTAAGGTATAGGTTGTTCCCTCTATTTTTATCAAAAACTGCATTTAGTTGCTGTATGAATTTATCTCCTAATTCAATCCATACTTGAGGCTCAGATGGGAAGATAATTCCATTATCAATTTTATAGAACAAGAATTTGACTAGAATCTATCAATACAATAATGAGTCGGTCAATTAGTTTGTGGCTCGATTTAAGATGGCGAGAAATGAATGCATTACTTCACTCTCAGAGAAAGAATTCACAATTTGGCTGTCAGTGGATTAAAATTCAATCTCAAAGAAAAATTTGAAGGCCAAAATCTTTGCCAATTTATTTCGATTCGCAACAAGAGTGCAACTACTGAAGGATAAAGATAGAAAGGGCCAAAAGAAGACTTTACAGAAAACGTGCCTTTCGTGAAATTTATGAGTCAGATGATGAATCTGACCCAAGATAAAATTCAGCAGAGAAAAATCAAATTTGCCGATAATAAGAGGGCACATGATGACTCTTGATTATTTAACTTAAATGAATCGAATGATTAATGAATCATTCAATTATTTTAAAATGGGTATTTGTTTAGATCAAGAAATGACCAACTTTTGGTTATTATCGACATGTAATAGACTTAGTCGATGAGAGTAGAGTTTGGTCATTTATGTACAAAATAGTCGACAACTTGAGAAATTGACAGCTTAAAGGAATTGACAAATAGTGAAATCGACAATCCAAGATGCACTGGTCAAAGAAATAACCATCAACGTAGTAGAAGGAAGTAACCGTCGAAGTCGTGAAGTCGATGAAATCGTTAAGGTAACCCTTGATATAACTAACTAGTAATGGAATCAATGTAACTATCGAGTAGTGGAGTCTTAGTGATCCTCAAATAGTGGAGCCGTAGTAAATGTTTGTTAACTCTGCTTGTAAACTTTGTTTGTAAACTCCATTTGTAACTGTCGACCATAGATTTTAAGTTGCCGCATCGTACTCTCTATAGCCTTACCAGTCACACAAAACAAACAAAAGTTGTCAATTCATGGGCCGTGACTGTAGTTTTTAGATATTTCTTCGTCAATTAAATTTCGGTGTGTATCTTAGTTATAGTTTTCAGATCTTCCTCATCAATTAGATTCTGACATTATATCTTTATCTCACTTTACTTTTTCGTCGATGAAATTTCGGCAAGGTTTTGTGTACTTTGGATGTTGATTAAATTCCGTCGAGGTACATATATTGTTTTCCTTGTATTCCTATGATATTTCCTGTCCGGTCTAGCGAAGCATCTCTAGACGGGAGGAGACACGTTGTGGGTGAAGATTGTCCTGTTGATAGCGTTATGGAGCTCGCATCGTGAAATCAAGATCTGTCCATGGCATTGTGTTCCACTGTGGAGCTTGATGACCTAGTGTAACAGAGAGACTCTTGGAGTTTGCTAACTCGCTGTAACAGAGGTATGCGAAAGGGGAAGAGGAAGAAGGAAGAGGAGGAGGCCCGAAAAGAAAATTTGAAAAAGGGGAAAATCGAAAATCCGAACCGTTTTCTTCGACTTGGTCATTATGCATATCAGGTCTCAGTTCGGGTTGCAAGGGACATTTATTTTTTGTGTTCGATTTGGGTCGGGTGTGGAGACCCGATCTGTACCGAACCGTTAGACACCTTCAGCTGCATTAGCATGATGTAGAGAGTGATATGTGGACTCTAGGCATGAGATGTTAGGAAGGAGAAAGGGGTATGCAGATTGCAGATAATGGTAAATGCTGCATATTGAGAGCTGTTTCTTGAAGAGATGTTATAAAAAATTTAGTAACCACCTCCAAGAATATAGATATAGAAGCAATTTTTAAAAATAGAGTCGTAAAAAAGTATATCTTATATAAAAGTTATTTTTAAGAAAAATTATTTTTCAGATCATTAATTTTTCGCGAAACAAATGCACCATAAGAATTAATATGAATAAAGATTGGAATTTTTAATGCTACAGATCCCGAATTCTCGGAAAAAAAAAAAAGTTCAAAATCTTTCTTTCAAAAACATGTCCAAAAGATGTTTAAAGTCATTAACATAAAGAGGGAAAAAAAAATCTTGCAGATGTTATGATCCTGCTGAGTTCTGGTTGACTGTACAAATCAAACATAGAAAAATCTACATAGACAATGAATAAATTGCTATTGCACATATAGTATTAACCAACACTTAAAAAGAAATCATACCGGCATTATCGTGTCCAACCTCCTATAATACTCACTTTTATACCAATTCATTTAATTAATTAATAAGAACGAAAAGGCTCTAGAAAAATTGGGAATTTTCAATTAAAATTATGCACACATCCATTCATGTCCGTATTTCTATTTTTAGAATCGAACTGTCTGCTCATTGTGGTCAATACCTGTTCAACGTTTTGAACAAAAAAAATTACAAAAAAAAAAGGACAACTTGTCCACGTGAATTAACCACGTGCGGTCTTTGCAATATAAATTTGGATTAAACCAAGTTAAACATGATTGGGCGCTTCGAATTAAAATCTAATCACGCGGATTAGAGGGTACGTCAACCGAATTCCAACGACACCGCTTTACTCTAATCTAACGAAGTCTCAACAAAAACCCAAAGAGAGATAATAATAAAATAAAAAAAAAGATTTCTTTGAACGGCAGGTGTTCTCTTTCTCTCTCTCTCTCTCTCTCTCTCTCGCTCCGGAAAGCACGAAAGCGACAGCCTTTGCAGGAGGGGCGGAGGTCGACCCGGTCCGCCGCGTACCCCGGCCGTCGAGGGCGGCGCCGCCCGTCGGAGGTGGAGGTGGAGGTGGAGCAGCAGCAGCAGCAGCTGCCGAGCCGGAGAAGATGGAGGGCGCCGGCAGCTGGGACGTCCTCGAATGGACCAAGATCGAGGTCGGTTCTTCTCTTTCTTTCCGCTGTTGCTGTGATCTTCCCGGTTGATGCGGTGGTGCGTGCTTGGGGGTTGAATCTCGTTTTCTTTTTTTGGCAGCCAATTTCGAGGTCCGTCTCGCTTGCGCAGTGCGATTTCCTGCTCGAGGCCGAGAAGGTGGTTGTGGAGGTAGGTCAATTTGTGTTTTCCGTGATCAAGAACTTGATGATCGTAGGGGATTTTTTTTTTTTGGGCATGATTTTTGCGTCGAATGGGGCTCTGGTTCCGGGCTAGAATTTGCTGGGTGACTTGTGGGTGCGCCCTGCCTAGATCCATAATAATCTTAAAGATGCTTTACCTGATTTGCACGCTGCTTGAATTCGTAAAGAAAGGATTTTGGGTAAACCTCGTTTGATCTGACTGAGGCTCCGCTTACATATGTAGTTGCTGAGGTCAGTATTTGATCTCCTATGTGATCGCGGATTATTTGGGTAGGGGTGTTTTTCTATCGATCGTCACATTTTGGGCTGGTAATCTTATGATGTGGTCGGAGGGAGTCGGATGGTTCCGTTTCTTTGCTGAACTAATAAGAAGGACCATAGGCTGCTTTCTGTTTGGTTTACTATCATTATTTACATCGATCCTTGAGATGTAGAATGGTATCATCCTGCTGTGACGGGCTATCCCCATTTGAGTAGCATATGGGATGTGGGAATCAGCACTTCTGCATTGTCGCATTTGAAATTCACGTAAATTTTCATGTTCGGTGATCTCTTCTTTATGTGGGCCACCTCCATTGAAGTGCAGAGAAGATTAGCAGGTCACATTTGCTGCTAAAGGAGCTCGTAACCATAATATTATTATCTGGACAATTTTTTTTTTCGTTGGGGGACCTGATCCAGTGCCGAAAGAAAAGAGAATCTTCGTGGCTTTGGAAAGCTGATTTCCAAGAAACTTTTGAGGTTTTTCACTGCCTATGTTGAGTACCTTCTTGCCATCATATGGTCAATGAACATCTCATTTGAAATTGGCTAAGATTTCTACTACGGACCTTTAATGGTGTGGGTGTTCCAGATGTTCAGTTCCACTGATGCGGAGTAGCAAAGGAGGATGAAACATTACAGTGCTACCTAGGAGAAAGAGTTACGGATATTACTATTACTCTGAAAATGATGGATTGCGAGCATTTCTTTGGTTAGAAGAAGATTATGTAACCACTCACTCGAAGTCTCACTTGTTAGATTATTGTGTGCTGGGAGTTAGTCTAAGGGCTTGGGCTAGCTAATAGAGTGATGGGGTTGAATTTTGGAGTCTCTTTGTAGTTTAATTGACTATGTGCTGAGTTGTGGGTGATATTAGGTTTTAAAAATCAATTGACCATGGTGGCCGCCTAAAGTTGGATTGCTTTTAATTTCTTTTTTTCTTTCGTTTTCATTTGATATTATTGCTTCTCTTCTGTTTTTTGTTGTTGTTCTTTTGGGGGATGGTTGGCTGGGTGGTATAGTACTTCCACAGGGACCATCTATGGAATAGCTCGGCAGCATTTTTAGTAGTAAAAGAAGAAAGAACTGCATAGTGCTGGAACTTAGATACGATGACGATTGGATGGCTTCTTTGCTGTCACTCCTTTTACTTAGTAGATATCAGAGCATCTGGATCGAAGATAATGCTTCAAAAATCAATTAACGTCCAGTTTGTTGTACTCTTGTTCTTCCTTCACCTATTCCTAGACAGTATTTGTGGGTTAATTGGGAAATTAAAGGCTATTTTCTTCCATGTCAAGCCATTAAGGGCAGTGCCTTTTCTGTTCTTTTCATATCTTTTGTTTAGATTGAGATCCTTCATATCAAGAAGAAGGCATTAAGGCAGATAATCTATCTTTTAAAGAATCACGTACCAGAGATAGAGCTAAGAATTCTTGAAAGAGTTACACTAATAAGGGTGTTAGGTGTACCATCAGAATATGGTTCCTGATTTCTTACATCATGATTAATTATATTTACTATTTGTTTTCAGAACATACAGTTCATGTATGGTTACTATCTTACAGGGGTATGGTGTAGTCCTTGTTAACGCTGATGAAGCCGGTACTATGTTAGTGACAAATTATCGTATTCTCTTTCTGGTAAGTATGCATCCGCAAAAATCTTCTTTGGAATCTTTTCTCAGATCAAAGTAATCTGGTTTTCCTTTCGTTTTGCATTAGGCTTTTACATAGTTATGTCTTTTCTTGTTAAGGAGATCTGCATTAGTATTTGGTGAACAAAATCCTGTATGGCAACTAGCAGAAGCAGAAATAGCTTATAGAAAGTGTTCTTTGTGATGTTTATACTAGATGAACATGCCTTGAGGTACCTTTTTCTGCATTCCATTTTCCTACTACATTTCCATGCAAAGTTTGGAGCTGTTGCTGCTGACTGCAATTAAAGATATCTGTGTTGAAATCCTAGATGTCACATCTAAGATGTTTCAAACATGAAGGGCCGCAAGCTCGTCTTGTCTCAAAATTCAAGCAATTAATCCACATATCAAACCTTCATACATCACTTTTACATGTTTCGTGCTTTATTGACATTTCTTTTTTCCCAAGAGTGAAGGAACTAGGAATATCATTCCACTCGGTACTATGCCACTGGCAACTATTGAGAAGATCAGCAAGATTGTAAGTTCCTCTTATTTTTGTGCTTCTGGTTTTTTCCTGATTGCTTAGGCTGCGTTTACTTCTGCTTTTGGAGAAAGCCTTTGGGGAAATGCAAAGGACTCTAGGTTAAAGGGTTTTTTCAATATGCAAATAGTGTTTGGTAAAACTTAATTAAAAAGTGCGTTGGGAAGCAACTTGGGTTTAAATGTTGTTTGGAAAAAACTACATTTGATAGAGGACTTTAGCTATATTTTTCAAATATAAAATAATTGAAGTTCAGCAACCGGCACCACGATGTCCAGACCCCGGCGAGCCAGCATGACCCCAAGCTGACCGCAGGTGGCCCTCGCCTGAGCTTGCCCGCCGGCAGTTAGATCTGACCTTGCTATGGTGAGGGTAAAACTGGAATTTCGAAAGTTTAGTGAGGCCAAAGTTGGAAGAAAACGAAAGGGTTTTTTTTTTTTTTTGATAATCGAGGTGTCCGTGCGACCGGCAAGCGATGACTCAGCTATAAACCGGCGGTGATGCACGACTAGTCCTCGAGTGACGCTAGCGCAGGACCCACCACCACGGCGTCACACTTAAGAATCCCTAACGACTACGCTAGGTTAAAGGGTTTTTTCAATATGCAAATAGTGTTTGGTAAAACTTAATTAAAAAGTGCGTTGGGAAGCAACTTGGGTTTAAATGTTGTTTGGAAAAAACTACATTTGATAGAGGACTTTAGCTATATTTTTCAAATATAAAATAATTGAAGTTCAGCAACCGGCACCACGATGTCCAGACCCCGGCGAGCCAGCATGACCCCAAGCTGACCGCAGGTGGCCCTCGCCTGAGCTTGCCCGCCGGCAGTTAGATCTGACCTTGCTATGGTGAGGGTAAAACTGGAATTTCGAAAGTTTAGTGAGGCCAAAGTTGGAAGAAAACGAAAGGGTTTTTTTTTTTTTTTGATAATCGAGGTGTCCGTGCGACCGGCAAGCGATGACTCAGCTATAAACCGGCGGTGATGCACGACTAGTCCTCGAGTGACGCTAGCGCAGGACCCACCACCACGGCGTCACACTTAAGAATCCCTAACGACTACGCTGGGGTTTGAACTCTGATCCCTTCGTGGGGGGACCAGAGCGCAAGCCAACGCAGCCGCTGCGGGCGGTGGTGAAGAAAAACGAAAGGGTTAATATCACAAAAAACCTCAAACCGGTACACATGTGCCATATTTACTCTAAATTAATTTCCGTGTCACAAAACTCCCGAATTGGTACACTGGTTCCACATTTACCCAAATTGATTCACTCGTGCCACATTAACCCCCAGAAAATCCCAGATTTATCACAATTTGGGGGAAATGTGGCACGCGTATATCACAAAAAATCCCAAACTTGGGGGTTAATGTGGCATGGGTGTACGAGTTTGGGAGTTTCCGTGACACAAAAATTAGTTTGTAGTAAATGTGGCATGGGTGTACTGGTTTGGGGATTTTCGTGGTATTAGCCAAAAAAAAAATGCATTATCATTCCAGAAATGCTCAGAGCCGAAAGCTGGGTAGGACTTGCATTGAGAAAAAGGCCTTTGGAAATGCAAAGCAATGCATCTCCCAAAAATGTTTGCCAAACAGTTTTTCTTTTTGCCAAACGCACCCTCTGTATGGTTTGGGAGGGCTCCTTTTCAACTTTTTGCTTATGCCTTTTCTTTTAGCATTTGAAATTGCACTTTATATGAATTGGAGCATTTAAAAAGTTTAGAACATATGACTATTGACAGTGTCAGAATCTTGTTTGCTATTCTGTAAATATAAACTATTTTTCTTTTTGGGCAAATTTTGAAGGAAAAACAAATATATAACATTTGAAAAGTGTTCCCAAGCTCAACCTGTATGGTTGTTATTTACATGTATTCAGTTGTTTCCTATTGGTGATGCTAATGTTATTTTGAATATCTTCACGCATGAATTACTAACTCATTTATGCTGATTACTTTGATGAATCATAGGCTGTAAAAGGTCAATTGGCGCCACGTCAGCCTGAAAAAAACCCTTCTCAACGGCTGCTTCAAGTCATAGGTATCATTCAGTAACGGTAGATTTCTTCTAGTGATTCAGAGGATACTGGGCAGGGGTGTTCACTTCTCTGATTGAAAGAAAAAAGAAATGTGTAGATATTTATATTCATGAAACAGTGCTAGTTGGGCTCTTTTATACCAAATGCTTTCACCTTTCGCTGTGTTCATTATCTTCCGTGGGAAGTATGTGGAGTTTCCAAATACCTCTATAGTCTAGCTGTATTCTCATTTTAGTGATGGACTGGTATATTAACCTGAATGATATGCAAAAAACCTAAGTTGAAATGTAATTAAAACAGACAACTTTCAAATGACCAAATTAGTATAAATTGAGTGCAAATATGAATAAACAAATAATGTCTTGGCAAAAAACAAAAAGAATCTTCCAGTTAATGTGAGTCATGACCATTCAATGTCCATTTAACTAAATGCGATCAATTTGTTACAATGGTGGAATTCAGAGATGAATTGTCTATCCATTTTTCTTGAGCAACCTGATAAAAATATGTTACCACAGATCCAATTTCGTTCATTTGATATCTCGATCAAGTCATGCCACTTTGTGCTCTTGGAATTTATCGCTTGTACACATAGGATGAAAGCGAACATGAAGTGCATAAACTATATTTCATTTTGAATGAATGTTGTTATCATTAATATCAGTTTGTTATTTAGTATAAGTCCAAGTTCATTAACTCTGTCAAAGTCCATTCCTGTATCCAGGATCACTATAATGCCTTGACAAGATATAGTGATCTCTAACAAGGATGTAGAAATTCATTCCCATATGTGAATCAACTATGGTGGTTTCTTCCAGCATATTTACCATTCGTTGAACCTATTTCTGAGTTTAAAAGCATTGATCATCATTATAAATGATCCAAAAATATGAATTAATTAGAGTTCTGAAGAAAGAAAAACTGGTCAAACTGAAAACTATATTGTGTTAGATGTACAGACAGTTAGGCAGAAGATTGAAAGACACAGATCATTATTGACTTATGAGAAAGGAGATAAAAGATAGCCTTTGAGTGTGACAAAAAGCAAGGCCATAATTTGGTGCAAATGAAGCAGTGAAAACTCTTAGCAAGTCGAGAACTGCATAGTTTTGACCAGTTGTAATAAAATATGTGTATGTTTTAGGAATCACATGAAGAAGTGGAAAAAGGGGAAAAAGAAAGACCAACTTCGACTTGAGTTATGCCACTCTTGAGGACAGTTCTTAAAGGCCTACTCTCCGTTTGCTTGCTGAAAGTGGGATAATCCACCAATTGCTTCTGACAAGGGACACCTCTCATAAATTTAACCACTACTTAGTTTTTTGGAAGAGAGGTAGTGCCCAGACCCCTCTCAGCCATTTTGTTGGACGAGTATATGATTAGCTTGTTGATTAACCTTCGCCTTCTTGCTTGATCAAATGATTGGTCAATAGTCCAGTTTTATTCTTTGGAGGTTTGATTCTTTATTAGTTATTCTTTTTCTAACTTTTTCCTTTTTAATGTGATTCACTTCAGATGGATAGCATTGTTTATTTTATTGCTTTGTCGATTCTTTTTATCATTGGGTCCCTCTTTTTCTGATAGACAGAGTTTTCCCCATGAAGACCCTGTTTATTTAGCTTTATTGGTATTCAATTTGCTTTGTGTAGGTTTGTTTTTACGCTGGTGTGAACTGCTGCCTTTTCACATGATTATGATTGCATTGGCTTGTTCTAGAAGTGCTGATTGGCTGATGTACTCTTTTGTTGCATAAGATTGAACATCCTACTTTCACAGCTTCATTAATATTTCTTCCGGTATTTTCCTGCTTTCTCAGGTAAAGATATGAGAATCATTGTCTTTGGCTTTCGCCCTCGGACTAAGCAGGTTAGAATCTTCTGTCTGCATTGTCAATGTACTTTTATTTTGTATCTGAAGAGAGCTTGAAACAAATGACTGACATATATCCCATTCTTTATTAATTTGTGGATTCTCTACTCGTCTTAAGTTTCAGAGTCTTGTGATGGTTTTGTCTTGTTACGGAAGGAGTCACAAACTTTCTTTCTGAATGGGTTTGCCATCTCCTTGATGCCACTGCATGAGAATCGTGATGCTAACCACTGGTGTTGTGTTAATTAGTCACAAACTTTCTTTCTAGATGGGGAGATTCTGTTAAAAGCATGGTGTGATCTTTACTGTGTGGCTTGAAAGAATTATACACTTCCTTCAATTGAATACAGTAGCTTCAAAAGCAAGTGGAGCTTATTGAGGATGCTTTTCTCTATCAAGAAAGATAGATTCATATTGAGCACTTACGATCATTTCATTGTCTTTTGTGCTGGGATCTCTCATTATTTTCTCTACCTTTCCACATCTTCTATTTGTTCATACTTTTCCCTGTTAGATGCTTGTTGTAGCTTTTCGTCGTGTTTCAATTTTCAGAATCAAGATGGACTTCACTTCTCCCTTTGGTGTTCATCAACCTGCTAATGAGAGTAAATAGTTAGGATGCATGAATACAAATGTGTAGCTTGATTTCTCATATGAGTAATTAACCTTCGTTATTGAAAGAGGGACTGTTTTAGTACATCAGGAAAATACAAGGACAAAAATGAAAAGAACAGATGAACAAAACCAATCAAAGCTAGTGCTAAGTTAGACTAGATATGAATCCCATAATGCTGTAAACTAACAAAGACTGAAGAGTGGAACCGCTGTAATGCATGCATAAGAAAAGACACATGTCTAACTCTAATGTTCGTGCTACTTCTGTACTGTTCTGGGGATTAAGTAAACCTTAATAAGAGTGATTTCTCTTTTAATAGGTGACAATCTTGTAAACGTTGGTTCTCACTTGTAGAATTGAACTCATGAGAAAGCAACTGTTTAAATTTTTTAGCATGGAATTCGGTGATTCGTGATTTAAGAGTATGTCGACGAGTAGTTTCACTACCGATGCCAAGCCTGTCATTGTATTGTTTGATCATCTGATGGAGATTTAGAAAGTAATTTCTTTAGAGAAGATAGATGCTTTTTTGTTTAGCATTCACATAAACGTCAACCATTGTCAGAGTAAATGAGCTTATGGAAAAATCTAATGTGGCTGAATATCCAAATTCTCCAGAGACGTGCAATATTTGATGCACTGCTGGGATGTACCAAGCCAGCTGGACAATGGGAACCTTATGCCATTATCTCAGGACCATCCAAGTTCAGAAACACTAATCCCAAGTTGCGTTTGCTGAATGAGTATTTTCGGCTTATTGGAAGAAGATCTCACCATGCTTCTATGAGTATAGTAGAAGATTGTTCATTCACGGTGGCTAATGAGTTGTGGAGAATAAGCAGTGTGAATGCAAACTATACACTGTGCCAGACTTACCCATTTGCCCTAATTGTTCCAAAATGCATTAGGTGCGGTTGAAAATTATATTTTAAATTTTTAGATTCTCTATATAATTGATTGATGTTATAAGAAGAAAGACTTAATTTTCCATGGTTGCTCTTTTAGTGACGAAGAAATTCTTCAGGCTTCAAATTTTCGAGCGAGGGGTCGATTGCCTGTAGTCACCTGGTGTCATCCAGGTATATGCTGTGTATCCTATCTGTGGACACTTTTTTGTGATTGTCTGATTTGACCCACTATACTTTTGATGTACAGTGACGGGGGCAGTGCTTGCACGTTCTTCCCAGCCCTTGGTTGGTCTCATGATGAATATGAGGAGGTAATGTTAATTTCTTACACCCGTAGCTTCCACACGGATATGCATTTGAAGACCCCATTTGCATGAATAGATACATGTGCAACAGCACCCTGGGGCTGAACCTTTTTTCTTTTCTTCTTTTTTTGATTTTTGGTGTAAATCATGTGATCGCAACCTCAAATTGGTTGTCCTGTGTTCTTCAAACCATTCTAAACATCTTCAACCTGATATTTTTTGCAGCAACACAGATGAAAAGCTTGTAGCTGCACTTTGCTCAAACCTTTCTGGTGTGAAGGGGATGCGGAGGTAGGCACTCTAATGTTCCTTTGCTCAGATGATGTAAGCATTGCCAGCAACTGCTTAATTGTGTCATAACTATTGTTTTAAATCAGAGTCTGTAATGGCTGTAGCAGCGCTTAACAATAACAGCAGCAAGTTCCGCGCCAGACTGCTGTTGCTTTGATAGTTAAAATCTCTCTGGTAATGGCTGTTATGATATTATGTAATGATCATTGCAGCTACTGCAGTGGCTGTGGTAGGCAAGTTCTCCTGTTATTGACCTGTATAAGCACTGAAATTTTGGGGGAGAAAAGGGCTGGGTTGTTGGTTGGCAATAACTGATATAGAGTATGAGAAGAAGGCTAAGAGAAAGACGTAAAGAAGTCTTTGCAGTTGAACATGAAGAAGATCCCGTGGAAACTAAATGTTAGTTGCTAATCAGAATACTATGGGGACCATATCTCCAAAAGGTGTTCCATTGATCGAGCTTGACTTGGCCTCAAAGATGACCGACTCCCACCTTCCTTTTCTCGTGAGAGAATGGTTGAAACTAGAGCAAGCACTAATTGCAGGCAGACTTTCTTTAAATAAAAGTAATGGAGGAACTTAGTATTAGGTTATTCTACCTGGGCACCGGGTATATTTTATGTCCTTACAACTGGGGAGATGATTCTTTGTTGATTGAAGAGCAGGATTCTTTTTTCTTTTCTTTGATTTAAGCTAGAATCTTATAAAAAAGGAAAAATCTATGGTGTCGTAGCGGGTTCTTCCGGACCAGTCCATATAGAATATTAGCCATTGGATTTAAAGCCAAAATTTCTCATCCTTGGATTAATTAAAAAGAGTTTTAACTTACTACCTGTTAAAGTGGTAAGTTACTTACATTGAAGGAATTTTGCTGAAATAGGATTGTAGATGTTACAATTCATGTAGGAAACTTTCGACAACTAAGGATTATTACTTATGGATAGGCTCCATTGACTTGCAAACTTGAAAGGAATGTGCCAATCATTTAGGTAAAATCTACTAAGAATAGGGAAAGAGAAAGTTACAATAATTTTAGGTTGCTTACCATTTCTCAAGAGAAGTTACAATCATTAAGATCTTCAAGCTTATGAGACTTTAAGGTAATTTTACTATCTCTGAAGGTAGATTACTAATCATCATTAATAGGACTTATAGGTAAATTACGATTATGGAGGACAATTACTGATTATAAGTTCTGTCTCTTACTTCAATTTAAGGTACATTAGTTGGCCGTGGGTTGATCACTGAGTAATAGGAACTTCATGTTACTAAATCTATGGCTAAATAACTACGTCTAAAGGAAAGATATTAGCTTTAGGTGTAATAGAGATTACGACGACTTCAGGCAAATTACAGTACCCAACAACAGGAACTGAGCAGAATTACCATATGTTAGAAAAATTACTAAGTGATTTTATCGTCAAGTTACTGAATATAAAGGGAAGTTACTATTAATGATGAAAAATTTTAAACCACCATGTACTATCAATTTTAACTATTTGAGGAAGATTACATTTTTATTCGATAATTACTGGTGACAACAACATCCTCAGGTGGCGCTGCTGGAACGCGCACTCTTCCTCTCGCAAAAGGTTGAGTGTTCGAATCCCGGGCGCCGCAGGGTGACTTAACCGGTGGCACGTGTGTGGTGGCTAGCACGTGTCGCCCCTAGGGTTTACTCCCCGGCTGTCGGCCGTGCGGGGGTTCCCTGGGTTACCAAAAAAAAAAAAAAAAAAAAAAAACAACAACATCCTCAGGTTATCAAGTGTAAAATGATCGATCTTGTGAGGATTAGAGATTTTAAATTTTGTGTTAATTTTGATTCTAGGAGAACTTCACAAAGTAATATCTTTCTTAAGTGGTAAATTACTTCTAACTATAATCCTCAAAAAGTGTAATTTACCTTCAAGGTAGTAATATTTGTTAAGACAAAATAATTTACTTTATAGGATAGTAATTTACATTAGAAGATATTATTCACCTTTGAAGTAGTAATTTCCTTTGTAATTAGTAAATTGAGTGAGTGCTAATTCTTGATGATTGTAAGTATACTTATTCTTAGTTGATTGCTACCAAAATCGAGTCGTAATAACGTACCTTCTTGTAAGTTATATTTTGTCTTCATAAACGAAGTTTGAGCATCGTAAGTTACCTTTAAGTTCGTAGATATGTGTGCATACAAATATTAAGTTTGTAGATATGTGTGACTCACTCTAGCTGTTCAATTTTTGTACACGGGATGGGGTCCTGTTTTTCTCATATGGGACCCTAGAAGCGCCCTATGAAAAAATTGAAAAGCCAGAATTTTGATGAGATAATGAGTAGCATAAAGTTCTTAGCGATAACAATGGAATGTTATTTTAAGAAGTCAAGATCCACATTTATATAGTGGAAAAGATTAATTTAGTTGGATCATGCAGATAGGCTGTATTTGGAACTAAACATTTAACTAAAGAAAACAAAATACATTTGTTTATATAAAGCATGTGTAAGTTTTTAAATAATACACATTTGTGTTCCCTGCAACCATTGTGACGTATGCGACACCCTTTTGTGACACCGTGTCACCACTTCATGCGACTGGTGACTGCATTGTTGGACAAAAGTTAATTATTATGAGCAGTTGCAGCAATTCACTATAGAAATCAAACCATTTCACCAACTTCACCAGAACTTGACAGAGTCCATTGACTTCTTCTGAACGTGACATAGTCCATTTCGGAATTTAATCTAGGAGTTAATTTATTTTTTTCGGTTATTTGAGAATCGTTGGTCAGGTAGTTGGTGCATAAATATTCATGTGTCATCTCTTTACGATGGTGAATTCTTTTATCATGTTGTGAATACGAGTTATTAATACTATGAATGTAAGTTGATATTTGCTGATTTTGTCCTCACTTTTGGTTAGGAAGCTCTACATTGCTGATGCAAGACCAAGAAAAAATGCTTTGGCTAATGGTGCCATGGGGGGAGGTTCCGAGTCATCTTCCAATTATTTCCAGTCTGAGGTCTCGTAAAGTTTGTCCTTTTTGAAATATGATATCTGTGTTTCTAGTTTGCTAAGCCGATCTTCCTCTCTGCAAATCAGATAGTTTTCTTTGGGATAGACAACATCCATGCAATGAGGGAAAGTCTAGGTCGTCTCAGGGACTATCTGGATACTCATGGGGCAACCTCATCAGATGGAATATCCTCATTCTTGGTTGGTGTTTTGATCCCTAACACTTTATAAATAATTGCTAGTTATATAGATTAAGATCTCTCTAACTGTTTCCGTAAACGCTTTACTTGCTTTTGATGGTCTGTTCCCCCTCATTAGTTGGTCTCTTGTAGTCATTGTTTACATGGTTGACATTCATGAGCAGTTTCGGTGAATCATAACTACGCAGTTTTTTCTTAAAAAAAATATGTTAAGGAATCTAAAAGATCTTTCCAAAATTGAAGCTTCTCGATCCAAGAAAGGTATAGAAAATGCAATGTGCAGTACTTGTGTGTGGCTGTTAAGAGGTTCTTGCTTGTGGTATTATGTTTATGCATAAATACAGCTCTTACGGCATTTATCAGTCTCAAGAAACTAAATTATCTTTTCTTGCTTTATAGAGTAAGGAACACAATTTACTTTCTTTAGGAGTTTAGTCCAGTCATTGCACGGACTAGTGATTGAAAGTTGGTTCCTTCTCCTAATCATTCTCCAGATTGTTTAAAGGGTTCTCTGTCAGTGACCGTCGTTCCGTTGTATTGTATGGTGTTCATTGTTTACTTATGCAAAAATTAAATGAACAGAGACATGGTGGCTGGACTTGGGGTGGGGGCAATCTTAGTAGTATGTCCGCTTCAGTATCTACACTTGGAGATAGTGGTTGGCTAATACACATCCAGAGTGTTTTGGCCGGTTCAGCTTGGATTGCAGCACACGTTGCTTTAGAGTCAGCTTCAGTACTTGTCCACTGCAGGTATTAGTTGTTCGCTTAACATTTCAATGAGGTGAACAAGAATGTCATCCTTGTTGCCTGTATTACGATGAGATGCATATATATGTGTGTGTGTGTGTGTGTGTGTACATATATACATACACACATATGCAGATGTTCCTTCAAGATCTTATATGCCTCGTAATGATAATTTTTCTTTCAATAGTTGATGTGTGTGTTATCTTTTGTCTTGTTGCTCTTTGTTGTTTATAACGTTTTCAATTTCCACCTGAGAATTCCATATTAGTTTCTAGCTCTTCGTTCTGTCTGTCTCTGCCTTAATAGATGTCATAGACACATGATTAAATGCCTTTTTTAGTTGTAAAATGTACCCATTGCGATCGTTTATATTATTTATATTTATTTTTTGGCAGTGATGGGTGGGATAGAACAACACAGTTGGTTTCACTTGCAAGCTTGTTGCTTGATCCATACTATCGGACTTTTACTGGGTTCCAGGTAATACTGAGATTGCTTAATCTTAAGCATATCGCTTGGGAATAAGATATTGCCTTTGGGCAAGGGCCAGAAATGTTTCCCCAATAGTATAGTGCATCCCTATATCTTAATTGTGGAGCTGACTTCTATCATATGATTTGATCCAATGATCACTTATATACCTTTATTTTTTCAAATATCATTCCCTTACCTCTACGAAGAAACCCCACATTGAAATGACCAAATTACGCCTTATTACAAACTCATATTAGCATCTTGCTTAGGATTTTAGTGGTTTTGTTTTTAGTTGGTTTTGAGTGTTTTGGGGGGTAAGAATTTAGGATTTGGATGGGCATTTTTGGGAAGAAAATGGCATTTCGTAAGTAGAGACACAAAAAATTGATGTGAAGTTGCAAAGTGGTCTCCAAAAGGTAGGACTCAAATATGTATTTGGTACTTCCAAAAGTAGAGATATGTAACTGGTTATTGGATAAGAGTTAAGCTATAATATTTTTTGTATTTTCCCTTTCTTTTAAGACTATCATGTGATTTAATCATCAGACACTTTGCTTGTTGCATCCTTTAAGCTTCTGTTCAGTGCTATTCTTCCTTGCATTTGTGGACTTCTCTTGCCAGTTTAGATCATTTGGTTGTAATTTGATTTAGGCACTTGTGGAAAAAGACTGGCTAGCATTTGGCCATCCATTTTCAGATCGTTTTGGACTACCAGCTATATCTGGAGGTGGCAACACAGAATTATCTAGGCAATCTTCGACTGGGAGTTACTCATCATCACCAATGCGCCAGTCATCAGGATCATTCACAACTCAAGCTCCCAGCTCCTCTCATAGTCAGGCCTCAAATAATTGCTCTCCCATATTTTTGCAGGTGGGTACCATGATATAATGGGTATATGGCAGATTCTTCACTGCTTTTGAAATAAATCAAAACTTTTTCCTTTTACGCCTGCTTTTGTTGTTGACAATGCTTTCGCGAGCATCTTATGTTAGGAAAAAGTATCTACACGGTGCCTCATGTGTGTTATAGTCCTTCTAATGTGTCCAGTTTATTGAGTTTGATGATGGCTGGATCGATATTTATTGGGGAACCATACCATTTCCGTTTCACCACCTGTCCTTAAATCCTGCTACCCATGGTTGTGCTTTTTAGGTTTTCTTGATTCAGAAGCTCATGAGAACTAGGGTATTGACATTAATGCTGAGCTACGTAATTATCGAGGTTGAGCTATGTAATTATCAAGGTTTCTCATTTTTCAAGTGGTTTCTTTAAGGTCCATCTGAATATTAAGGATGCAAATCCAGCTCGTTTAAGATTAAGCATAAGCAAGAAATGCTTTTGTGCGTTCCTTTTAAAATATATGATGTTATCGAAGGTTCAAGAAATAATGAAAAAATAATATGCAAATGTATGTGCCCACATTTATATGTTTTGAAAGTTTTAGGTGTTTTGGAATAAAAAAAGTCAAGTTATGTGCGTCGCAAGATTCAGACCAATTAAAAAAGTTAAAAGTGATGACCAATCCAAATACATATCAAGTCTTGTACTTATTTGTTTCACTAAATGGAGTGACTTTTTTCTTTTGACACTTAATTTAGATTCTTGTCGCATGGACTATTTACTTTCTTATTTCTTTAAATCTTCAACAATAGTTGAGATTGGGCTTATTATGTAACCAGCAACTTTGTATATTATGCAGTGGGTTGACTGCATCTCGCAACTATTGAGGATGTATCCATTTGCTTTTGAGTTTTCCTCGGTACATTCTTTTCATCTATACAAGCCTCTTGTTATTTGTTTTTTCCTGCAACCTGTCTTTTTCTCCTGATCATAGAGCACCTTTTCTCTATAACGTCCGTTTCACTTTTTTTTTTTTTGGGTAAAGCCGTTTCACTTATTTTGTATTGGTATTTCAGACATTTCTGGTTGACTTCTTGGACTGCGTGCTTTCTTGTCGCTTTGGCAACTTCTTATGCAACAGGTAAACACTCCACAAAACACTGTTGCATTTGGTTTCATAATATATAATTGAATCACAGCCAGCTTATGTTGAGACTTGATTCTGGTCTAGCTATTGATTGAAAATCTGTAATGAGTTAATGAATTCAATTAAGTAGTTTAAGATATGACGGGTCAACAATTAGATTGAAGTAAAAAAAAAATTTCAGTTAGGTTGCTTTAAACTATGGAAATTTTCGTGAAAAATGTCCTCTCATGGGATACAAACATCCCATCTCACTTATTTTTGTTTTAGTGTACTGAAATTCCTAAAACTTGTCATGAAAGTACAATTGGTCTTAAAACTTTTACAAAGCACAATCAAGTTCTAAAACTTGTCTCGAAAGTGCAATTGAGCCTTAAAATTTTCAAAAAGTGAGGTCAAGTTCTAAACTTGTCGAGTTGGTGCAATCAAGTCCTTCCATTAACTCCGCCCAACTTGACGAACAGAAAATGCTAACAAGTTTTGAGACTTAATTGCATCAACTTGACAAGTTGTAAGACTTGATTGCACGTTTTGAAGGTTTTAGGACTCAATTGCGCTTTTGTGACAAGTTTTAGGACTTGATTGCACTTTTTAAAAGTTTTATGACTTAATTGCATTTTCATAACAGGTTTTAGGACTTTTGGTGCACTTATCCCGTTTTTTTTTTATTGTGTTGTAGTAAATATTGCCTGTGAGATCCTCACCAAAAAAATATTGCCTATGAGATTAAGGAGTGCCTACTGTCTTCTACCTTCTAATTCATTATAACTAATTCAGTGAGAAGGAGAGGCAGCAGTGCAGCGTTTCGGAAGCTTGTGGATGTTTGTGGGCTTATTTGACGGATTTACGCATTTCAGAGGGGAAATCTCATGTGCACTATAACCTCTTTTATGATCCATCAAAACATAATGGTCCACTGTTGCCTCCAGCTGCTGCTTTAGCCCCAACACTTTGGCCCCAGTTTCACCTTCGATGGGCTTGCCCCTCTGAAGCCCAAGCAGAGGAACTTGAAGCTCAATGCCGCAACATGGCTATGAAATTCTCTGAGTTGCAGAAGGTAATTTGTTTATCTCCTCTGCTGTCAGCATCTGCTTTTATATCTATAAATGCTTTTTGGTGATTCATTCTCTATGGCAAGTTTTCTTCATCGATGGAAAACTTTAATTTGCACTTCATCTGCACAATTTTAGCACATAATTCAATGAAATTGATGAATACCGTTAGAAAGTCCAATCCACACCACTTGTCTATGGGATTTAAATGGACGTTATACTCATGTAGTCTCCCTCGACCAATCAATTTAAGCAAACCAAATTGAGAATGGCACGTGGAATCGACAAATGGTGAGGCTAACACGCGGAATAAATCTGGCATGAGACCTTGCTCTAACACTATATTAGAATATCCAATCCAAAGCGTAGTTGATTGATGGAAGGAGACTATATGAATACATGCACAATTGAAACCCCATAAACTAGCGATGTGGGAAATTTTATTGCCACTAATAGTTTTTCTTATCAATCGTAGTACGGCATCTTTGTCATTTTAATCACCTCAAATCATTAAAAGGGGTGATTTTCACTCTGCTGCTATGTGGTAGATATACTGTTGATAATATTTGTTTAGGGGCAATCAAAGGCCTATTTGTAACACAAAATAAGCATTGGAGGCAATTATGTAACACAACCTAATTCCCTTTTGTATCCATTTTTATACTACTCGGATGATTGAATAATAAAACTTCAGTTCTCAGCATTTCTCGGAGAATAATTTGTGTTAGATAGTGTGATTATGTCCTAAAAATCTGATATTTTCCCTCAAGTTTAATTTAATTATGAACAAAAATAAGTAAATAATCAGCGTATTTAGAGTACAATAAATTAAAGATTAGACCGCAGAATGTATGAGTTAAAATGGTACATGTGTATATCGATGGAGACATAATCAGGTGAACTCTCTTATGGTCTCATCATCTGGCAAAACCACATGGGTGCACAACGCAACTTTCCTACCTATGTAGAACTTGGTGTGGACCTCAGTGATCGGTAACCTGTAACATTGTGCATGCATAATGAAATCTCAGACACTAAACAGAACAACAATAGAATGAGTAACTATGAATTCTCCCACTAATGAATGTGGATACATAATGGACAGCAAGAAATTAGCTTTAGGGTTTTCAGTGGCATTTAATTGGACTTAGTTAACTGGATATTCTAAATACGTATGTGGGTTGTACTTCCATGCCCTTCTAGAGATTTACGGAAATCATAGCTTCCAGAATGGCTCAGAATTTTGAGGTTCAATTTCATCGCACCATCAGGTCTTGCAATGGACCGTCAGGTCTTGTGATCTAGAGATTCTTCCTTTGCTACCGTACAAGCCTATTGTTTCTGGGGTATCTGGCTAATAAAAAATTGTCTGGTTCTTCCCGCCACCGCAATGTCATCTTTATTAGTTACTCTGTACTGTCTCGTTAACAGGCAAAGGAAGTGGCAGAAAGAAAAGCTAAAGAAGTGGCGGCTGCAGCAGAATCTTTAACTGCAGATTTACAGAGGGAGAGGCAACTGAATACTTCTGCTGTGAACTTGGCCAAGAAAGCAAGCAAAGAAAATGCAGCTATCAAGCGTGCAATTCAGTCGCTGGGATGCAAGGTCCACTTTTCTGGGAATGGCGATTGCACAGTTGACATTGAAGCTAATCCCACAGTGAGCCCGCAAGTGTCTATGTATTCTTATTCAAAAAGAGAGTCGGATGATCCCATCCAACGCGATGAGAAATCCGACCTTTCTGTATCAATCACTGTAGTGGGCGATGAAGATCTTCCCAATAACCCAATCAATCGCGTTTGCGAAGGCTTATGCCCGATGCGCACACGGGATGGGGGCTGTCGGTGGCCGGATGCTGGTTGTGCCCAGCTTGGCAGCCAGTTCGTTGGATTGAGGGCAAACTTTGATGCGCTTGACCGGCTCTCCATCTATGACAGCTACTTTGACTCGGATAAACTATAGATAATGAACGTAATGATTGGCAGGTGTATTTAATCAACAGGGAACCATTAAGAGAAGCTTCAGTGCCAGGCATTTGATGGAAAAGAGAGATTACTCACTTCTTCTAAGCTTTTATGAAGCCAACCCTTGTTCTTAGCGGATGGGGCATGGTCTGTGGGACTCTCTCTCTACCTACAGCTGAAGAGGACACATTTTGCAGCCTCCTCTACAGTACTTGCGATGCCCGGGTGATTCAGGTAGAGGCTAATGTATTCAACTGAGGTAAGCTATGTTTAATCATAGTTAGTTACATTTGCATCCATTGGATTAACATTAGCTTATGTTTATTTTTTTCCCCTTTTGCTAATAAGGTTAGCGTGTCTAGCAGCAGAATAAAGATTAGACTATGTACAGATCCTAAAGTTTTATTCTTCCTTAGGCAATTGATGTAGGCCCTGGAACAAACAATTTTGATAGTCAAGAGCTTAATTTTAAATTTTTTATCTGGTGGCTTCATCTGCTTCTGCATTAACACATGCGGCGCATTAATGGAAAATCCATAATTTTCGAAATGGAGATGCGCCCTGCGATACTGTAACTTCTGTGGTCCTCTCATTCTTACGAATTTCGAATAGAAAGCCCAGACGCCCCTTAGCCCCGGTATAATTTTCAAATCCGGTGGGAAGGAAAATTAGGGGCTTGCATAACTTATCAATCCGGCAAAGGGAAATTCCATAATTTTCGAAATGGAGATGCGCGGGCTCTCTTTTCTCGTCAAAAGTGAAAGGCATTTCGATGATGGAACTGGATTGTTTCCTCTTTCCTAAAAGCTATAGTTGGCCAAAAAGGAAAAGGAAGGAGACAGAGAGAGCAGGAGCAGCAGCTAAAGTTGATAAAGTCTAGTAGACACATTCCACGGCTTTTGCCAAATAAAGCTTTGGTCGTTTCAACACGGACTCTTGAACGATTTCCATGAGCTCTTATATTTTCCGAGACTAATAAATGATACAAAAGCACAGCTGTGAGAAGCTATAAATGAGTGTCTGCGTAACCAGTGGCCATACTTAAACGCCCCAAAGAAACCGAATTCGTGAAAGCATTTCAAAAGACCAAATCTCATCGACGCCGAGTACCTGTCTCAGGAGGGAATATATAAAACTAGAGCCAAGTTTTGAGAAAAGCCTTTCAGTTCACTAAACCATCAGAGGAGGGTTTATACACTGAACCAAGTTATAAGAGAGGAGAGTATACAAAAACCACTATACCGCACAACATATTGAAGAAAGAGTGAGTGTTCATTTTGCTAATGCAAACTGGAATCATCCGGTGCGGTGTCTTGGGCATCTTCGGTAGCTTGATCATCGCTGCCCTTTCTGGCCTTCCTCTCTTGCCATCTTCCCCACACCCACTTCAAGATGAGGAAGCCTCCAAGCGCATAAACCTGCAACTTTCATCAATTAAATTTGCCTCCATAAATTGACGCAAGAAAGCAACAAGCCTAAAAGTAGGGTTTTGGATCTACTAGTAGTTCTGAACCACGACGAATAAGAAGCGCATGGACAATGCGCCTCTTCTCTTCATTACTATTAAAAGCATGTGCTGAAACAAATCAAACCAGAAGTCTAGATAGAAATAGAAATCCTAGTTCTATTTATTTCTATAAAAGCAGCCAGCAAGAATCCGGTATCAAAAAGTGACTGCACAAGGGCACAAGCGTGACAATCAGTGAAACAAAGTAGATCATGAGCTCGTGCATTAACATACCACTCTTTAACACATCCTCTTTAACTCTCCTCTTTAATTAACCCCTCCCACCTTCTCAACGTACTTGCTATCAAGATGCTATAAATAGTAGGCCTCCAACCATCTTCATTACGGTATAGAACTTTATACAGCTAGAGTGACCTTACAATCTAAGTACATTAGCATCATAAAAACACTACTACAAACATCACAACATTCAAGAACCTACAGCCAAGGGGTGCACATGGTATGGTTTCTACAAACATTTTCAGGTTTCGTTTTCAGTGCAATAAACAACAAAAGCAAATTTGTGGTGTTTACATTTTATACGCCTGCTTCAAAACATGCAGACTACGTGACAATAAAAAGAATTCCTACAAATATTAAATTTGGGCAAAGTTGTTTGATTATAGTATATTCACAATATATAAAACAGAAGATGTTTTATAAAGATAATAGAAAAGAAGTTACTGTATCAACAGCTAAATATCTAACAACGAAATCTCCTAATAATAGTATATACTTTCACATGTTTTGTTTGACTCCTTCACTTTGTTTTTCCTGACAACTCATACATAATAGTCATAGTCAGCTACAGAATGTGTGTGGAGCTTCGTCTGAAGCTTCAACAAACCTAGACTGAGGCTAGTCCAAACTTCAATAGAACCTGGGGAAGCCTCAACCAGCCACAATTGAAGCTGGACCAAGCTTCAGTCAGCCTGGGACCCATTGTTTGTTCCGATCCTTCACGTGTGCAGTTCGTCCGTGAAGAAGACCGCACTTTGTGACTCTAAACCACTAAATAAAAAGACAGTTGTTATTTCGCATTCGAAAGATTGAAGACACAAAAAAACCTGTTTGCTCTTGTGAGCTACAAAAACATCCACTTGTTAGTGTTTTCCTTCGAAGACTGTTTCAAAAATGACAGCAGATGTACTTATAGCCTCCAAGCGCTTTCATTCTCAATGAAAACAAAAAGAGAGAATTTTGATAATTTTCTGAATGCGAACAGGGCCCTAGTTCGTCATGCTCTTAGTCAGTGTCTCCATCAAAAGAACCTCACCACTATCTAACCTCATGACTAAATACCCGAGTGAACGTGTGACTTTGTGGGATTAACGCGAAGGCAAGGAGGGGCACACTCATCCCTCCCAGACGTATGATCTGCTTAATTTACATCCTCACTGGCCAATGCAAAAGAACTTTCGAATGACATTTCTCTGCCTGCCATCATTCACAGCCCATGATGGTATACAATATATATCTCTCATAGATCTTCTAAGGGACACAGAAAAGTCAAGTAGTTAGCAATTTATATGATTTCTCTCCAGTTTTCACATTTCATCATCACCCATTGCCATTGAAGCATTCTCGAACACCCTGCAAATCAGTAATTCCACAGGCAACAACAATTTTGTTCCTGACACGACAATTAATTTGTCCGAACGGGGAAAAGATCGCGATTTTTCTCATAATTGACGCGAGTGCTGATAAATTCCTGATCATGCGTTTAAAGAGACCATCGAACCAAAACCCGTTTCACTAAAACATTGTCAAACAAGCCTTAACAGGACAATTACTTCGAAACATCCCGAGCAACCAAACACAAAACCCATCGGCCGACATCCACGTACCTGCCACAAAATCACGGGATTCGAAGTCTTCCCGGATTCTTCCTCAACCTCGAGCTTCAACGGAGACGGAGGTTCCAACGACTTGTGGGGGAACCTCACAACGTCGGGCTTCTCGCTCGTGCTCCCGCCCTCGCTCTCGCCGCCGGCCGGTTCGGGCTCCTTCGCTGGTATGGGCTCCTTCTTGCCGAATTGAAATGGGAATTTGAAACCAAAGCCGGGGAAGAAAGGGAAGGCATTCTTCCGGTCTTTGGGAGCTTCGCTGCTTACCAAGATCCCATTTTTCTCAGCCATGTATGACCCAGAGAGAGCGAGAGAGAGAGTGGAGAAATTTGGTGGATTTGGGTGTGAAACTTTTTTGGCAGAGGCGGAGAAAACAGAGAGATTTATGGGATTTGAAGAGGGTTCTTCTTGAAGAAGGCGCTTCTCTTGCTGCTTTAGCTTTCTCTAGAAAGCAGGAGTATTTGTAGCACAGCTAACCATAAAATTGATAACGCTGTTTAGCTGCTGTTTGTTTTTTCTTCGTTGCGTTCCTTTTCTTTTCCCTCTTTTTAAGATTGGCGACTTGTTCAATTGATCCTGCTTCGGGAAGTCGATAATCCTTGAACCAAAGAGGAATGAGACCTTGCTCATTGATTTATTGATTTTTGTTTTTGTAGTTATCTTATCTATTATCGCATTTCATATGAAAGCTGTAAATCAAAATATATACGATTATGATATGAAAGCTAATCTCTCGACGGACCGTAGAAATCCTCCTTTCATAAGAAATTAGTATTGATTTTCTATTAATTTCTCCCTCTCTTATTTGGGGTGCATACCCTAATATAAGTGCACAATATGAGGCTGTCCTCTCCCTATTTTGAGACTTATACCCTAATATAAGGGCACGATCTTGAATCTGAAGTTGTTGCGAGTTTCCTCAGAGTTAAGAGAGAGAGAGAGTCGTCGTAGGTGATGGCGGCGTCCGAAGCCATTAGCCGTTCTGTTCGTGGTGGTTGTGTCAAGCCTATTGTTGCTAGTGGTGGAAGTGGACGACTCTAGAGGTTGTGGTGTGTCGGACATGTCCGGTGGTGGTTCGCAAGTCACTTGATGATGGTCCTTGCCGAGTTTGAGAGCACTAATGGCGGTACTGACTATTGAGTTGAGTCTAGCAATGGTGATGGCCAAGCAAGGTGGTGGTGGTGGTCGAGCGCAGCGGTGTCACGGTGATTTTAGAGTACTTTTTATGAAATGAATAAAAAAAAACAGGACAAACCCAAAATCATGGCCCGGGCCTATTCAGGCCAATCTGGGCTTTCGGGCTCCCGGTCTTTTTTCCTCACCCCTGCCGCCAATGCGGCACGAGGAGGGAAAGTTCCCTCCAACCACAAATTACGATCAATTTAGAAATTTTTTCCTAGTTCTATGAAGATCATACTACCTTAACAAACAGGATACCCAGGTATCGGCCGCTCAGTTACCACAACAATATTTATGTGTGAACAATAATCGAGCAGCGAAACTGAGAGATCGTATTCATGTGATAATATCGTGTGCAATATGCACGTTATTAGGTTTTCGTAAGTAAGAATATGAAAGGGGAGAAGGACAGATCATGTGAGCAAAGGACAACTAACCTTATGTGCCATCAACACACGTGACTCTGGTCTTCACCAAAACCGACCAAGAATCTAAAATTATACTCAAATCTCTCTTGATAAAAATGTACTCAAATCTCCATGAATCCCGAGCCAAACATTTCTTACATGTACCTTACCAAAAAAAAAAAAACATTTCTTACGTGTAGGTAAGTAACATTTTCATCGCCCCGCAAAAAAAAAATAATTAAGTACAAATTATTATCGATGATGAAAATATTTTTCGTCAACTAATATTTTTCAGCAATATAACCAATCATTTTTCAAATAATATTTTTTAAATCTTGAGTTTTCCATAAAATAAACTTACCCTCAATGTCATTTCCCAGTGTTATCGTAAGATACAAGATATACTGTGTTATGAACTTGAGTCTGCCTCAAAACACCGAACCAACTGATCCCACGTTCAACCAAAATAAAAAAAAAACTGATCCCACACACGTACTTCCGGTCGATCCGGCTTCCACCAATGGCACCAACAGAGGTAGAGAAAGCGGCCGAATGATCGAACATGATCACCTGCTGATGTTCCGACATCGAATGTGCAAAACATACAAAATGACATGTAGACCGATGAACCAAGAGAGAATGTTTTCATGACATAATTATATCCTTAAATGTAGTAGAACCAAGACACATTCACATCCCAACGTATTATTTCATAGTATCTTCCGAGTAACCCCCATATCTTCAGAAACCTCCCTCAGTCTGTTTGAAAAGAAAGAAAGAAAGAAAGAAACCACGGGAAAGAAAAGGAGAAAAACTAAACATGAGGAAGGAACAAAACAGGCAGTGTGGAATGAGATTTTTATTCCTGGAGCTAAAATTTGAAAACCCGAGTCAGGTGCCGCAAACCATTCCTCGCCTTGATAACTTAATTCCCTCTCAAGCGTGTTGGGTGCAACAAATCGACAAAAATTTGAACCTTCGATGGGACTAGCAAGGGGGTTCAATGGAACATCGATCCCCACATAAAGTAGCAAAGATTGTCCCGAATCATTATAAACAATGTAGGAAGTGAAGCCACTGCTTCGGTAAGATGATGAAGCGCCCGACAGCTGATTAGGGCATTTTCCATGCTATTACAACATAAGCCTTCGCATGTCACTGAAGTTCAAACGGAGAGCTGAAAGAAATGCACCTGCAATCACAAAAGAACCAAATGAAGATGCCGCAAATTTTCAGCAAAGAAAAAAGAAACTGGAAATTAGGCAAGCATTTGCCACTCTAGAATGCTGAGTGCAGAATCATATTCTCTACTGCCAACAATAAATTTGACAATTTTAAAATGGGAAAAATGGGACTTGTTGAGCAACCATTGATGATCATGAATTCCAATGTACGTGGCGAAGACGTAAGAAGAGAAATGAGTGACATCTACATATGCGTCTAGAAACACATGAATTCAGCAGTGTGGAACCAGCTACAAGAATTGTAGAAACATGCGGTTCATCCTTGATACAAGGGAGGGTTCAAAAATAATATATGCAAGAGTTATCACACTATGATTAGTGAGAAATATGGCACTGTATCATTCAGCAAAAAGTACCTCCGACTTTGCCATCAAATACTCGGTGATCAGCAGATAATGTCAAGGCCATTTTCGTGACAACTGCAGGACGCTCGACCCCTGAGCAGCATGTAGGTAAGCTTAGGTGAGTCACCTTAAACATGCACAGTACGGAGAAAAGTGCAGTTTCAGTCAATAATATCTTACCGTCGCTTCCGGTTACTGGTTCAATGAATTTATTTCCTCTCCCAACTGCAAGTATACCAGACTGCATGGAAAGAAGCACAAGAATTTGTAACAGGTAATAACATCTAATTCTGATCAAACAGTAGCTAACTATCGCAAGATTCACCACAGCATGCACATATGATAGACGGATGCACACAAGTGCAGAAACAAGCACACTATGCACATAACAAAAGGGAAAATGATGGAGAAAAAGGTTCTGCAAAATCAACAAATCTAAGGTACTAGTTTTTCTTACTTCCTCTTTTAGTATTTTAATTCCTAAATTATTTTAAGGAATAAGGCTTTTCATCCAATTGGTGCTTTATTTATCCAAAGCTGAGGGAGTGTCTCCGCTCAATGACACTTTAATCTAAGCAACTAGCTATCCTTCAAAAGTATCTCTCATAGCGGGTGTGGTCATGCATGAATTTTTTTCCATCAATTAATCTAGTTGTTCTTACTTCCTATTTTAATCTCTTAATTCATAATTATTTAAAGAAGTAAATCTTTTCATCCAAGTGGTGTTCTATTTGTGCAAAACTGAGAGTCTCACCGCTCATTGACACTTTAATTAAGCAAATAACTATCCTTCAAAAGTATACACTTGCATAGCGGGTGTGGTTGTGCATGAATTTTTTCCCATAATTTAATCTAATTTTACTTCCTCTTTTAATTTTGTAATTCAAAACTGAGGGAGTGTCTCCGCCCATTGACACTTTCATAGAGGGTGTGGTCGTGCATGAATTTTTTTTCCCATCATTTATGGATAGAAAATAATCTAATAAACAGAAAAAGGCAAAACATGCATTCCTTCCATTAACATATATCGAGTATGGTACAAAGACAATGCTTGTCGACACAAGTAAAAGAGCAGAGTTGAATAACTCTAACTAATAGATGTTCAATAATAGTGTAGGAAAATGTTATCATGTGGTATTATATCTCAATTAACTGTAAATATTTATCCTTTTTAAGGCACTTTCTCCAACTACGCACATATATTCGAGATTGTCATCAATTGTGGTCAGTCAAGTATGTGCTTCTCAACCAATGTGTGCTCGAGTCATTCTCGATGGAATTGGAATACAAATCGATTACCAATTAATTTAGGTTTTATATGTATTCTTAAAAGAAATGTATGCTTTGATGCTTCCACAAAATCAATAAACAACTGTAATTGAACTATATAGCAAAGTAATACTCATAAAAGATTTAATTACCTAAATAATCTGTCCTGAAGGAGTTTCATAAAATTTATTCTAAATTTGAAAGAACCAAACGCTTAAGCCTTCTAAGAAAGGGGGGAAAAAGGAGGACATGCATGAGTTTTGTTTTAATTTTAAATCCAAAATTTCGACCAGCACATCTGCTACTTACTGAGGGCGGCAAAATTACTAGCACATTATGGCAGCATCCATGCATATTGGAACGAGTGAACTAGTGAGAATGTAAAGTACATACACTCAAATGTGCAAGGCAAATAGGAATACCTGTGGGGGGTTGATAATTGCACAAAAGTGGTCCACTGGGAACATTCCCAAATTTGAAATGCTGCAAGACAAACAGTTGCTCTGTTGGTCAAGCATGAGTGAGAAACCGAAATGCAACTTAACAGCAAATTATAGACATCTATAAACCTGAAAGTTCCTCCTTGGAATTCATTTGGCTTTAGTTTCCCTGCTCGTGCCTTTTCAGCCAATTCCTTCACCTAAATGTAAGAGACTCACAAAACATTATATGATCTGAACAAGAATCGAGGTCAACAAGAAAGAAAATAGAGAATGAAAGAGGAACCTAAACATTCCAACAGTTAATATCAACCTATCAAGTTATAATTTCAATATCTATATCTAGATAGTCACCGAAACTTGTAATTCTGATGTGAACAACAACACAACTAAGATAATGATGAAGTTGCATTATTAATTGTTAAAAACATCAAATGAATATTCAATGCTTAAAAGGAACATAATAAGTTTGTCATGATTTAACTGGCTGATGATCTAGAACACAGGCATCACTAGACATTAATGTAACTTTTAAATTATTCTACTAAGTACCTCCGCGGATATTGAAGATACGGTCTTCTGGTCTGCATTTCTGACAATTGGAGTCATTAAACCCTGTAAAATGAGCCAAACAGGATGAATTTTATGCAGAGGTTTACAATGAAGATACAGCAAAGGATTCTCACCCAATTACCTTGTCAGTTGCGACTGCAATTGATATATCAACAGAATCACAGAGAATCACCTCCCCCTTGTCGGTGTCCCAATAGGCTGCCATGAATCACCCAAAACAACTTAATTTATATATGATAGTTTCTCTTGTTCACCAAAGAACTTCCTAATATGCAGACCCATTTTATCCTTGATGTAAAGCGGCAACATGACCAACAAAAAAGTTCTATATATCAATTTTGGCTGAACCAATAGTTATTCTTCTCTATAATGTGAATATACAGGATATCAGTGGGTTTCAAAATAATAAAAATGTTACCCAAAGTTCTCCATCACTTTTCTACATAAAAAAGAATTTCCACACAAAGACATACGATATTTACTTTTAAAATCTATACCCATGCCTATATTATTCTGGGAAAAGCAAAGCGTATGAATTCACAGAACATAAAGTCCATAGAGATGTAAAAGATACTCACACGATCATTGTTGGATGGTTGACATGTGTGAGAATTTGACACCAGCAATGGACCTTATACAAATCCATGAACCCACCCAGAACAAGACATACCAAAATTGAATGTAACTACATGTCAATCCAATGGATACTATCTATGTAAATTCAAAGACAAACAACAGCCCAGCCACTAATGCTGTAAACTTCACTTATATGAGAAACCTACAAAAGCAGCTGAAAATGGTTGTTTCACTGCCAGTTCAATCCAATGGCGAGTTCATCTTAAAAGTCCACAGCAATTCTCTCCCTTAATAGCTTACATAATCTGTGAGAAAGCACATGAATATGCTCCTTAATACCTCCGAATTGAAAATCTTCCGTATTCAAACATGAACAAGAGGAATTTAGTGTTATGTTAGGTCCTACGATCTTCAAGGAACTTATTTGTATCAGCTGTCAAAAAAGCCTCAGTTGGTGATAAACAAGACCAATACTATGACAGTCCACCATTTGACCAAAAGGCTGAGAAGAATACCAGTGACTACTCATAAATGCATCAAAAAGCAGTTTTTCACTTCCCAAATTATTTCATTACTGTGCTATACGTGTCTCACCATTTGCTTCTGGTACATTTCTGAGGGCAACAGATACAGCCTTGATGACAATGTCATTCACTGAGACCTTCACATTATGCTGCTCTGGAAAGGTAGAAATGACAAAATTAGTGAGAATGAAAAGACCTGTAAAAGCTGAACAAACAAAATGAAGGTAGCTTCTCAAACCTATCAGCTCTTTTCTAAATGAAAGTAGAGGATCCAGTGCAACATCTGAAATACAGAACGGAATTTCAGTTTTATGATGAATGAAAAAAGGACTTGTGCAAGGGAAGCAGACAATATCTAACCAATAGACAAGTATAAATGTGGTGTAGTCTGCTTCGACTCCAATAATCTTTTTGCGATAACCTTCAAGAAAACAAGATTATTAGAGCATGGCTCGAAAAACTACTACTTTGAGCACCCCGAGGGGGAAAAACAGAATGAGAGAAAAAAAAATGAATAAAACCTTACTATGATGGACTGAAACTTATATTCCCAATATCTATTATAATCAGCTAAATGATACTATTCTCCTCATGAGAACACCTATCTTATTTCGTGTCATACTCGGACAAGTTATTAGTTGAATCACCACTACAACACAGCTAAAACATTAATAACAAGAAACCCAGAAATATAAACTACAATGAATATAATTTCCAGCCTAATTCCTTCAAAAACCCCAAACTTTAGGTCCAGTCCAAAGTTTGCTGCGAAATTTTTTGTCTTATAAAAAATTCCCAACTTTCACTAGTCCTAATTTTTTTCTAGGGATGATAAATTTTTTTCTTCCAAATTCTCTTGTATATACAGATGGGCAACTTGTGGGTGCTTTATTAGTGAGCACTTTCTCACCAGTCAAAGATTACTACAAAAGATGAAACGCAGGCATATTATGTTACAATGACATATTTTGCAAGTCCTTTATTGGAGCTTTCTTTTCGTATGACCGTATTGAATGCCGAAAGCCAGTCATATCAAATTGACTAGTTGTTATCCATTTGTTTTCTTAATAACTACTTGTTATCCACTTGAATAATCTCATTGTAAGCTGCAGATTAGGGTGTTATTTGATCTTCCATAGACAAACTGAATTATATAGTAATAATCAAGTCAAGTCAAGTCAAGGAAGTGATGAAAGGGCATCAGAGTATCTTTGCCACTTTCCATTCACTCTGAAGAGCTATTTATTTTGTTGTTAGTGTTATATGTAATAGAATAGCCAACATATATTGATCAGTAGAGTATGCATATTTTAGAAAGATAGAAGGGCCATGATATTCTCTACCTGAACATGCTTGGCAGATCTTGACCCAAATGGAATCACATAAAAACAAAAGCAAACACGAAAAAGTAGAACCTAACTAAATTCCAATAACAGTGACAAGAATCCAACCTTGCGAATCTGACTGTTTGGCAGATCTTCAAAATAATCTGACTGCTTCACATGAGCACTAGTCTCTGCTATTTTGGCTGTCGACTTGGGGGAAGTCTCAGTCGAAGGTTTTTTATCTTTGTGTATGCTTGGAGATACTTTTCCAGACTTAATTGCAGCTAGAACGTCTGCTTTTAGCAAAGTGCCATGGGCACCTGTTGCCCTCAATGAAGATAAGTCCAGTCCATGCTCCGTAATAAGCATTTTTGCAGATGGACTGATCCTTGAAAAAGTAGATTTGCCCGGATTAACTTTAGCTCTCGGTTTTTCATGGATGGGCTTTTCTTCCAATGCCAAACCACTGCCAAGAGAATTTTTCACATGCTCGATATCATCTGGATCTTCAACCTTGAAAAGGATTGTGCATTAGCATTTCCATGTGTCTCAACAAGATAAAGGTTATAGAAGATAGACAAAAGTTCGAAGGAACCAACATGAGAAGTATCTATGATCCTAGACAATTGGGGATACAAACATATAATGGTATTTGCAACCATGACTTACTGTTACTGCAATTGATTGTCCAACAGGCACATCCTTCGAACCTTCGGGTGCTAGTATCTTGGCCAAGTAACTAAGACCAGCATAATTTCAGGAAAAGTATGAGCAAGTGAAACCAAAAGGCACAACAAGTTCTTTCAGATCTTGCACATTCTTATTAAGCAAGAGACTACAGCATTTAGTAGCTTCCACAAGAAAACGTGCAGATAATCTCTAGATTTGAATATAAAGAAAAACTTCTCAAAAAAGCTGTGGCTCATAGCAACACACAGAGTTAAACAAAAGACTTAAAATAATACACTTAAACAGTAACTTCCCCATCAGTCCTGCGCTCTCTGGTCAAACATCCATAGGCACAACAAATAAATGCGCCTAAAATAATTCATAAACTGATTCTATAATTCATCAAAATTAAAGCCTCATGCACAAAGAATTTTCTGTTTCACTTCAATTAAAAAGGCTAGTACATAGATCATGTATGTTTTTTGCCAGATTCTTTACTCTTCAACAAGATTTATTTATTAGACTTTCCATGCATGCACACGTTCTCATGAGGGAGTCAGACAGAGATTTTATCTCCTCTAATGAGTAACTGAGTAATATGTGACATTATCATTGATTAATCACTTGTGCCTTAAGCATTGCACAACTACCTAATTTTACCTTTATCAAGGAGCATGGTTTTAATTTATGCCAGTCAATTTCAAATGCATGAGATCTCGAGCAAATCCAATCCAGCATCGACCCAAAAAGGATCAGTTTACCAATTTCTGTCACTTCTGCACTCTACGTATAGAGCATGCAGAGAGACTCACAAAATAATAATTAATTCATTAAATAACCACCTACCAACTCATTCCTAAACTACCAAATATAAACATAACCATTTGCTCAATTCCTAAGTTCCAGTTACACTTCTCTCCGTCTTGTCTCTCATTCCCAGACATCCATCTCTATTCACTGTATAAATTCGTTAATTCTATTAAACTCTATTCAACGGAAACCATATAGTGCAACTCTGCATATCTATTTTACAGACATGACGAAGAGATGCTCTGTGGTTTATGTCAAAGACCAATAGCTGAATTGGGATAAATTGGATATGCATTTAAAATATTTTCTTTCATACTTCCAGACCAAACTAATCTCTCTCCAAGTTCTGCCAAAATCTCCTAGACATCTTTTTTGGCACCCCATATTGTTGCAAAGATAGTCCAAAGGAACTTCACAGGTTAAAGACGGAAGGGGAAACAGTTGAACAATCAATAACAGCCAATAGATGACTAAACTCAGGTAACACTGTCACAGAAACATCAGAAAGAGAAACAGAATATATGATATGCAAACTTATTTAGCTACAAAATATTACCCTTCTTCAAGACTTTCAAACTCAAGAGTGGCTTTATCTGTCTCTATCTCACATATCACATCGCCCACTTCTATCTGAGAAAAAAGCATACAATAAAAACATGCTGATTTGACTAGTTGATCTGAACTAGTCAGGAAAATAAAACCCTAAATCTTAACTTTACTTAATAAGTTATTCATAATACCAACCTTTTCCCCTTCCTTTTTTATCCACTTAGCAATGTTCCCCTGGTTCTGCATATGCACAAGCAAACCAGAAAATGAGCTCCTAAATAAATCGGCAAAATAAGCTCCACTTCATTTGTCAATTCAAAGCCAACTACCAACCTCTCCTTACCATTGTGGGAGATAATGCTGGCATTCCAAGGACAACATGAGGAGGAAGTTCAGATGTGTTGATATTAACAGAACTTGTCTCCCACACACCACCTTCAGATTTTATGTTGTCATCAAAAACTTTTTCAGTTTTAGCTTCTGATCTTCCAGTGATGGAAGCTGGTATCTTCTGAACATCATCTAATTCCTCCACCTTGTAGCACAAACAAGCAAACGTAAGCAACACAAATAAATGTAACTGCAGAAGTTATCATTATTTTTTATAAATGAGAAACTCATAGAGCAAGAATGTCAGTAACAGTGCCACAAGGAAAAGCTGACACCATGATTAAAAATAACTATCGACCAAATATCAACAACATTCCAAAAACATGATAAGGAACATATGTTCCCTTTCTAAACCGACAATTGGAAAGCCTGGAATCTTAGAACTATAAGAAAGCCAAGGTCAAACTACAATACAGAATTACTACATGAAAATAGATGCCCGACGAAAGTTCGTTAATGCTAAACCAATCTTCAACTTATAAAACCCTAGATACAAGTGTGACCATTGTCGAGCAAAGATACAATCCTATAAGCTTCTCAATATTGCTAGTAAAACCACAAGGGATACAGTCAAACAAGGACTTCCACAGTGGATTGCTTTATTTGTCTAAAAGTAACCAATGGCCTGAAATACTCAGCGAACTAATAACAAACCCCTAAACAAGTCTCACAAAAGAAATTAAGGTGCTTCAATTCAAAGCACTGATTATACATAACACGAGCTCAGTCAGTGTATTGGAAACTATAAAGTTTCCTTAATTAGAACTTTAACAAATTCCCTGGGCACTCAGTTAAAAGTCCCAGAATAAAAAGAAGGATTGCAGCTCAAACAGGCATTGCATTATACTACGACATTAAACTGAACTAATGCAAAGTAAGATCCCAAAATCAGAAGATAAATAAATTCTACAATATTAAGAAATATAGAACCCAAGCAATTCTCTAGTGATTTAAAATGGAGTAAAGGATTGAGGTGAATCCTACTGTTATTGCAATAGGTTGTCCAACAGGAACATCCTTTGAACCATCAGGTACCAATACTTTAGCCAAAAATCTGCAGAATAGTACTTGCATTTGAGATGAGATCCGAAATTCTCTAGGAACGACAATAAAGATGACCCGTAGGTACTGTAACGAAGAATGTTGGGGCACAGCAAAAAAGCCAAACTAAGGGACTGAATTTCTTTGCACACAACATTCCAGGTTACAGAAATAGCACAGAGCAGTAGAATTACCCTTCTTCAAGACTTTCAAACTCCAAAGTTGCTTTGTCTGTCTCTATTTCGCATAGTACATCTCCCACTTCTATCTGTTAAAGAGAAAAATAAATCAGTAAAGTTAGCCCTAGCAAAAGAAAAGTCTTCTCCCATCAGAGTACGAAAGAGAAAAACTGCAGGTTACTGTTGTTTAACAGGTAATGCACACTATCTTCAAAACTACCCCTTTTCTTGAACACTGACCTTATCTCCTTCTTTCTTCCTCCATTTTGCTATGTTCCCTTGGTTCTGTCCAAGCACAATGTACATAAATCATAGAGAAAGGAAATGGGAAAACACATATAATGGAAACTCCTCCAGAAATTCCGGAGGAATATCTCACCATTGTAGGGGACAAGGCTGGCATCCCGAGAACAGTATGTGGAGGAACATCTGCAGAAATAAACAGTACCGGGTAAAGAAAATCAGGCTCTTTTGAGATGACATGTTTAATGGTAACAAAATATTAGACTCTTCACTGCTACAGAAATTGCTAAGAGCAGAAATATTGATCTAACAAAGAAGCCTATATAGAATTGAAAAACTTCCAGAAGAAAATCCCATTTGTGTGTGTGTGTGTGTGTGTGTGTGTGTGTGTTTGGTTCCAACCCTTCATTCAAATTGTTCATTTAGACTTTCCTCACATTTTCCTTGTTAAATTAGTATGATTCTTATTTGGAATTAGTGGTGTCTGGAAGACAAGAAAAATGTTTCAAATCCAGAATCACTAGCCGAAATTAGTTGAGGAAATGTTGCCTTTACCTCTAAGACGTCAAAACATTGTCGATGGCATCACGCCTCTTTTTAAAGAGAGATGAGTTAATGAGCATCAACCTCCACAGGTCAGGCCAGGTTAGTCCAACCAAAAGAGATAAGGAACCTTTAGGTATAGTTTAAAATGTCACATTATTACCCAAATCCCAGAAAGTAATGCCAAATTAGAAAGGTGAGCTGCATTTTAAACCATCCTAAAACTCGTTATTGAATCTTATCATTCACAAGCCAATTCTACGGACAATTAAGAAAATGAGCTTTCTTATCTTGCTTACAAGCCAATTGCAACCCTAGTTACACACTTGGGCTCTAAAGCCACACAACGTCTGATAAAGTGAAACAAGATACTAGAAAGAAGAAAACATGACCTTGCCACAACCTATCATGAATACAGCTTTCCTAACTCAATGTCATAGAAGCTTTAGCAAAGATCTATTTGCTTGCTCAGCAGCTCTAACAATGAACTTATTCAAGAAGTAAAAGAACTTTCTATAGTATATATAAATCCCAAACACACTCATGACTATACATTGTTAAAAGAGGATTATGTACCTGTGGATGAGAAGTATCGCACACCAACTTGCAGCTGCCCATTGAGAAAAATGTGAGAACTAGCTTATAATGAACTCCAGCACATTAGAATTTGCATACTTACCCGATTCTTCAAATAAGTATCATGAACCCCGGTGGTGGAGAAAGAAGAAGGCCTGATAATATTTAATTTTTATTGTGAGCAACTTATAGCATAGGGATTGAGATAATCAAGCATGAAACAAAAAAAAATCTTCAGAAATGAAAGTGATGATTAGATAAAGTAGGAAAAGGGGTCTAATCAGATAGTATGGCATCACTATCAAATGAAGTACCACAACAAGGAAATGGACCCAAAGAACTTTGGTTTAAATCTCATTTTCGCATGTCTGTCCACGAAATTGTTCACAGATTCATGCATGGAATGCATATACATAGATTAGAGAAAGGGCAAAAGGATGTATTGAGACACTGTTGGATTAGTTTGACAGTCTAACATGACTCCAGTTCAACTTATTCCCCTGTTGTAGACAATACCAGGCTTGAATTAATTCCAAGTTAAAACTCAATCAGAACGATCAAACCCTCATAAAACCAAAGAGGACAGCTGAGAAGAAGCATTCCACCACCTTCTCAAAGTAAATACTTTAAGGGCCATAAATTAAGCATACAAAGGAGGAATGCATTGCACACGGACTTATTCCATAGAACGGGACATAAAAGCTGCAGACCATGATGTAGTAAAAGGATAAAAGTATTCATTTGCGAGCAGGCAGCAATAGAATGCAACAAATACAGACCTTAATGTTGCGTCATCTATCATCACAGAAGAGTTCCTCCTATTGCAAGAGCTGCATCAACAAGTTCAATTTAGTTTAAGGCACATGATCGATGCAAAAGAATCCCACCCAACAAGCTAAACAAATTCATGAGAAATTTACCATCCTGGAGCTGCCTTATGAGGATTTAAAAAAAAAACACAAAAAGTTGCAATTGTTAGATTATCCATTTATCACCCAAAAAAGCTTGAACCGGTTATTCATGTACATAAGTACAGAAACCAGATGAGAAATCATAACCATAACACTATCCAGACACACAAAAACCATCCCTGTAACATATCTCTACTCTCATCAATACCTAGGAATCAAAGAAATACAGCCTGAGAGAAAATGGAATGCAATTAACTGATGCATTTTCCTTTCATATCAAATAGATGAGATGGCATCCTCAGACTCTTCTGATACTATTGCAGCTTTGAGTTATTAGAGAATATAGTATAGAAAATATAGAGCAAATCTCCACAAATCCTGCAACAAAGGAGCAAAGCCCTTACTTTAAAAAGGAAAATTGTTTCCCCTGTGATCAATTTCTCAAAAAATTGGTGCTCAGGTACTCTAGTATTAGATCGACTAAAGATTAATATACATAGAGGACCAAATCTGGTGTGGTGGTAAAGTACAGTTCGGAACAAGATGCAACAAGTTCTTGTGGTCTAAGAAGGACAGCAGTTCTGCGCTCTGTCTCACTCTTACAACACAATGTCTTCCTTGATCCCTTGTATCAAAACACGAAGAAAACCAGCAAACACAAGTAAACACAGAGCATTGGCCAGTTATAGCAACACAAGGAAAAGAATACAATTAAAAATAGAAAGGCAAGGTATTGCCATCATCCAAGACACAAGTTAAAAATCACCTAACCATCCTCAATGCTTGATCACTGCCTGGTCAAAACAGTATTAAACCAAACACTTAATCCACAGTTTATCAACCTTCCCCGTAATTTAGGATCCGTTTGTTTCGCAGAATGAATGATTTGAAAAATATTTTCCTGAAAATGATCACTTGTATCGCTTACAAAAATAAATAAACGGCATTTTCATCGTCCACAAAAATGTTTAGGCATAAATTGTTATTAACAATGAAAACATCTTTCATAGACTAATACCACGAAACAAACAAGCATTAATAATCCTTTCTAGGATCATCTACACCCAAATGTGCGCCGAATCCGAATCGTCGCTCAATTCAAAGAGCACCCGCAAAATGCAGAGAGGAAACAAGCTCTCTCGCAAATATATTCAATGCGCAGCAGAGAATTGTTTCCCTTTCCCATACGTAAGTTCGAGAAGCCCGCACGCACGCCATGAACCGTTCGTTCCGATTCACGAAGCTACAAGCGGCATTGCAAAAGAAAAACAAAAACAAAAACACAAACAAAATCCATGTACTTCCTATCCGTAAAACTAGTGCGGCGTCGCGCGATGGCTCGATCAGATTAAGATCCGCGACATTACCGGGAGGCGCGTCGAGAGGAGGACACGGCGGCGGCGGCGGCGGCGGAGAGCGAGCGGGCTCGGAAGAGAAGAGGCGCGCGCGAGATCACCGGGCTCCGGAGCCGAGATAGCGCCATGTGCGTAACTGCTCCGCTTCTTCTTCTTCTTCTTCGTCCTCCTCCTCCGACGACGACGACGTCCGCCGACGAAGCGAGAGGGATGGTGGTTTGACCGACGGTCGCGGTTTCTCTCGCTTTCGCCTGAGATCAAGCGTGGCGAGCTAACGGGGAAGTTCGTTCTTGAGCCACCTTCCCCCTTCGTCGCTGCAATAATAATATTTTATTTAACTGGAACGAATTCCTTCCCGATTTTTATATAGACCAAAAATAAAAATAATATCATTAAATGATTAAGAAGAAATTTATTTTTTCTGTAAGAAATTAAGTAAATAGCTTTTTCGCGTAATTTTAATATAGGCGAAGGGAATTACATAACGAGTTTAAGGCCCAGTCTGCTTCGCGGAAGATGTGACGTTTTTAGAAAATACTTTTCAAAAAGCCACTCTTCAAGAAAAACTGATCACAAATTTTCGGTGTTCGACTGAAATCTGAAAAAAAAAAATCCGGAAAAATTTTACGCCGTTTGGTACGAAAAATCTGATTTGATTTTTTTTAAAAAAATTGAGTTTTTAATTATCTTTTTTCTTTTTATTTTTTTCTCTTTTCTTTCTTTTTTTCTTACCTTCTTCTTCGGCAGGTTGCTAGCCACAGGCAAGCTTGAGCGTTGCTAGATCGACGAGGCTCAAGGCCTGACCAAAGGTGGGTGAGCCGCCTCACAAAGCTCGAGGCCTCGAGCTCACCAGGCAACGGCGAGCTCACTCGCCAACCATTGATAAGGCCTAAGCGTCGCTGATCTGCAAGACTCGAGCTCACTTATGGCCAATCATCGGCCTTCACCATGGTCAACGACCGGCTGAAGAAGAAGAAAAAAGGAAACCAAAAATAAGCAAAATAAAAAGCATTTAAAAAATAAAAGAAATAATTAAAATGAATAGCAAAAGAATGAGAAGAATTTTTTTTCATTGATGGAAAATATTTTCCTTGACTAATTTATTTTCTATGAACTGAATGCCGGGAAATCCGAAAAATAGTTTTTGGAGCCTGAAAAAAGACATCTTGAATTCCAAAAAAGGTAGTCAAGCAGTAAAATGGTTCAGATTTTGCACTTCACAAAATGTGAGGTTTCGTGTTTGATTCATGCTTAGCATAATTATAACAAATTTCTTAATCACCGTCCGCCCAACATTGACATGGCGATTTTTATACATTTTTATAACTTTTTTCGAATTTTTATATTTCTTTCTTTCTTTTTCGTTTTTTTCTACCCTTCTTCCCTATGGCAGATGAGAAAAAAAATAATTAAAAAAATAAAATATTTAGAAATTGCCACGTCAGCGTTGGTCGAACGGCCAGTGCTGGCTAACGTCCATGTTAATGCCATCCGGCCAAAATTGATAGAATGGTTTGAATTGGTACAAATGCAAAAGTAGATTTATGACTTTTTGGATAATTTTTTTATCAATTCGACAAGATTTAAAACTTGATTACACTTTTTAAAAGTTGTAGGACCTAATTGCACGTTTGTGAAAACTTTTAAGACTTAATTATACTTTTTAAAAGTTTTAGAACTTAATTACACTTTGATAGTAAATTTTAGAACTTCTTACATTCCAAGTAATTAGTAATAGATGAAGCAACTTTTTTCATGGCGATTGTAACTTTTCCATATCAAAGTAAACAAGTAGGTTTCACTAAGTAGAACTTTTTTCATGTAAGAAATAACATTTGATTATAATTAATAATTGTCCGTTCAGAAAACTAAGTAATTATTCCCGCAACATGTGGTGAAACTTTTTATGTTTGAAAACCTATGAGTAACTGATAATTTCTCTATTCTCATAGTAATCTTGCCCTAGAAAAAGTAGTTCCCAACCTATTAGTAACTTTTCAAAGCATATATCAATTTCATCATAAAAAAAAGGAAGAATTTTGATGTGGGTAATAACTCATACATGCGACTAGTGAGGTTTCTTATTAAACAAAAAGAAAGTAGCTCTTTGACTATTTATGAAAAGTAGCAATAATATGTGATTAACGACATTTTTTTTTATAATGTGAACTAACTTAATTTTGGTAATTAGTGATTTTTTACATAACTACAGCAACTTCTTTTTTGGCGATTTAGGAATCATCGACAATAGATAGAAGCTTGGATCGTGAATTTCATCCATTCTTTTACCCCGCGACGTGGTAAAATTGCACTAATGATGAAATGTAGTAAATATGGATTGAGATTTTTACAGAAATTAGGGATAAAAATATCAAGAAAAATCTTGTAAAGAATAAGAGCTGAGAAATGTTAAAATTAACAAAATATATAAACAAAGGAGAAATAGATATTACTATATGATTTTGCAAAGCTTGGGTGCTCTGAGCTGTGCAACGTTGACTTCTATCTTATGAGAATGAGAGACCAAGTTGGACCGGTAAAGCATCTGCAGAGAATTTGTGTCTGTCTTGCTTTTTTTTTTTTTTGCAATAAATTGATGCTGAGTGTTCTTACAAGTTACAACAAAATTATAAAAGAGAAACCCCCCTTAGAATCCCTACAACCATTTTCCATTTTACAAACAAGCTTGGAATTACATCAAACAATTTATAAAATAAAAAGGGGGAAAAAAGGGAAAAGGGGGGAAAAAAGCAAAAAAAAGATAGAAAATTGGTCCTGCCATTTGCATCAGTTACCAGCAGAATTTGGGAAGGAGATTTTAAGGGGGGATACACCGCGCACCTAAATTCTGAATCTCGAACTTCGAATTTCGCTTGTCTGTAGTGTGAAAAATTCCTTGGGGGCCGATTGCTTCGAGTACCCCCCCCCCTTCGCGCCTCTACAGTATCGGAACATCCGAAAGTGTAGGAGTCTCACCTACTTTGAAGACCCTCAATCGCCTTTTTCCATTGCCACGCTCTCTGTTTCGTATCCTCGAATGACATTACCTTCTTTGGCTGTAACAGCAGCAAATCGAATCAGGCAAACGAACAGCTAATTAAAGAGATGGAAGAGCATCGACCGATCATAGTATGTAGGGTAGAGAAAAATAATGCACGAATGTGCTATGCCTGTAATTAGTCTTGGGAAAAAAGCAAGAAATGTCGCCAACAGTCCTCATCTTATGTTACGATGCATAGACAATGCCTTACGGTTTTCTAATACACTAAGCATCCCAATCAGAGCTGTCAGATTCACTAATTCTTGTATCACAAAATTACTAAGATAAGAAAAAAAATAAAAAAACATCAGTTGGCCATTTTTTGAGATCAAATTGATTGGGTGGTCGATGTTGATGAAGATTAGTACTTATATGGCTATGCAATTGAAACCCAAACATATTCTGCAGCTAAATGTCCCAGCATAACTCGAGAGTACATTGTAATTTTATCAGCAAAATAGTTTGCACAGAGAATTTGACCGAGAAAACTCAGCTCAAAATATAACAGAGAAAAGAGATGTACCGTGCAAATTTTGAAGCTTGAAGGACTTGCGACTTGGACACTGAGGTCGCTAGGATTGTTGGACCAGATAATATTTCCTTTCACAACTAGTTTTGCCGGGTCCACGTATATTAATTTGGGCTTATTAGTAAGAATAAGCTGAACCTTCTTGTTTGTCAGCTTCCTTATTTTCTTCACTGTCGAGATCATGAGGACGGATTCCCCGGGATCTAGAAATTGTTGCCTGTCATGTTAAGGTTGTCAGATTGCCCAAGAAACATAGAAACCATGCTAACTAATAGTAGCCCAAAGCCACACAAAAATGACAACTCAAACAACTTTCTGCTTGAAAAAATTCTAGCAACACAACAAATTAAAAACTTAAATGGAAGCCAAAACCCAAAATATGGGCAGAATAGGACACTGATAAGAATATGCCATCAGCTGTTGAGTTAAGTCCAACAGTGTCATTTCCTAAGACGGCATCACCTCTAAAGTCGAAATGTGTGTATAGAATAAGTAGATTAATATACATACATTCAACCAAGCATCAAGTAATTTCCATCTTCCATGCACTAGAGAACATTAAGGACCATCTAACCACAAAATTGAGCAAAAAGAATAACCTGACTTCTGATAGACCGTCTTAATATCAATTTCAAATGACCAAGAAGTCCTGACACTCTTTAGATAAGGATGGGATGCCAATTGTCATATACAACTCTTTTTTACTTGCATATTGAACTATTTACACCATGCATCTTACTGCTTTTCCCATATCCCTCACCAAAGAAACTAAAGAACCAAAACAACAAGCTAATTTTATTTTTCATTTGTAACAGACAGAAATAATGGCCAATGTAGACAAATTTCAAGCAGATGAAGTGATACCATTTAGAATCAAAGGAGTCGATGGAAGCGAGCCTCGTTATATGAGCAGATGATTCGGAAGATGATGCAGGACCGCTATTTCCTTCAACTTGCCTCAATGCACCGTCCCCAATGTGAGTAGGGTTCCATGAAGATTCCTGAGAATCATCAGCATCCCCTGAATGAACCTACAAAAAGATGTTCCATTAAAATGATATCCCAAATGTTTGGATGTCCATATGCTTCAAAACCAAATAAATTGTACCACTTGCTCCAAAGCTAGTTTTGGTGGCATTTGCTTTCTTAAATTTTTCCAGTCAATTCCTGTAAAGAACGGGTGCATTTTGAGTGCGTCGTAACCATCAGGTCCAGCGCCTGGCCTTCGGGTAGGTTCAATGTCCTGCACACAATTACTTGTGCATTTATAAACTACACTTGCCACGCTCTGTAAAGCAACATGAGGTGCATATAGGATAGTCCGTGGTATACTTGACGGGAGCAATCGCTTTCACCGAGAAAGATGATCTCTTTTTTCATAAAAAGAGATCGATTGACCTATAATTTTTTTTTATCTTTGACCCCATTGAACTACAAAATTCATAATTAAACGGAGACATTTTGTGTGGCAGTCTCAAAAGCACAAATTGCAACAAAAATAAGGTTCCGAAATTCAGTCCTCCTACATAAAAATTTACATATTTCAAAAATCTCATACATATCATAGTACGATGCTTCATATACTTCTACCTCCCTATATAAGTAATCAAATTAACTGCATGTGTAATTGCACCCATTTACACATAATAACTCATGCTCCTTCAAAATAAATCAGAAATTCCAGAATGACAACTACAAATTGGACTCAAGGATTTGCTCCACGTTATTGGCCAAAATATTCATGATACAGCCTTTGGAGTTCCAATATTCGAAGTTTTACGGGAGCACCTCCTTGGTGCCCATCACTAAGTGCTTCTTATCTCGAAAGAAACAATTCAAGCTTCAAATGTTTCATCCCCCAAGTTAAATCCCATTGAAGCTTAAACAAATTATTAGGATGAGGTGCAGGACTACTACTATATGATGAAAACATGCAAATACAATACCACCACCTAGATCCCTATCATTATTTTATTCCATGCGATATCCTTTCTTTTGATTGATATAGTTATTGTATGGACAAGTCATTTTGGAAGTTCTCCAAATATCCAAAATCAAACAGCAGGACAGTATACATGATATCGTCCCACCTCAACCACCACTAGCCATCTCTTCTTTTCTGCCCCTTAATTTACTTGCTCACTAAGCATATATTGTTTCACAAATAACTCCACTATTTCTTGGCTTGTGTATTTTCTTTTTAGCATACATATTGTGTGAGCAGCATCTTCTTGTATATGATAAATCCCAGTTGCGGAATACATGCGTTTATATCAGACAACCTGGAGGGGAATTCAGATCTTATATACAAGGAAGCCATTTGCTTCAAATGTACATATTAGTCCATTCAACCTTTTCCAGAAAGCAAAGAAAGCACCTCATAGTACTGCTGTTGACAGAATTATCAGCACATGGATGTGGAAAAATCACTGAAACATGTCATGAATCTGATTTACTTTTCATCATCTTCTAAACAAGTGTGAATAGTGGATGAGATTTTGTTAAGGAATGTTCAGCAACGAACGGTAAAATGTCTAAGTCTGCATTCATATAAAAATGGGTGAGAATAGAAAGGACCAAAGTATTTCTGAACATGACCGGATAATGTGATTAATCTGCATGCAACTCATGTCTTGACACATACGAGTTGAAGAACCGGAGATACAAAAGCAAAAATATAAACTAACCAATACAAAAAATCAGCGATATTTTATATGCATATGCAATATATCAGACAGCCAGAAAAAGACTACTATGGCTCAGAGAGTCATCTCAGTCTTATGTCAAAATGTAGCTCCATGCATTACACCATCCATCTGTTCTCACAAAACCACTGGAGAGCACATGTGAAGAGCTCAAAACTGTACTTCCATCAAACCTCCAACTAGACTTAGCCTTGTTATCTAAACAAGGCATAAGTTCTATCATAGCTGCATATATATGTTGAAATCCAGTTTATGAAGCATCTGAAACAAAAGAATAGTCAACACAGAAAGGTCCCTCTCAATACTTGCTGGGGAAACGGAGGCTCTTTGCATAATAGTCAATAAGAAAGCAACATTATCTTGGCAAAACTATGCCCCCTTCAACCCCTCTCCCCACCTTTCAGCTGCTAAACTATATGAGGATTTCTAATGATGGGAGTATGGACTCTTTATCTCACATTGCTTCTCAAATGTATCCTAATATAGAGTCCTTCATATCATGAATCAATGTATCAACTCATGAAGACTACCACAAATTAACCCTACCATTAGTTTCATTGCAGATTGACATCTGATGACAGCATAGGAAAATTAATCACTTCCGGTTAATAAACTAGACAAACCTACAAAATTGTTTTCAATCCTTGTAGAGTGGTTACATGTTTTACAAAACAATTTTTTCAGCATCAAGTCAGTAGCTTACCAACAACCTGTCAATGAGGTCCTTAGCTTTATCAGAAAAATACTCTGGAAATCTTATATCTCTCGCTATAATTCTTTGGAACGTAAGCCATTCACTTGCATCTTTAAAAGGAGAAGTTCCTGAAAGCATTTGATACAATGTGCAGCCCAGCGCCCAGAGATCATTTCTGTTTGAATATATGTTCAGAAGATCAAACTATCATCCTTAAAAGTATTCAAGGTTAGCAACAAAAGTTTCACTGTCATGCCCCCCAAAAAAGCTATTCCAAATTTGCTAGTACTGAGAATAGTGGAGGGTCCCATACCCAAAAGTGGCTGGAGAGGAGTTGAGGACCTCTGGAGGAACATATGCTGCTGTGCCCACAAAGGTACAGGCCTTATCATCTGAAATGGAGTAAAATAGAATAAACTTCAAATGCAATGACAAGGTAAAATTTCATGGGAACGACTCTAAACGAGAACAACTCTCACCTGACGCAGCATTTGGAAGGACAGTTATGCTGCTATCTTGCATAGGCTTCACACTCCCAAAATCAGCAATTTTAATATGACCTTCATTGGTAAGGAGCAAGTTCTCTGGCTGTCATTTAAGTGACCGTTAGCATTTTACAAATTATGAAGGGTAAGAAAAGTATATTACAAAATTACCTTAATGTCCCGATGTATTAATCCAAGATTATGAATGTACTCTAGAGCATCAACAACTTCAGCTGCATAAAAGCGAGCTTCATCTTCTGATAAGCGACCTTTCTGCAAAAACAAGCTAACTAATATCAAATAAAGCAAAACGAAAGCCAGCTGAAACATGGTAGATAGTTGAGTTGTAAGAAAAATGATCTTGGGTTTCTTTTCTTTGTTCGTATAGGATTGATCATGAAGTAGCACAAACTTAGTACTATTTCTACTTTGAAATGTTTAAACCAGAATCTTTGATTGTATTTTAGGTATATATGTAAAGAAATTAAGAAAGAAAAGCAAAAAACAAAGAAAAACATCACAAGACTATGCTTCATCAAAACAAGATATCCAAAGCCAAATGTAAAGAGCACCACTTAGGAGCAACCAAAGTTCTAGAGCCTCACACAATCTTTCATTAAGTTCCTTCCAAATGCACCGCAAGAGACAGAGTGGTGCAGCACTCCAAGACATTGAGTCTCCACCATAAGCATTCCAATGGCCAAAAAGTTTGATGGCATGACTTGGCATAACCCATGCCATCTTAGACAAGCTAAGGATACGATTCCAAAGCTCAAGAGCAAACTCACAACGAAGAAAGAGATGATCAACAGATTCCCCTGAATGCTCACACATGCAACATCAGTCCATGAAAATGAACTGTTCCTAAGATTCTCAATAGTAAGAATCCCGGTCCAAGCTACTGTCCAACAAAAGAAGGCAATTCTACAAGGAATAAGAAGCAGCTGGATTGCTCTAGAAGGGAATGATGAGGGGAGAAATTCCCCGCAATTGAATAAGATGATTTTACACTGAATGTGGGCCAAAAGGGGAGGAAAGCTCCCATTCATGCTTTAATTGTTCCTCTAAAGTATGTTTTATTAAAATTTCTGAATGTTTCTCATATTACTATGGTGGTGCCCATGTTGCTTTTTGAGATATTCCTCATCTATAAATTGGAGAGAGAAAAATGTCGACAAGGTCAAAGGCATTCCAATAGATATGGATTCTGCAATCTAACAGTAATTTGAAATTTGCAGGCTACAAATAGATAAAAAAAAAAAAGTGACATAATCATAAACTATATAGGGCAATCATAACTAATGTAATAATCAGGTCGAATCTACAAAGAGTAACATGGACAGCAAATTTCATGTAAATGGCAATTGCAGTAATATCAGGAGAACTACACCAGACAAGTATTAAGCAACGTAGGGGTCATTTTACAAGAACTCACCCTGGTAATTTGATCAAAAAGTTCTCCACCTTCACATGATTCAAGTGCCATATCTAGAAAATTAAAGGAGCATCATTAGATGAGAAAAAAGTCAAGCCAAAGAGAAGAAGAGAAAAGAAAGCACAACGCAGCAAAATATAAATGAAAGGTGAAGCACTTGAAGAAGGAATAGAAATCTGAACAGACAGAACCAACAGGACCTACAAAGTGAAAAGGTGTCCTGGAATGTGAAATATAGCCGCACAATGCCCGGATGATCCAACTGATCAAGAACAATCCTCTCCAGCTTCACATAAGCTGTTTTATTTTCTTTGGTGATGAATTTCTTGTCCATAATCTTCAATGCATACACCATTCCTGTGTCCTTCTTTTTCGCCCTCACAACCTGGTGATATCACGAGACATGTAACACTAATACCAGAATAATCTACAAGCTTATCAGATGGTAAAATCTTTTATATCGCAACACACTCAAAAAGAGAGACAGAGCAATTCGTACAATTTAACAGTAACTAGCCTATTGAAATGAAACAGATTTTACACACATTGCATGGAAGAGTGACTTGCAGAAGATTTCCTACTAGTTCATCAAACTTTGCCCTGTAAATATATCATCACCTCATAGCATAGCAGAGCAATGCATGTGCTCTTCTGGACTGCTCCTGCCTAAAATTTCTCTCCTAGATTCCCAGTTCATGATATACAATGGACTATGGAAACACGCCAACAAGCTAACACACAACATATTTTACTACTAATTCTACGCTTTGCAACGTGGATATACTGACCGAATCATACAGAACGAAAAGGAAGAGATATTCACACAGAATTAACTGCCCCAGTGGATGAGCTAGCAAGAAAGCTTCCAATGACTAATGCAAGCAATTAATTTCTTTTCATTAACTTTTTTTTTCTTTTTGTTGGCTGAGGATGAGCGATATTTTCCAGGTTGAAAGACAAGCGACGCAAAATCACCAACCAGCTCAATTAACCAAGCACAAACTAAAACAAATTGCCATCAATGGAAAGCACACCAAACAAATCAACAACGACGAACATACCAGTTACCAGCTCAAGAAAAGGGAAAAAAATAAGAAAGAAAGAAAACAACGAACCTTTGAATAAGAGCCAACCCCATAGATCTTCCCCAGCTCAAAGTCCTGAATCGTGAAACTCTCCTGCGGAGCTCGGAACGCAAAGCTCTTAGATCTCTGAACATTCCCTCCGTTAGACGAATTGTTGGCATTATTCCCCTGAATCTTCAGCTTCGAATCAAATTCCTTCTCCATTGCCAACATTTCTCCCTCAGACCAACCAAATAGAAAGAACAAAAATTGCTCTTACCCTACATAAGAACCAACTTTTCAACACAACCCTTCCTCTCCCTCTCTCTCCAGGGGAAGAAAAAAAAGTGAAAGATTTAAACTTTCACACACTTTCACCTCTCAAGAAATCTGGCGACGAGAGATTTGACCGTTCAAAGGGAAACCCACATTGGATCAGAGATTGTTTCCTTGTGTTGGGGTCTGTCTTTTTGTTTCTTGCTTTCTTTCTTTCTTGGGAGGTTGGTGTTTGGGTGGGATTCTCTGATAAAGAAGAAAAAGCTGATGAATGATTTTTGATTCCTTTGTGTTCCTATGTGTGTGGTCTATGACATGAGGCTGGTCTTTTGGTTTTGTTTATTTCTTTTTGGGAGGGGTTTGGTCCGAGAGATGATCAGCTTTTGCTTTCGAAGAACACAGAAAGTGAGGGGGGAGGGAAGGGGTTGATGATGATGAGCAGGAGGAAGGAGAGGGGAATGTGGGATTTTGAGGGCGGAAGAGAGAAGAAGAGGGTATGGGGATTGAGGAAGGGAAGGGGGAACAGCACATGGGATTGAATGATGGAGATCATTCATTCATTCCCCTTAACAAAAAACACACAAAAAAACACAGCACCCTCTCTTTCCAGATTAGTTTTTTTACCATTTTAATTATTATTATTATTATTTTCTCTCTCTCTCTCTCTCTTTCCAGATTAGTTTTTTTACCATTTTAATTATTATTATTATTATTTTCTCTCTCTCTCTCCAGATTATTAGGCAGACCTAAGAAAGGGAGGGAGGGAATGAAAAGTGGGCAGTGATGGTGCTGCTGATGCTGTCTATGATTAGGAAGAAGGTTGCCATGTCAATTTTCTGTTTTCTGAGAAAAGAGAGATTGGAAACAGGAAAATGAGAAGAAAGTCTGTTTCTTCAGGCAATCTGAAGAAAACGGAAAATTGAAGCAATTTCATATGAATGAAATGAAATTCCAGATATGTGCAAATTTAAAAAGGGGGAGAAGAAGTACTGTTGTTCATTGAACAAAGAATGCCCTGTTTATGGCACGAGCACAAAAATATATTTCACTAGAAAAAAGATGCTCTGTTTATAACTTTTTTTCAACACTAACCTGCTTCTTTGTGCCCATATATATTTTTAAAGTTTCATTCATGACAAAGAATTCTGCTAAAATAAGAGATTCTTACATTAAATATGAATTGCAAAATGAAGAGGGAAAATTTCTTATGAAGATATGAAACAGAGCCATTTAAAAAAAAAGTCTAGAGTGAACCTTTTCTTGCCCTAAAATGGCCAACTTAGTCTTTAATAAGAGCCATTTTTTAAGCTATGATCAAGGGCATTTTCGTTGTAGGGATTTTTTTTTTTTTACCTTTTTATCTTTCTCTTTTCCTTTTCCCCCCGTACTTCTATTCATCTTCTTCTTCCTTCTTTTCTCGTTATAAGTGATAAATCCGCCAATGAGCCACTATACTGGCATCACCTAAGACTGTTCCTCCCTCCAACTCTGGTTTGTCGAAGCCAATGGCTGTTCTTCTCTCTTCTCGCTCACGGCCATAGCAGCCATACCTCCAAACTCTTAGCCATGTCCAAGGCCGTGATCGCTTGAGCTCTAAGCTCTTGACTATGGTCATCGAATCTTTGAGTTGGTGGCCATGGCCACTCTAGCTTCAAGCCCGCGGCCATGGCTGCTCTCTCTTCATTTTGCTATAATCTGTGATGTTTATGCGTGAAGTTGTGGTAGGAAATATTCACCGGACTTGTACAAGAAAATTTTGTATTCATGCAATACACACGGGAGATACTATTTTTATTCACTTAGTTTGTTAAAATGGAGTCACTTTTTTTGCTAAAACTTAATTTGGCGTCACTTATGAACTTAATTAACATGATCCAAAGTTTAGGTTTATAGATAGGAGGCTAGAAGCATCCGGAAAATTTGAGGATGTTTGAACTGCATCCTGCATTCTAGTTTAGGCTTTACTAGTATAACAGTTTTTGGGCCACTGTAAATGTAAGAACACGTTGTAAGCCATAAATTATTGTAAATTCTAGAAAGAGCGGAACCCATAATAATTTATAATTATCTTTTTTTTGCAATCCAGAACACGTTGTTGATCTCATAGTAAATTAATGATAGTCACATAAGCATTTCTCTTTTAGTTTTGCCATTAAACATTGAACTCACTTTCTATAATGAAGGAGAAGATAAAGATAGAGAGCGGCCATGACTACGAGCTTGAAGCTAGAATGGTGTGGCCACTAGCTTGGAGATGCAACGACTCTAGCCGTGGTCGATAGCTTGAATATATGGCCACGACCGCGAGTGAGAAGAGAGAGAATGGGCATCGGTGTCGTCGGGTTAGTACTAGCTTAAAGGAGCCGTCGTAGGTGACGCTAGTACAAAGGCTCATTGGCAACTTCATGAAGTCGAGCCACATGGGGCATTGAAAGTTGGGAAAAGAAAAGAACAAAGAAGAAGATGAACAAAGGAAGGGGAAAAAGGAAAAGAAAAAACTTGTACCGGACAAAAATGCCCCTAGCCATGGCTTGAAAAATAACTTCCGAGTCACGTTTGAGATTAAGTTGGCCACTTTGTGATTTTATTTGAGACAATGTCCATTATGAACTGTTATTTTTGAGAAAATGATCTTATTTCATGGCCTTGTTTGAAACTGAGGAAGCAGTATTTATAAGAATTTGAGTTGTAAGAATCAAGCATTTAAGCTAACTTTGTGTAATATGGAAACACCAAGTTAAAACACTTGCAACTCGTTTGATCCGAGGGAATCAGCTAGGAATGGAATGCACGTACGAGTTCTAGTTCACAATCTCTTATTTGGAGCACAATTGCAGAAAGGATTGGAACGTGCATTCCTTCTACTGTGGAATGGCCATTCCCATTTCATGGGCTTGTTACCTTGACAAAATAATTACTAATAATAAAATTAACTACTAATGAATGAATTGGTAAATTTATACAAGTGATATTCAATTAATTACATTACATCACTATAGACATTGATTAATATTTCTTTCGAGTCATAATAACTACCTATTATCAAATAGGTTGCAGGATATTAAAAATGAATTTAATATTCTTATAATTAATACTGTTATTTTTTGGTGATTTCGAATAATGTATGGCCACTTATTTTTTAATTTATAAACCATTTGACTTTAGACTAATGAAAGTATAAATTTAATTTGATTCTCCAATTCCACTCTCATAATATGTGTTTTATAACTAAACAAAATAATACTTACTCCATACCATTCCTCCATAAACAAACGCGACATTAGCTATGCCGTTCATGATTTTGTAACATAATTTCACGGAGAGTTGTAAGACAAGGGCCTATTATTGTTAATCTCTCCATTTAATAAAACAAATCTGAAAGAAACCTTCAGCCTCGAATTCGACAAAAATGCCCATTTTAACTAAGATAATAAACAATAATTGTGTATTAAAAAATCACGGGCAAAAAAGTGATTAAATATATGAACAAAAATTATAGTCTTCCAATAAATGTACGTAAATTCTAAACTTAAGTAACCTTTGTTATTGTACAATGATTCATATCTATTTCCAGACATAAATCAAATCACACTTTCCCTTTCCTCTATTACAATTTTTTCATATTTATACACGAGTAAGTTTGCCATTTTTGCTTGTAGCTTTTAATAACTAGTTAAATCTTTTATAAAGGATACTCTTTTATGTAATTTAATCTTTTGGACCTAAGCATGTCCTTAAAAAGGCTTAATCTCGATTCTCGTCGGAATCTCAGGATCATCAGGATGTAAAACTTCTATAAAATATTCCATCTCCCTAGGGAAGACAAAGACAATGAGGGAATTGGGTGTGCGTGGATTTACCAATGAATCACGAAATGCTATGGGGCCTGCGAGCAATGGCCTGTTAAAATAATAAACATATCCATGTAGGTTGCCCCACAGGATGGGCATAGGTCGCAAAGGCCTTCGCAAGAGCTTTGGCTTTTTTCTTTCGATAAGGTTACCATTTAACCGAACACCAAGGATCCAAGAGAAGACCCTGGTTAATAGGTTAAAGGCCGAAGATGACTATCCATCCCAGTTGCTTCCTTTCGCGCATCACCAATAGTCCCACACTTCTTACAAAATTTTTAGTTAAAGTCATATTTAGTTAGACCATCAATAACCTGAATGTGTGAAGTTGACAAATTCATCACCGTAGCTAGCAAGTCTCTCCACATGATGTAACAAATCGTCAAGGCACAGTTAACCGTTTCGCTCACGGCATGATTTGAACTTTTGACATCATAAAAGATAGTTAAAGTTTTTACCATAGGCTATTATTATGCTTGGTGGTCACTATTTAAGGACACTAACATTGTATTTGGTTAAAAGGAGCGAACATTCCTATCTAACTGGACATTATTTTTATGGAAAAATTACAGATATGATTCTTAACTTTGCTCTATATCAAATACCTTCTTCACTGTACCAAAAAAAAAATACCTTCTTCACATCTCCTTACCAAAAAAAAAATATATATATACCCTCTTCACATTACTGTTAGCATCCTCACAATTTCCAATTGCCTCTCTCGCCCGCACATGATTTGGCGATTTGCCATTTTCTTTTCCAAATTACCATATTCTCAATATTGAATTTCACTTTTTAAGTGTAGATTGCGAGTGCGCATGAGGATAAATAGGCCTTTTTAAGTTGAGGGGACACAAAACTAAAATATAAATTTATTTCTCAAAAGAGTCACGAATTTACGTGACTTTCCCACATAAATTTTCATGTTTGCCTTTAGTGTTGTCTTCTTCATAATCCATTTTAAGGACATATGTAACATCTTGTCATCACTTTCTTTTATTCTCCGACATTGTTGCTTTTCCATCGATCAAAAAACAAAGGAACTCAAATCTTTATTCCAACCTAATTTTATTCAATTCCACGGTACCAAATACAATTATTTAGAAAAATTCGATCCCTTTCTTGTCATTGAACTGGACTCTATATCCGACCCAAAAAAAAAAAAGAATTGGACTCTGTATACTCTCAACCGCCTCTAACAATACTCAGAATTGATTATGAAAGGCATGTCTCTTAATGCATTTCAATAAGAACAACATAATTTTCGAGAAAAATATTTGATATATCTATCACGTGAGTGAATCCCATTTTTCATGAATCGGTTTCTTAATCGGATTGAGCGCATCTTTTCTATCTAATTACAGACATGTTATATGAGTCGAGAAGGGAAGATTAGGGTGGAAGTACTCAGTTTGATGAATCCGCTCGACTTTTGATGTGATGCCAGTTATCTCGTGACGCAGTTGATGTCTTGTAGTAGCCCCACATGCCTGTACCTCCATGTGTGTTGGGAGCATGCACTTTTTATAGTAATGTGCAGTAATGACGGCTGTCAATTTTTCAGTCTCAGTTGCCTCATCTGTTAATTGAACCGGTCAGTGAAGAGCTCCTCCGACACGAGGCTATGTTGCCACTTTCTAGTGAATTTGCATAGGGAGGGACAAAGCTGAAAAGACAAGAACCTTTTCCATCTCTTTTGGGTAAATTGGGGTTGGCTGTTATTGGCTGGCTGCAACGATCACTTCTTCATCGGATACACAAGCAAAGATTGTCTTATGAAGCTCTCAAAGGTTCGCTTTTATTCACACCAAGTACGAGCAATCTTGGGTCATTCCAAAATGTATGTACTGTTAAAAAAGAGGGTTCAGGTTGCTTGGTCCCAAAACGGTAGTATTATTCATCCCGGTCGCTAGCATGAGATTGTTTGCTATAGTTGCTTTCCCATGCCAGCACTGCTTTCAAATAGTCGTGCTAGTTTGAGGTTTCGCAAGACTTATCTCTACCAACGCAATAGCTCCATACATGGAACATAGAAGAGAGACATATCTATTAGAATAGTTAAATATTAAATCATGTTTTCATCTTATAATATAAAACTTTTCGAACGATTTGCAGGACAAAATTTATCATGGTATAAGATTAGGGGATCCTAAATTTAAATCTTTCTAGGCCAATTCTTATTTCATATTTCAATGGTTGATCTTAGGCCAAAGCCCAGGTCCCACAAAATCTAGGTCTATTTGCTTGGAAGAACCTATTTGTAAAAAGGTGTAGATGGTTCTACATACAAGTCTCTATGATTCTAATGGTAAAACTCAACTCTTAACTGATGTGAGTTTGACTTGATAGTTTACACTTGTCTTCAAGTGTTGGAATCCTCTATAAGCAGTCAACAATAAACCAAACCGGTTCTATTGATTTTGGATGAAGAAAAACGATGTCAAGCAAGTGTAGAAACATTGCTCCATAGAAATACGTTATGTTGGTCAAAGAAGGGCAAACCAACTTAACTGAATAAGTCTTCAACAGGTTTTTTGAAGTATGTATTATTTAACACATATCAAAGTAGTTGGTCATATCCAAGAAGCTCATGAACAACTTTCACTATGATTCATTAATTTCTCTTGTTTTTCTTTGTGCAAAAATGAATGACATTTCATTGCAAATCACTGTAGATGGTGTGAATACTTGTGCTATGGGAAAATGGTGGTACAGTGTTGCGAGAGGTGCTTGAGGATGTAGAAGCGACTCTAGAAACTTCAAGAAGCAGCATGTTCCGTGCAACATGTAAACCTTGAGGACTATAAGGTGGGTAGCCTTGTAGGGTCGTTAGAGTTTGAGAGGTGGAGTAGGTCCAGGGAAAAGTACCGAACTACTCGCACTCCTTCCACCCCTTAAGCTCTTTCATTTTTGTTTAATAGGATTTTGTAATTCCGCACAAGTGTACAAGTTTTTACAGCGTCAGTGCACCTCGCATGCACTATCTAGCACTTATCCGCAAAAAAAGTTTCAAATTTACTAAAAGAATCGATTTGCTCCCTCTTGATTGTTGTTCCGAGTCGACGACATTGCCGGCTCCGATTGCGATGGCTCACCCATGCCGACAATACTTTAAAAAGGTTCGCTCTATTTGAGGTTCCACAAGAGTATTAGCCCCACAATCGAGATATGGACGATAGAAGATCAGAGGCATATCCGATGCTCAACAAATGGCATGTACGGCGTGATCTTCAGCAAGGTTCTCAGCATCTTACATCAATTTTAAACTTTGCAAGGCGAAAAATCATATCAATTAGTCAACATTACTTCCTGGCGAAGAAAAGAGATGCAAAATTCTAGTCCATAGAATGAAAAGGCACAGCAGTGCGCACCTTTTCAGCTAGATAGCACAATTGTACCATGACACTTCAATTTTTTAGTTCAGCGGGTGTTGAAATGTGACCTGAGCTTGCCACCTTTTGCCAACATATGATCCTTTTTCTTAGAAAAGAAAAAAATAAACAGTGGTTCTCACGTGATCATCCAGACTAGTTTGCAACTTAGTGAGTTGATTGGGATAGGAAAGGTGTCAGGCAAGCGATTTCCAATCCTCCCCTCTAAGCCTTCGAAGCTCCTGGTGTCACTTTAAAGTTGGCTTTATTTTGATATATATAGTCAAAAAGTCTTGTTAAAGAGTACTTTCGAGATACTCAAGAAGAAAATGTATCTATGTCTGATACACCGATTGTGCATAACACTGTTGAAGTGTAATTAACGGAAGAACTTTATTGAATTAATTTGATAAGTTTTTGAATTTGATTGCGCTTTCTTAAAATTTTAAGATTTAATTGCACTTTCATGATAAGTTTTAGAACTTCTAACACACTTATCACTAAACATCTTTAACTTCAATGTTCGAAGAGTGTCTTGGAGCTTGACCAAAAGAAAAAAAAAACACGCGAGTGTTGCCAGGCACTTGGTAACAGATTTTTCTTTACTTAACCTTGGTAATCCCTTCACATAATTAAAACAAAACCCGGTCATTGGAACCTGACCTGAGTAGAAGCTTGTGTACATATGACTTCTTAGTATTTACAGCAAATCTTCCGACAATTTGCTTTATACTTAACTCTGAATGCGCGGAACCTTTTACTATACATGAATTTTGACACCTATTCATAATTTTTGTAATTTTCCAAATATTTTTTTTGCATGATCAAGATTAAAGGAGGAAAATCACAAGTACAAATCAACAACTAGGAACTAAACATCGCCGAAAAGGCAAGGCTTAGTGGAGGAAAAAATACAGCTTACATGTGTGGACCATTCACATAATCAGCCGACATCTTCGAAACAGACGATAGCAATATCGCCGCTTAAAACAATCACCTTGCGTGCTATTTAGGCAGCTTCGAAAACAGGTCTCGTCATCACGTCAACTGATGACACTTTTGCATACCTTCTTGCGCCAAAGTGCGATACACAATCACGTAAGTAAAGAAATCATACTCCTACGGTTAGGCTAATTTGGTATGTTTGAGCTGGATAACGCAAGAACGTGCGCAATGTTGATCTGTTCCAAGTAGAAAAATAGGCCCCATGTTTTGACCAGCCAGCCCATGCCGTGGCCTCAAACTGATTGACCGGTCTATGATCATAATGTAGTGGTCCACAAAACGATTCAATTGCATCACGCATTCATGGTATTCAGGAACAATAATACTTTTTCCAATAAATTGGAGAGGGGACCAACCAGAGCGAGCATAAATTGACTAGACCTTTGGATGAAGTATTGGTCAGATCCATGAACCAGAAGGAAGCTCTCTGGGCATGACCATTCAATGACTGGAGTTTTCTTTGGCTGAACCATCGTACATTGGGTAGTCTCAAGAATCAAGAAACCATTGCTATCCGAGCTAATTTGCCATATAAAAAGAATCATCGACCACCTAACAATGAATAACAGGACTCATGACCAGTACCAGAGGTCATCACCTGCACAGATTCGATGCAAGTGCGAACAAGAAACTTGCCGATGATGCATATACCAACATTTTTGCCCATTTGAACAAGTACATAGCATGGAATTTTGCTGGAACATTCCCTAACGCAGCTGGACACAGCAAATAATTATACTCTACAACAAATTAGATTGAGTCAATAAGCCTTGTGCACCAACTAGAGCGAGGCCTTAAAACGGTAGACCATGAAAAACAAAGAAAGAACCGGACTATTGCTCCAGATGCCATTGTAATGGTAAAAAAAAAAAAATTGAACTACCCCATCACTGGACATATACCATGAAATTGGAGGAAAATTGATCATGTTGCTTTTTTCCGAGCAAATCTCTGCAAGGACTTTGGCAGTTCAGCTTCCTCACTCGTTTTTTGCTTCTTTCTAGATAATGCTTCCTCTTCTTTCATCTGTTCTTCCAAGAAAGGCCTCTTAGTTTTCGAAATAATTTCCTGCTTCTTCTTCGCATTCTTACTCGGTTTGCTCCTCCCCTTTGTTTTCTTCTTCATCGGCATGTCCTTGATGGCTGCAACGGCGGCTTCCATCTCTGATTCTCTCTCCTGTTTTGTAGGCTTCTGTTTTCTACTTGGTGGCTTCACCGTGCCAATCTTTGATGGATCCAACATGATGGTCTCCACAGGAAGTTTGTCAAGAAGAGAGCGCACTTCCTTTTCTCTTCTCTGCTTAGATGTTTCAAATGGATTTGCAACCCAAGAATCGAAGTTGGGTTCTCCTGATCCCGGAATTAGGATAGAAGACCATCCCATAGAGTGAGCTATGCCCAAGACATCTTCATATGGACGAAACGAGAGTTTTTTTATCTGGTACCCTTTCACCATGGAATGAGTCATGTATCTGCTGTAGCTCTGAGATTCCGAGAAATTTCCCGAGATCTGCACAAATGATCCAGTTGCAGCAGCAAGCAAACCCTTCTGACTGAAATCCAGGGTGTTCGCATGGCCAGGCAAAGTTTGAAGAACCTCGAACTTTCTCAAATCCCATATTTTGATTTTCCTTTCCTTGCCGGAAGTTGCCATAATATGGCCGTTAGGATGGAATGCCAATGCTGACACGGGGCCGTGATGACACAGCATCTTGACAAGAGGAGCTGAAGTGGTGGGCTTCCACATGGTTACCGTCCCATTTGAATGACCTAAAGCAACAACCCCATTGAAGGGATTCGCCTGCATCACATCTGTATGACCTAAACCAGTCCGGAAGTTGCCAGCCATCACCCCCGTTGTAACATCCTGATAATGAAGCTGGCCGAACTTATTTATGGATGCCAAGAGGAAATGGTTTTTCAAAAATTGAAGCTTAAGCACTGCTCCATGTTCCTGAAGATGAAAAAGTTAGAATGAAGCCGATCCACAGTAGTCTTTAAATAATTTTCTATGAATTTGCAACAAAAACAAAGATATGAAGCCATCCTAGAAGCCCCATGATTTATTTGCTCTTTCACAGATTTTAATGAGTATATCTGTTGCTACTCTGCATCTGCGCATATGAAAGTAGCTTATCATTTGTATAATCTAAGACCTAGAAAAATGAAAAACCAGAGTTTTATTCCAAGATCCAAAATTGTCAGCAATACTACGATCATTCTGAGAAAGTCAGTTGTCCAAATTTACAAAAGAAAATTTTTCATGTGAAAGTAGAGATTACAACTTTGTTGGCACACAGCAAGTGGATACATGTACTGCAATATTAAGTTGCACAGCCGCATGCCACTGAAAACAAGAGTAAACTTGCGAGCAGTCAAGTTACTAAGCAATTCAGAGGAGTCACCCACTGGAGAAAAACTTCAAAATTCAAGCAACTTCCTCAGGTGAAATATTCTAGAAATAATCGTGCGTATGAGCATCCACAGGACATTATAATTGATGAACCCAAAAGTGCATTCGAAATGCTTATACCGTTTCCATGTATCACAAGACAATTGAACAGACCAAAAGAAAATCTCTTCTCTCATTTTCAAAGTAAAATTGACATACTTACCAATGTTCTAAGAGAATCTTCCAAACCAGTAATTTAGGGCATTTCTTAACATTTTCCTTATGGATGTACTCTCAGGGATTCCGTCGTAATTTTCAGTTGCCCCTAAAAAGGAATTTAAATGGAAGTGAATTTCATCAATAGGATTTCTATTACTGTTTTATTTTTGTGTGATATTTTTCTGGGTGTGCATATGTTTAAATTTATTAAAAGTAGATAGGGCCTCACATTTTCTTTAACAAGCAAAAGTGATTTATGTGACCCTATCATAGTGATATGCGGCCGCCACCAGAATACTAGAGCCACAGCCACAGCAACACCTATTTTGAAATATGATATCCAAAGCCCCACTCCTGGGCCATAAGAGAAGTAGAGAGAAAAAGACAAGTGGTAAGCGGAAGATAGAATTTGATCTGATCTGATCTGCTTTCAGTTGCTTTACGTATTTGGTGGTATTCACGCTATGCAATGTTAGTTACCCAAAGCTTGAACCTCAAATTTTTGCTTTGAAGTTCACCAATTTCATATGAAAATAGTATTCACAGGAAAAAAGAACAAGGACAAGCAATATCATGTACAAGTGGAACTTGGAAATACTCAAAGATCTCATGTACTGAAAGGAAAGCTATTGTAATAGAGAGACTTGGCAGACAGAAAATCTAAGTACCACATGGATACTAACAAAACATTTCCCATCTAGTGTCATGAAAGAACCAATTTTATGAATTCCGAGCCTTTTAAATGTGTTAACTAGCAAAAAACGAATCCCAAATAACAATACACAAGGATAGAGGAAAGTCATCTGCAACATGATAAGAGATTAACTAATTTATTAATTAAAACAATAAATGCCACAAAAAGTTGATACATGTATTTAGGTATTACTCGAAAACAAAATACTAACCTTTAGACAGTGCAATTCGATACCCTCCCTGTTGTAGATATAAGGGTACCTGCCAAGTTTACGGAAGATACATATGAGGATCAACCATCAAGATGTGTTACTCATCCAAAAGCTGCAAAATTTGCAAAAAGTTCCCAACTGAAACTAATTAAACAACACATTACTCTGATTATTCTAGAACTTCACTGTAATTCTGGCAAATTGACAACTTTAATCCATGAATCATCATTAGAATTTCCTCAGCCTCTTTTACAATGTGATTATGAGTCTTAAAAGCAGATCATCTTAATTCAAGAGAAGAATTAACCCCACATTCACCATAATTGTCTATTTACCAGTTCGGATGTCCATACATTTTCAAGATGTATAAACAACAAAACGATTAAAGTTCACTTGAATAAAAAAAGAAAAAGGTTGAAACATATCCTTATTTATTGTAATTATGTAATTTGTAATTCGACCACCTGACTGTTTTTTGGGTGGGAGCAATCATATCCCACTTCATCAATCAGCTATTAGACATAAACTTCATTAAGATATAAAGAGTCACTTCCCAAAAGTTTCCAAATGAGGGCTCAACTTGCAACTTTCTTCTAAGCATAGGGAACATTTTGCGTTTTGCACCCACAGTATGGGTACAGCAAATTGATGAGAACCGAGATGTCGATAAATGGATGAGACATCATCTAGTTTTAGATAGTATGGGAAATTATTTCATAAAAGCAAGAAGTTCGTGAGATCAAATTTCAATTGAGCCAGAGTATAACAGGTGCCTAGACATTTTTGTAAAGTAGTTTCAGAACAAGCATCTTATTACATAAATGATAAGCAGAAACCATCATAACCATCCATACAAAATTAGACAATTGGCATCAAGCCATGCATGCGATTTAGTATACAAAGTATTTAGATGATGATTGAAACTTAGTCAAAAGAGAGATGCTTCTCTACTTTTGAGAGAGAGAGAGAGAGAGAGAGAGAGAGAGAGAGAGATACTTCTTCTGCGCTGCAGCAAAGAACAGCTCATTATGCAAGAAGACGACATCCCGTACTGTTTCTCTTACCTGATAAAGAAATTATGGTTATACAAGTCAGTACCAAAACAATCCAAAGTAACATTGTGACAATTAAAATTGAAAGTGTCCCTATCAATTTTTGCGTCACAAGAATGACAAAAATCAGTTTAGTTGTCCATCTACAGGGAATTACACCCCAATGCCAAGAAACAGATAAATCCATATCCCTTGATATTTTTCACACTTCATAGATATTTCAATGAAGGCTGACTTCAGCTACTTATTTAGCAATTCTCTACGCAGTGGTTTACCCTGAAAATCCTGGACATTTAAGTTTTATAACAATTTTCCCAGTTTCAAAAGCTAAATATAGATAAATTGCGAATAAATAGAGTCCACAACCTCTCAGTTTGGTTGCAAGACTTTGGTCTCAAAGATTGATCGTGTGTTTAAAAGTCAAGTGGTGCCCTCCACACTTCTCAGTATTGTTAAGTGCTCTTGATACTCGAGACATTCAGGACATCCAACAAGCACAAAATACCAAATCAAACGGGTCCAAGCGTTCATTACAGAAGGTGGGAAAGCTAACTACCTTCTTGGCATCATCAAGCATTTTTAATTCAAAAGGGTTTCTAAAGTTTCCCCACTATAAATCCTTTTGGAAATTTCAGTCCAACTTTATTGTTACTACTCCAATTATCCACTCAATCCATCTAATGGAGAGGGAATATTTCCTACCGCAAAAGATAAAAAATTTTTGTCCTCTCAACAATAAACTTTTGCTTCTACATTCTTTACCCAAAAAAAAAAACTTTTGCTTCTACATTTGTTGCTACAAGCTCATCTCTCCCTTATCATTCCCAGATGTAATCACCATTTATATATTTTCATACTGAAACTGACTGGAGATGATACTCCTGTTATATGAACATTCTAAATGAAACCCAGAAACACTCAAGATGCCTTTCAAGCTTACTTCCAGCCAACTAATTCCATTATTATCCTTACTGACAAGTTATGGAGGGATGACGTCTCTCAGAACCTTGAACGAAATCCTTCTGTGCCACTCAAATTATTGTCTTTATTAAGTCACCTTATACCTGAATTTCTTTAATCAGACTCAGGTTCTTCATGTCAACAACAGCCAAGTGGCCCTTGCGTCCAGCTGCTGCCATATATCGACCGCTAGAGGTGAAATCCAGAGTGTAAGGACCAAGATCTGCGAATTAATTAATTTATTACTTGAAGTGAAAAATAAAGAGTAATTTCTTAGCATGACTTCAAAACTTCAAAAAAAAAAGAAAGAAATGACTCAGTTAAGCAGTGGAATATTCCCAACCAAGGATTTAGAAATAGAATTGCCATCAAATAATTGAAAAATGGTTGCATAAAACCTCACAGATCAGATGATCAAAACAGCGAATATAAGAGATGGTTGTTAAAGAAAAAGGTCAAATTTGTGTGTGTATGTGAGAGAGAGAGAGAGAGAGAGAGAGAGAGAGAGAGAGATCTTTGTCTTTCGAAATGATCAAGCTAGCTTAAATTCAATACACTACACTATTCCATGCGGATGAATAGTGAACATTCAAGATCAGAAAAAAGATGCCATTAGATTATGTTTGCAGGCAATCAAGGAATACTGCGCACATTCTTCTAAGGGTTACAGAAGGTTCCCTATAGAATGTGCTTTCTAGGCAACAATATCAACCAGTATTGATGTCTAGCATCAGCCAACTAAAACCAACCTGGTAAGACGATGTCATACTGATTTCTTGAGCTAGATATATCAACTTCACGAGCAATTGATTCTTGCCTGATTCTCCAAGTTTTTTCTATACCTTCGGCCTCCAGATAGCCTCCCTCACTAGGCATAAGCCACTAAAAAAGAGAACCATTTATTGAAATGCTCAAAGGGCGGATGGAAAATCAAATACTCCATTGAAACCCAAAAGAACAGTGAAAGAGTCATTTCAGCAAACATTTTTGCAGATCAGATACAGCCAGTAAGTCACTCGCATCTATCCACACCAAGATGGTGTTTGATAAAGCTTCAATATAGTAGCTACAACTACAAAATAAGGTGTTTCAGCTTTTACATCATCTATGGCAAATATCTCAAAGCTAAAACCAAGGCCGGCTTCAAGCCATATTTGAAACTCAGGCTGAACCTTTTGACAAAATGTTGAAGACAAACTAACGGGAATTTTCCCTTTCTTTTTCTTCTTTTTTTGTTTGGGGGGGTGTTTTGTGGTTCAATGACCAAACTGGGGACAATCGTCATATACAAGAACATTTACCTTTTCTGCCTTGGCAGCTGCTTCTGCAGATTTTCCATATAACTTTTCTCTCACGGTAAGTTGGCCCCTCAATTTTTTGTCTTGCAAAGCCTGCGATAAAGGATATCCTTCAAGACACATATAACAGACAAGCTTGGTATGAAACTTAGTCTAGTCACAACCTAGCATACCTCTAAATTAGCACCATCACCTCTCAAATATTTCTTAATTCGCGTTTCCAATTCGCCAGCGTCCTCCTGCACCAGAGCGTAACAGAGACATGAGCTCCAGACTTGGTTAAATGTTAGATCCATCAAAGATATAGCCACTGAAAAGGTGGCGGGCAAGTTTAGTCTCACTGGTCATCATATAAACATCACACGCATCCAAGAAAAAAGGGGACAAAACATTTAAACACCATTGCACTGCCAATGATCACAATGTCGACACTACCCGGATTGGTTACATCATTGAACATTCCAAGACACGCAAGAAATTACCAAACAAAATTCAAGAAAGGGCTCCCGTTTCGGGACTAAAATACGCAGGCGATTCTGGGTTACGTCATGAACACACGAATGCATCACGAAGCTCGAAAGCAACGCAAAAACTTCACGTCACCAACCAGTTCGGCAGAAGGCTTAACCTTTTCCGGAGCGCCAGTTTCATGCTCCGCGTCCTTCATTCTCGCTTCGCACCTCTTCCGCTTCGCGCGTACGGGTAAACAGCAGCCCCAATTAGCAACTGACCCACCAGAAGAGCAGCTTGATTTTCACCTCCAACAACAAGGTGATGCAGTGGCCGCAAGCGGCGCGCACAGATTCGAGATAGAGCAAGCACGTCGAGAAAGTTTCGTTCTTCGACGCCGGCGAGCGGAACCGCTGAAGCAGGTGGTCGGAGGAGGGGGATTAGGGTTTTGGGTTTTAGCCGAAGTCCTCAAGAAGACGTTCGATTTGGGCGGGTTGCGGCTTCGGGCTGCAAACGGATCGGGTCCGTATGACCCGACCCGATTATTTCGGACCGGGCGCCCGGGTTTTCCCTCGACCCGAAAAGCCGGCCCGGCTCGGAATCAAGAGGCGATTGGCTCGGACCGCCAAGCGAGGCCCGGTTCGACCGGGGCCATTTTACGGCTTGAGCCGGCTTGGAAGACGTCCAATGTTGATTGCCGATCGCCCAAAGTAACGGCAACCAAGAGGACCGAAAGCAAAGGAACCGGAAAGGATGGCGGTGGACGTTTGACGGTGTTCGCCGTCCTTTGTCGAGGTGATGGCAACGAGCCGCTGGTTTCCGTCGCCAGAAGTGGTGGCGGGGATAGGGGGCAGAGGAGGGCGGATGTAATTGAAAGTTGGCGTGAGTTTTGAGAGCGAGAGAGGTCTTACATGCCTTGACCTCGAGGTATTGTTACTACTAGAGATGTGATGATCAATTTCATGTGCAGGCAAGGGTTTTTGTCAAAAGAAAATTCAGTGAAGAAAGAGAATACCTTCTCTTGGCTGGGCCTCAGCCAAGGGGGAGATTGGCTCAAGCTTCCTCCATGCGTTTGCTCTTTAAAGTGCTCTCAAAGCAACGCAAGTGATTCCACTGACCAGTCACCATAAATACATATGTAATTCGTAACATTTGACGTCGATGATTTGTTAGATGAAATGTCCCATAACATTTCTTTGCAATATAGAAAGATCTCCTTACGTTCCGCACCTGCGAAAATCTCAGTTATTGAGGCTTTATCAAAGTATGACCAATTTAAAATCCGGGTGCGCTTGCACAAGTGAATGAGCAGAGCTCTATTAGCATTCCCATTGATTGCTTCCCCTAATGTGCATGGATATTCTCTGAACTCAATCTATCTGGAAAATTTGACTGGCCACTAGACATGCCAATCTCCAATGCCAGACACAAAGCAGCAATTAGGGCATAACTCAAACTTTCGGTTGCAAGTCCTCGCCTTTAACCGGCTACGAGCGCCGATTAATAGCCCGTTTGGTATAGCTATAGGCAAACTGCAATTGCACCGTGAGGCGTTGCAATTTGTATGTTTGGTAACGAATGTTTTGAAATTGCGGCCCCTTAAAGTGAGCTAGGCAGATTGCCTTTGTCCCCCAATTTGTGTGTTCAATAATGCATACCCCTTTCTCTCATTTGGAGTTTTTTTTATTTTAGAGATAAGTGTATTGAAAGTCATAAAATTTATCATGAAAGTGCAATTGAGTTCTAAAACTTTCGAAAAGTGCAGTCAAGTCCTAAAACTTATCACGAAAGTACAATTGAGTCCTAAAATTCTAAAAAAAGCTGATCAAGTCTTAAAACTTGTTAGTAAAATGCAATTGAGTCCTAGAACTTTCAAAAAAGTACGATTAAGTCGTAAAACTTGTTATGAAAGTGCAATCAAGTTCTAAAACTTTAAAAAAGTGTAATCAACGGAAGGACTTGATAGAACAAATATGACAGTTTTAGGACTTGATAACACTTTTTAAAAGTTTCAGTACTCAATTGCACTTTCATAATAAATTTTAGAATTTCCAATACACTTGTCTCTTTATTTTATCATCAAATTGACAAATGACAGCTCTACTTTTTCGTAAGAAGCAAACAAGACGATGAATGAAGAATCCAATTTCAAAAACAAGGAAAAAAAACAAGCAAAATCCAGATATCAACTTAATTTCTCTGCTTTTTCTTTCGACGAGGATAAAAATCAGATATTAACCATGTGCCTTGGTCCAATTTTTTCTTCTAGGGGGAATAATCTCCTGAATATTCCGCAAATTCATCCGCAAGAAAACGATGATCCTTATGCTCTTGTTGAACCATTTTAATGAATAAAACCAATCACGCATATAGCATTATTAACAGATATTGCCAACCCTCCTTTTCAGTTCTTGATGACTGTTCGAATTCTCTCTCCATCAGTTTTGCTTCCACAGTAATGGAGGGAGTCGGGCCGGATCGGGGCAAGGCGACATGCGGGTCGTGGATCCGACAACCCGAGAAAGTGAACTTGGTAGCGTTGGGCAAGCCAGGGAGCAACGACCCTTCTTCACCATCTATGATACAGATTTTCTCTTTTGATCCCAGGACTACTTCTCTTCCCTCTGCCCCTCTGGTATCCACCCTCTCTCTCAAGATATTGAATTTCATAGCCTAGCAGAAAAAGCAAATAAAGAAAATAAATTATATACCAAAACATGAGATGAAAAATTCAATAGCAATTTCACAAGATTTCTTCTGTTCAATTATCAAGACTTGTTGATTTTGATGACTAGTTTTTGTGCATCATCATATTGTACACCATTACGTGTACTGTTCTTATATGTCGTTTTTGTTCATATCAGGCAGCTCATGAGCTCGAAGCAAGTGAAGGCCATCCCTTGACAATCGCAGCGCACCCAAGCGGCGACGACATTGTGTTCTCCACAAGTTCTGGCGGATGCAAGTAATTCAGTTTCTTCTCCTAATGTCGGAAAACAAAATTGCTTTGTTTCATCTCTAACCAGGTATGTAAGCACGTTGGTGTTATGTTAATACCATTTTTCTTTTCCATAATTTTCCCAGAATCTTGGAACTGTATGGTCGAGAATCGAGTCTGAAGCTTATAGCCAGAAAGCCACCTCTTCTTCAAGACGTTGGTCCTCAGCAATGTCTTGCCTTCAGCGGTGATGGATCCAGACTTGCGGCTGGCGGAATGGTAAACTGATCGAACGTTCTATTGCCCTGTCGCCGTTGTGTTTTTCTTAAGATTTGCGAATTAGCATGTTGGTGTTTCGATGGTTAATCTCGTGCAAAAACTCCAGGATGGTCGTCTCAGGATCTTCAAGTGGCCGAGCCTCCAAGTCGTGCTGGACGAACCGGCCGAGCGCAGCTCCTATCGGGATCTCGATTTTAGGTCGATCACGGGTCTATCTTCTCTTTGGAAAATTGATTGGCTCCTGGGGATACCCATTCGGGGTGGCCTCTACATAAGACTTACAGTGCTTCTCATTTTTCGCAGCCTAGACTCGGAATTGCTGGCCTCGACCTCGACTGATGGTTCGGCGAGAATATGGAGAGCTGAAGATGGCATTCCCTTGGCTACCTTGGCTCATGGTCCGGTAAGGCCAAGTACAACCGAAACACGCCGGCATAAGCATGACTTGGGAGGTTATTTGAGTTCTCATCAGCCTTTGATGTTTATCCCCCCGCAGGATGAAAGAATTGAGCTCTGTCGTTTCTCTAGGGACGGGGCGAGACCGTTCTTGTTCTGCACGGTTCAGAAAGGTCGGTTCATTCTTCAGCGTACCCTTTCCTCGAAGCTGCGCATATTAGAGTAGTCTGACCATCGCATCATCCGGTGCTTGCATATGTCGAATGGCAGGTGATAAAGCCTTGACGGGAGTTTGGAACATAGGCTCATGGGACAGAATCGGTCACAAGAGATTGCTCGGAAAGCCAGCTTCAGCTATGTCCATCAGTTCGGACGGAACATATCTCGCGCTGTAATCACTTGGAATTCGAATCCTATCTTTTTGACAATCAATTCTATGTTTTATTTTGCTTTTCTTTGTATTCGAAAAAGGGATTAATTGTTTGCACCCCGAAACAACAACTTAGGGGAGGCAGAGATGGTGATTTCTGCGTGGTCGAGCTAAAGAAGATGGAGATATGCCATTGGAGTAAGAGGCTGCACTCGGGCACCAGCATTTCATTGCTGGAATTTTGTCCGACCGAGAGGTAATGACCATCATCGAAAGCTAGATGATCGTTACAATTCATACTAGTGAAAATTGCGTGAACCAACAACTAGTCTTAACGTTAAGATTCCTGAGAACTTCAGTATCGTCTCGCTTTGCCAGTAAGTGCCGATAGTCTTTGATTCTTTTTGCAGGGTGTTGTTGAGTGCTTCTAGTGAACGCGGAGCATCAGTGACAAAGCTAAATGTCCCAGCCGAATGGAAAGGTCGCTCCCCTAAAATCAGGAGCACGCACACACAAAGAACATTTTCCGTTGCCGATTATCGAAGCCGCAATTTCTCACCATTCACCTTTGAAAATGCAGATTGGCAACTATATGGAATGCTTCTAGGATTGTTTCTGGCATCGGCAGTTGCATACTACATATTCTATAAGAACTCTGATTCATTTTGGGACTTCCCATCTTAGTGAGTGATCGACCTGCCAGGCCGGCGATCAAAGCTGTCATTGCCTGATTTGCAGTCGAACGATCGAAAATAGACACGACATGTTGGAAGATTGCTAAGTATGTGGCATCAGCGCAGATTCCTCGACGTAAAATTGCTCTACTCAACTGCGTCAAGGGGAGAAGAAAATTGCGCAAAGAATCAGCATCGCAACGAAATGGGAATGTTCTCGTCCCTTTAGTTAGGACTATTATTTCTGCATTTTTTTTTGGTTTCTACTATTGAAATAAACAGTTTTTCAGTCGCTAATGTCTTTTCCATTATGGTCAAAATAATGTCATGGTAATCAGATTTTACTTACTCTTTTTCTGGCTTTCAGATCTCATTAAGCCCATCTTAATTTGGGCTTAAAAGTGATCTAGGCCCAATCATCTCCTGATCATCTTGTAATTACTGACTTGATAAATTTGATTGCTCTTTCTTCCATATATAGCTAGGTAAGATCATGCAAATTTACATAAGCTCAGTAATTTGCCAATAGTCCCCATGTCATCATCACCTAGACAAATCCTAATGGCTAGAATGCCAGCTCAGCAAATCTCTAAACTTATTCTGCGCAACTTAGTATAATAAATTCAATTTAAGGAATCAAATGGCACAAACTAGATATTAGCGTAAAGAGATCATGTTTCCCTCCGCTAATGATTGAAGGATTCCGATCCATATATTGACGGACGAGTTACGGATATGAACATCACGCGCATTGAGTGAGAAAGTTTTCCCTAAATAGGGATGGAACGACACAGCCTAAAAAATCTCCACATATACATCAAGATTAGCGTAGTTTTGTTCAAAGATGAATACCGACGAGTTGGTTTCCTACCAAAGGAATATGTATGTCCAAATTTAAACTTCAATCATTAGATTCACTACTTTATAAAAATATGTATCACCATTCTATTTCTTGGAATAGAATTTTTTCCTCTTGCGTGTATGCAAACATTAATGCTTACATTAAAGAAAATAAAATGAAAAGAGAAATTTTCTTGAGTGACCCATTAAATATTGTCTAAAATTATGAGGTGACAACGTAACACTAAATGATTAAACATGCCACGAGGTTCATCGGATGTTCCAAGAAGAAAGAAACGACCAAAGAAAGGTGGCCAAGAGCAGACATTAAAGTGTGCAAAACCCGACCAGCAATGTGTTAGCTGTCTAGGAAACTTGACACACCAAAATAAATCTAAATTAACTATTCGTTTTCGATTCTAACTATAAGATTATCACTTTTTCCAGAGGGAAAAATCACAATAAAATAAACCCTAAACTCTCCCCCCCAACATGGCCCCCGGAACATGATCTGATCTTTCGCCCTTTACGTAAAGTATCCTCAGGACACACATCACAATGGCTTGTGACGAAATCGACCTTCCCATCTTTGGATCTGGCAGCTTCTGCCATAAATTAATCAATTGTTTAATGATTGATTAATTGTTTAATTAATGATTCAATTGTCGTCTTACTTTGGAAGATAGTGAAATAAAAAATTCAAGAATAGTCTCATGTTTTGGGAAAAAGGGTTGCTGCCTCGACACAGGGAATAAAGTTGCTTGGTTCGATTCGAGACGACTGAGTGGGCTTTGGAATGTTGTGTGATTAGCTCTCTGCCAAAGGAAGCCGATTGCAGCCAGATCTTCATCTCTGTCCTTCTTGCAAATAACTAAATAAGACTTATTTTTCATTTTCCAAAGCGACATTGCAAAAAGAGATTACTGAATTAAAATTTCTACTGGGATAACAACTTTAGTAAATTTTGATTTATCCAAATTATCTTAAATGCGTGTCATATGAACGGATTTGGGTTGGTAGATAGTTTCCACTTTTAACATTCCCAGAAACTATGGCCTATACAATTAAAAAAAGAATACATGCTGCATCTTCTTAAAATTGACATTTGTAGGTCTGCTGTTTTTCAAGTATATATTGACTTGATTTATTAACAGTAGTCATATGTTTAGTTTAATCAATATCCTTTTACATAAACAACTTTGAGATGCAAATATTTGATAGTCAACCAAATAAAAGTAATCGCTAAAAAAGCGAAAACTTACGTAAATATATAATTTCCTTCCCCCAAAAAACTTAGACTGTAGATAATCAGCTACACAATTAATACAGGATTTCGTTAAGGAATGCCATGAGGGTATTGGTTAAGAAATTAATAAAAAACAAGATCTTGTTAACGAGTGTCCTCGAGACACCGGTAAACATACTTAATCAAAGCTCCAATTTGGGATTCTTGTCCCACATCAGGGTATACTCTCTCCTTAGTGTAGTTTACAATTCAACATACTCCTGAGATTCGTCAACAAATGCATCGGGTGTTTTTCACCGTCAATATCTATTAGTAAATTATGCAATGAAAAGAACATACTTAACGAAGAAATATTCGATCTTCGAAACATTGATTGTACATATTACGAGCACACTTAGTGCATTGAAAGTTGGGATATTTCCTTGATTTGCAGAAAATACAAAATTTTTGGAAAACGTTTTCCAAGAATTCATTTTCCAGGAAAAAAAATAATATTTTATGGTGTTTAGTTGAAACCTGAAAATGAATTGGAATATATTTTATGTCATTTGATATGGAAAATATGATTTGCATTTCCTAAATAAATATATATTGTTTGGGCTTTAGTAATTTGCACATAGTCAGTCTGAGAACCGGGTGCGAGCACTAGAGTCTTGAGTGTAGCCTCAATTGACCTTGACCCAGGCGTCGGGGATCGGAGCACTGGCACTTAGGTCCCGGGCGTGGCCTTGATGGACCTGAGTGCGAGCACCGGTGTCCCGGGCTTGGCCTCGATAAACTTGGGCACGACCTTAATTTGTGAACCCGGGCTTGGTTGTTGGGGATCCGAGCTCAAGTACTAGGATCTCGGACTCAACCTTTGTGGACCTAGGCCCAAACCTAAGCTAGGGTAGTGGATCTTGGGGTCGGCCTCGATGGACCTGGGCATCGGCGATTTGGACACGGGCACTGGCGCACTGGGGCCTGGGCCTAGCTTCAATGGATCCAGGTCCAGGCGCCAAAAACCTGATCTTGGACACTGGGGACCCAAGAACTAGCGTTAAGGTTTCCATACCTAAGTATAGAGTTTCGGACTCAAACGTCAATATCTAGTTATATTTTGAAAAACGATTTTCGATTTTTTAAAGAGAATTATTTTCTCGAATTTAAGTATAAGTTTTCCTTCGGGTAGGAAAACGCTTTCCGTCAACTCATTTTCATACGTGAACCAAACGCTGGAAACTGAGAATTTTCCGCGAAACAAACGGAGCCTGGACAACATCCTGTGCAATCGATATTTTTAAAGTAAAAATCCGACTATTTCCAAACCGTTTACCATGGTTCTTCAGGAAAAGAGAAAGAAGAGAATGAAAAGGGCGGGCTCCACTTGTCAAAAGATGCGGGGGGGTTGTGGGGGCGCAGCATGATATTCAGTGCAGTTGACGGTTAAAGTAAACACTCATTCATTCGTTCATTCATTCCGGCAGGAGAAGAGGGAAAAGAGAGGAGAAGAAGGGAGGAGGAGGGATAGGGATTGCCACTTTTTCTCGTCTCGTGTCCCCTATGGGATGCCAGCGGCGGTGAAACCCATGCAAAGGTGGCAACAACCGGACACGCTTCACGTGCAAAGATTCATCGTCGCCCTTTTGGCGGTTATAATAATACAGCCAATAAGGTCGTTCGGGTTTGGTATTTTTTGGCGAACCCAATCCCCCAACAAAACACACCCACGCCCACAACCACCGAGATCTGCTTCCTTCGTTTCGTTAACTCATTCCCTCACAAGGCCAGATTCGGAGGGCCTCCGACATGGAATCCTATGCTAAAAAGTGTCGATCCCCTCTTTAGAGAGAAAGAGATGGAGAGAGAGAGAGAGAGATTTTGATCTGCAATTTTCTCTCGTTGTTTTCCTACTTGTGAACCTTCAAACGCGAAATAATCGGTTGAATAATTAAGTCGTTCGGTTAAACGAAACTAGTCATGTGTGTCGAGTTATCATCTGATATCGAGTCTTGTACTAAAACCCATCTTTTCTTTTCTTTTCTTTTTCTTTTTATTAACAAAAATCCAATAGGAAATACTATGCTAAAAGGGTTAATCCTCCCCCACCCCCACCCCTCTCTCTCAAGCGTTTAATTTTGTTAAATGCAATATTTTTCTGCTTCCACACCTCTGAGTATAGATGGTGCGAATTTTTTTTTTTGGAACCATTACCAACTAATCTAAAAGTTTGAGCAGTTAGATAAATACGTTATTTAACATTTAAATATCTATTCCCATTGTGCGTTTATGGGATTTTGACCTAAGACTAAAATGTGAAAATATGATACATGAGGCAATTAGGGACTAGAAAGATTAGAACTTGGGAATTCTGCTTTGATACCAAGTAAAATTTTGTGAAATTACCGTCAACTATTTTAAAACTTTAAACCGTTGGATGATGGTGTGATTTAATATTTAAATATTTCAATCGATCGAATAATTAAGTCATTCGGCCAAACGGAATAATTTATGTAATTCGAGCTATTCTCTATTATTGATCATGTATTAAAACCCAATCTTCTTTTTTATCTTTTTTCCACACAAGATCTCATTTCGAAGATTACAGACTACATCAAGTGAAGATTAATTGAGTAATCGAAGAACCCCAGCCGCTCCATTGTTATTTGCATAGCATCTTTGCGAGATCGTCGTCAACCAAACTAAAAGCATAAGCAATTATATGGAGGCACGATTTAGTATTTATACAAATTAACCACTAAGATGTTTGCTTGTTGCATACATCTACAGCATGTGAAGGTCTTGCTTAGTTTATTGTCACCCTTGCGGGTCTTGTCATACTAGTCTTTAGGCATAAATGACTTATCAAGAGAGCAGTTGAGTGGAAAATTGTTTCTTTATTACCTTAGAGGCCGCACCTACACCGAACCCATGATTATTCCTTTCACCGAATCAACTGCCATTGGAGAAACGCTGAGGATTTTCCACCCAAGCTCATGCATAGCATCGGACCATAGAGTAATTACCGCATAGAAAAATTAGATGTTGTTAATTAATTTGGGTAGGTCTTTCTTGGTTGGTGCTAGGTTAATAAAGAAAGCATTTATTGACTTTTCCTAGGTAAATAGATTCGTTCACATCCGAAGCTACGTGCAAAAAAAGTGCTGTCAACGAAGTTGTTTCTAAGGGTCCATTTCACTTCCAAGGAAATAAAAAAGTATATCTAACTTTGAAATCTTCAAGGCATTCGATAATTTCGATTTTGCTTGTAACGTATGATGATTTATCATGACCCCCTTCGATGATCTTACATGCTTAATTCATTTCGTATGTCGTAAGCGTAGCTAGGAGCCGCAATTTGGTCTTTACTTTCTTTCGGCGGACGGAAGGTGCGAAATATCTCGTGACTTTATAAGGAGAGCGAATAAGAATCATTATTATAATCGCGCGGGAAAATTCATCACATAATTAATCCCTTTGATCAAATTCATTACTAAGGTGTGTTAATAGAGGAATATATGCTACCATTTTAGCAACATATATAAGTGTAAATTAATTATTTAATCTATTGATTGAGTGCCCAATGTGGCAATCAACAATTCTCATAGCATTTCTTCCTTGCATGCACCATCTAGCCTATTTTAGCTTCATGCCAAGGATAAATCCACAGCTGCCCAATACCAATCTCGCTCTTTTTTGGGGGGTGTTTATTTTTTTCCAATAAAAGCTTTTTGAACTAACCTTTAAAGATGGTTAATCTTATAAAATAGGTGATGAATTTATGAGAGAGCAAGTTCACCTTGTACCCAAATTTATCGCTCGAAATTTTTTACGTAGATTCTCTCTCTCTCTCTTAATATTTCCTTGCAAATCATATATGCTTTGAATGTACATAGATATATATCATGGGTAACTGCAAATGAACAGAAAAATGAAAAATTAATGCATACCTTCTAGGTTTTTTATTTTTGGTTTCTTTCAGCTGGTGAATCCCCAAGTTCCCGAAGCTAAAAGGCTAGGGAAAACCATGTAACGTCAAATCGCAATCTCGTGATCATGAACGAACTCTAATTGGAAAGAAATAAAGAAGCTCCAAGAAAAAGCTGAAAAGAAAGGAACCTCGCATTTAATAATTAAATAATTATTCTGATCTGAAGGTAAATGTGGGAGTGATGTGCCCCCAGCGAACAACCTTTTTAGTACAGCAAATCCAGGTCATCATCATCTCTTTCTCTCTCTCTCTCTCTCTCTCTCTAACCTTGTCAAGCAAGCCTCTCTCTTGGAGGGTTCTTTTTATACGCAAACTCAAGATCACAACACAGGCTCAACCATGAAGCTCTCTCCATCTCCTTCAACCATGCCTCTAGATCTGGAACTGCCCAAGATCAGAGTACCCTCTTCTTCTTCTGTTGCTGCTGTTGTCGACGACAAAGCTTCCAGCGGTGACGCGGGTGCAATTCAGATCCCGAGCGATGACAGCGAGTGCCGGACCCCAACGTCGAGCGAGCACAGGATCCAGGCTGCCACAAGCTGCCCGCCGGCGCCAAGGAAGCCCCGAGCAGTGCCCTCGCGGAAAAGGAGGCGTGAGTTCTTCGACAGGGCGAACCACGAGGAGGTGGAGGGTTTCTTCCGGAGCTGCGAGCTGGCCCTGTGCTTGAGAGACAGGCCTCGCGGGGGGGTCGTGAGGAGGAGGTACCTGAGTAAGGGCGTTGTGGTCGCAATTCTCTGATTAATTCTTGTTTACTCTTTCTTTTTTCTGCTTTCTTGAGCAAATTGTTATTATTACTATTCGCGATTCCAATTTGTTTATATCGAATATCAAACGTGTAATCTCGTGACCAGATGTTGCTGAATGTAAGTATATAGAGATTCTTAAACTACTCTCTCTCTCTCTCTCTCTCTCTCTCTCTCTCTCTCTCTCTCTCTCTCTCTCTCTCTTCTCTCCTCCCTGATCTAGGTTTTTACGATGTGTAGAAAAGTTTGGGATCTCAATATTATTAACATGTTCTTGTTCTGTCATCTTGGTTTTGCTGTGAAGTTCGACTACAGAATGAATCTTCCATTTCGATCTTTGTTGCGCTTTAAGTTCGAATCCACCATTGGTTTTGAGCAACAAGATTTCAACATTTTTTTTTCGTTCAGCTCCATTTCCACTGAATAATTCAGGAGAAAACAAACATCGACTAGGAGGAAAGAACACGCAGACGGTACTTACTTGCCTGTTTTTGTTTGGGTGGTCTGTGTTTTTTTTACTCTCTTTAAATCATTTTTATCTGAATGAAAAGAAGACAATTCATAGATGGTTTTGCTGTGAAGTTCGACTTCAGAATGAATCTTCATTTCGATCTTTGCTGCGCTTTAAGTTCGAATCTGCCATTGGCTTTGAGCAAGAAAATTTCAACATTTTTCTATTCGTCCAGCTTTGTTTCCACTGAATAATACTGGAGAAAACAAACATCGACTAGGAGGAAAGAACACGCAGACAGTACTTAAGAGGCTGTTTTTGTTTGGGTGGTCTGTGTCGTTTTTTCCACTCTTTAGATCATTTTTTGTCCGAAGAAGACAATTCGTAGATGGTGAGCTGGTCATGATAATGATGATTGATACTGCTCCTGTCCTGACAATGGCACCAACGTCAGGCGATGCTGGGTTTTTGCTTAGAACGACAAATTATCCCCAACGCCAATTAACTGTGCAAAGAGCCTGTTATCAGTACACACTTGCCATCTATCTGTGTAGCTTGATTATCTCTTTTACTGTATCTGTACGCGTACACCCAACACTTATCTTTTGAGATATTTCTTGCGAATATCGTCTGTTGGATCATAGTAGAAAGAGTTTACTTATAAGATTCATAATGCAAAGCCCTAATCTAATCAACCACTCGAACATATCGAGAGCCCCACAAAGTAGCTTTTTGGAAGCTCTCTCGCCCAACTTTGAGATGCTGCAGCTTTAAAACATATAATTTACGGTGTTTCACAGCACGATTACTACACAAAATGGTTACAGTGGAGCTACATCTTTATTAAAATGGACTCTTAGTACTCCAGCTTGAAAGCATGATTAGGGACCCAAACACCTACATGTTATTTGTGAAATCAACCTAACTCTCCTAAACCTTTTACATTTGTACAATCATGTCTTAAATATTTATCTAAATTGCGAGTCCTTAGCCTTTCAATAGGCGCAACCAAATCCTAAACATCTATTTAAGTGCAATCAATCCCTGAATTCATATTGAAAATTGCAATTTCAAGCATTGGAAAATTTCCAAAGTCACATGGGCAATTTTCGATGCCATGAATTTATAAACATCACTATTAACTGAAGAACTTGATTTTACTTTTTCAAAAGGTTTAGCATCTCTTTTTTTTTTTTTTTGGGTCAGAAAAGGGTTTAGCGACTCGAATGCACCAATTTAAAGGTTTCAAGCTCTATCTTTTAAGGGAAAATTACCATGAAAAAAGTCCTAAACTTATTGTACAGATATCAATTCAGTCTAAACCTTTCAATTTGATCAATTTAGTTCAAACCTTTTGATAAATTGCCAATATAGTCCTTTTGGCCAATTTTGGCCGTAAATTGCTAATGTGGATGCCAGCCATCCTATGTAGCACAACCACTACTAACATGGACAATTTTTTGTATTTTCTCAAACTTTTCTGAGTTTTTATGATTTTTTTTCTTTTCTTTCATTTTTTCTTTCTTCCTTCCTGACTAGCCACAAGCAAGGGCCAAGGAGGTCGAGCCTTGCCAAAATATTATCCATATCAGTGCTGGCTGGCTTCCACGTTAGTGATTTTCAACAAAAATTGGCCGGAAGGATTATATTAGCAAATCATCAAAATGTTTAGGACTAAATTGGCAAAATTAAAAAGGTTTAGAACTGAAGTAGCCGTACAATAGGTTTATAAATTTTTTGGTAATTCTTTCATATTAATAAGATGCACTCATATTTACCTTTACCAAAAAAAAAATAAGATGCACCCATTTCGTATTTTGAGAGAGGGAGAGGTGGGGGGGAGAGGTTTTGAAATTCTCCATTATTTTTTATTAGGCTACAATTTTCTTCAACCCAAGATGTTATCAAATCTTACTTCGACTGGAAAAAAAGGTTAGTAAACTTCGAATTTGGGCGATTCGTATACGTATGGAATTTACCTATCTTAAAAGGTCGACAATATTGCCTGTAATACATTTAATGATTCAAATTTGCCTAAGAAAGAAAAAGACCCTAATTCTAATTTCCCAACTACCGCTCTCCACCTCCAATGACAAGTCTAAGCTAGGGCCACCTTTAGTCACCCTACCATCATGTGCATCTACGAAGACCAGTGAAATCGAAAGGTTCGGCTATCGTGTTATTATGAAAAACGTTCCAGCCTGTAAATTAAAGAATCCCGGACCTAAAGTAAAATAGATTTTCGCGTGTAACTTTCTTTTTGGGTCATAGATTTTCGCGTATAACTTGAGGACTTGGAGGTGAATCATTTATGTGTTGAAATGGCAAATGTCGAGACATTACAGAATTTTACCGTCTTTGACCCTTTTTGATGATGTTAGGTGTTTAGGCCATTTGTTAGCCTTGACTCATCTAATTGGGTCACTTCTTTTCTTTTCTTATTTTGTATCGAACACGCCTGATAGTAGAGATACTAAAACTTCTTAAAATGTTTACGAAATGATGTGTCCAAATTTCAATTTGTTGTTTGATTGAGTCAATTATCAAACACACGGGTCCCACTAATTGAAACACCCAATCGAAATTTTGGGAAAATTATCTAAAAGGTCCTAAACGTGTTGCACTTTTCTCAATTTAGTCATACACCTTTTAATTTTGCCAATTGAGTCCATTTGGACAATTTTGACCAAAAATAACCGATGTGGATGCTAGCGGGCTTATGTGGCACAGCCAGGGCTAATGTGGACAATTTTTAATAACATTTTCATTTTTTTTTTAACTTTTTATATATTTTTTCTTTTCTTCTTTCCTTTTCTTTTCTTTCCCTTTTTTTTGCTCCTCTGACCAGCGACCCACATGCATGGTCTGGGTGAGGGCGTGACACCCTCATGGGGATTTGGCGAGGGCAAAGGCCCGGATCTAGCCAGCGCGAGGGCCGTCACGAGGTCAACACCTTTGCCAGATCCAGGCAAGGGTCGTGACGCCCTTGTTGGCCACAAGCGAGGAGCTCACAGCCAGAGGTGTAAAAAAGAAAAGAAAATAATATAAATAAAAAAATTTAATAAAAATTCGAATGATATTAAAATATTATTAATTATTGTTCACGTCAGCTCAAACTATGCCATGTAACGTAGGACAACTAGCGTCAACGTTAACGATTTCCTGTCAAAATTAGTCGGAATAGACTCAATTGGCCAAATGTAAAAAGATTTAGGACTCAATTGGCAAAATTAAAAATGTTTAGGACTGAATTGGCAAAAGTGCACTACATTTAGGACTTTTTGGACAATTTTCCCTCAAAATTTTACAATTCATTTGGTAAATACAATGTATAATAAGAAATCTTCGTAAAACTTATATTATTCATACATAAGAAGATCTCCAGTAGACTCAAACTCTTTTACGTTGGACTCACGTTATTCAAGTGCTTCTAGATCTAGGTTGACTAAGTATTTCACACACCCGTTTATACTCTTGAAATGGAGTACCAAAGCCAATTACAGTTTATTATAGTAATTGTATTGTATAGTAAACAATAAAATCTATATTTCAAATTAAAAATTCTATCAATTCTTTCAGGGCAGTGAGTTCAACAAAAGAAAGAGAGCAAATTTATCGTGTAAAATTTTAAAAAAAAATGAAACCAGAAAAAGAAAAATAAAATTGAAATATGGAAGAAGCATGACCGACGACCTCTCTTCCCTTCCTTTACACGGCTCTCTCCGTGTCAATTTCCTCCACAAAAAATTCAACGCCAAAAGCCATCATCAAATCATCATTATCATCCCTCCATTCTCCAATCTCTCTCCCCCCAAAAAATCATGTCCACCGATCTTGAAGTCCTCAACCTCCAAGCCCTAAACTTACCCTCTATCCACACTCAAACCCCAGATGAACAATCCTCCGATTCGAATTCGCAGCCGAGTCAAACCGACAACCACCACTGCGGTGGCGGCAAATCCTGTCGAACGCCGACATCCGAGAAGCATAGGATCCCCGCGGTCCTCCGTTGTCCTCCTGCGCCGAAGAAGCCAAGATTCTCTCGCTCCTCCTCATGCAAGCGGAAGCTGTCCGAGCTGGATTTCTTCGACATCGTGAACCGCCACGAGGTCGACGCTTTCTTCGAGCTGGCCACCGCCGCCGCCGGAGTTTCCAAAAGGAGACGCCCCCTTGTGGAGTGAAGGATGGTGGTTCAAGTATAAAAAATTCATTGGTCAAATGTATCTATCACACACTTTGCAATTCACACATCTTTGGTCCATTACAAATTGGAGAGAAAGAGAGATCAAACACGGCGTGACACTATTCACTTCTATCTTTCTATTTTTAATTTTTTTTGTGGGGGGAGGTTGGAATAATAGATATGGTAGATGAAGTTGGTGGGGGAGATAATGTGAAGATTAAGAGAGTGGGGTTGATGGGGAGGATCAAACGATGGTATTTTATTAGATCTTGGTTAAAGATGGTTGATCTGTATTCCCTTTGACAATTCAGTGCTTGAGTGTTAGGCACGGCTTTCGGATCGATTCCCACGTTATTTTTTTTTTATAAAATCATCATCATCATCATTTTTATTTTCCATGTGTGTGCCTTTCAATAGGCACAAAACAGATGGAATGTGCAGCATCATGTGTACTGCTGGATGTTGTGGGCACGATTTGTCTTCTTCGACAAATTCTGAGTGTTAATTATTGTCGCCATGTTGACTATACATACATATTTAATTTTATTGTTTTGTATTTATATGCATTTGCAAATTAAATGTCTGACACGGAACCAATTAGGGCTCTCCGATCCCCAGACCTCGATCTAATTAAAATAAGTTTCAGCCCACCATTCATTCTCAGCCTCCAAACTTAATGGGCGAGGACGCTGCGTGACAATCACTCCACGTCAACACTACCGAATACAAAAATCAAAATAATTTGTATTCGAACCAGCCCCCCATTCTCTAACTTATTCAATGCTACAAGATCTTGAAATATCACATGTCGACGGTCACCCCCCACACAGCTACTTTCACGTTTAAAAGAAGCCGAAAAACCGAATTTCTCTACAATTAGGTAAAGTTTTTTTTGGGGGGATATTACGTTGTGGCCGAGGCCATCCACTTATTAATTACGTATAATCTCGTATTGCTTAAATACGTAATTGTAGTATGTATCACGTCCACTTATTGACTTAACTTTTTGGATCGAATTCTAATGCTAAACATGAAAAACATAATCAAAAACACTTTACCTTAAACTTCCATATAACCCAATTCATACACAGTCATATCGACGTACATTTTCGTGGATTCGTCCAACGTGGACTAGAGAATAACTTGCACTCGTTCTGGCTTCAATTTCACGTATCTGGTCTCTCTTTTTCTTCGGTCTTTTTCAGACCACGATGGAATAAAGCGTAGAGTAGCGAACAAGACGGGGTCGTAGGCGATTAAGCGCACTGAATCGTCGTCCAAGGAACCGATTCAACTCTCCCAAAAGAAGAAGAATATTAAGGCGAGCTTAAGGAGTACTCATCTTAAGCAGCGCATCTTAATTTTGACGGAATAAAGAGCAGCATCATCACCACCATCTTCCTCATAAAGCTGTGACTTCCATGAGAGAGAGAGAGAGAGAGAGAGAGAGAGAGAGAGAGAGAGAGAGAGAGGAGAATGATGCTTTTGCCGGGAGTGGAGTCATCGTCACGGAAAGCATCCAACATGAAGACCGGCGAGATGCGGGTACGAGGAAAACTGCCTTCCCACTCCACAAAAGGAGATTAGTGTTATTCGCTTCTTACATAAGTTGTCCGTGGGAGCTTAATGAACACATTTCATTTATTTTGGCTCAAAGTCTGTGAATTTGCTTTTACGTGTTCCATTCTTGGGACCAGACTCGATCGACCGTCGGGCCGAGCCTGCCCTCGCGTCTTACCCAAAATCCGAGCTCACCCTTTCGTGAAGGAGTACATGTTTTCAGGCTAACCAGGCTCCTGATGTGGTGTATTTTTCCCGAACCTGACCTTTTTGCAATATTTACTTAGAACTAGTCATTCGGCGAGTGAAGTCTTGCTCGGTGCATGTGGACATTACAATTTGCATGTATTTGGGGGGTTAATCGAGCCGAAAAAATTTGAATATCTCGTATTATAAAATAGAAAGAAAATCTCAACTCGAGTATCTGCGGATAGAGATATATAAGAACTAATAGCATAATCGAGGAACAATAGTCGTATGATCAAAGCATTTTGAAGCTCAATGGGCATAATGAATGGGAAACAATAAATGAGTAAATAGAGGTGTACTCGAGAGTTTTAATCCTAATATCAACTTGAAATTATGCTCGTGGAAATTATTTACTTCAAAAGCTTAAATCAATAAATCACGGCATGCCACATATTTTATATCTTAGTTATTACAAGACATACGAATATAAGGCCCGTTCGAGTTGATGAGTCATATGCTAGTAAAACATCGTTGGCAATTTTCTTGATATCTTAAGGTTTTGAGAAAAAACGGTTTGTCTAACATAGTACTAAAGCATAGGCTGAGAGCTTTAATCCCGACGCTCCCTCTCAATTTTTTTTTGCCCAATATCGCCCATTATTCTGTCCGTTTTTCTATTCTACCAATTGTATCCACGTCTTGCGCATGTAAAGATAATTTTAAACGTAAGATGGAGCGTTTATTTATATATTGTGAAAATATTATCGATCCATTTTCCAAGGGTCTCAAATTCTTCTCAGAACCGTTTATCTGACGCAAGAAAACCGTGAATTCAAAGCCTTCTACTGTGCCAACTGAACGATGTGACTCGGAGCATTTTCTATGGATCCACCGTCCCCGTTACGTAAGCTGCCCGCTTTGCTTGCCAAAAGAAAGAGAAGGAGACGACGAAGCATGCAATGAAACTAGAGAGAGAGAGAGAGAGAGAGAGAGAGAGAGAGAGAGGGAAAAGTGGAGGTAGGGAAAAGTGAAGCTAAAGCCTGTCGCATCTGGGCGTACTTAGGAATGGATCCGCTTTTGTCTTGTGAGGCAAGACTGCAAAAGTTGTGGGGGCACTGGACCTTCTTCGTGTTCCACGCTGCGTTACGTGGAAGTAGCCTTTCCACTTTCTGTATCCATATGCCTCGGGAGGAAGCATGTGCCGCATTTCCGTCGTCTTGTCGCTTTCTTTTGGGGCTTTCCATATCTGCAGAGGAATCTTGCTGTCACAATGTTAACTATTCCATCGGTAACATGATCACCTGCTGCGGCTGTTTCGCTTGTCTTGATTTACATTGCTTTCCCCGACTTGTCATTAACCTTCTGGTCCTCTTTACTGGTGCTATGGACGATGCTCGCTTGGCACTTAACAATATCAAATCATGAGTCGCGACAGATGAAAACGAAATTTGGGGGAGAGAGACGGTAGCATCGCGGGTGATGGACCATGGGGATCCCATGTCTACTTCCGTAGGGAGAGAGAGGTATCATTGAAATGACCCTTTGGCAAGGGCTGCGACTCTTGCTGTCGGCTGTGGCGACGGTCCTAGGCCCTTCTCTTGCTATCCAAGTTTCTTCGGACCCTTGTGGGGAATGAAATTGTTCTTATTTTTGCGCGTCATAAAATGCTTAATTTTGATGATCCTCGAGAAGGGGTGTATATCCACGGATCCAAACTTGTTACTTTGGCATCGATGTCGTGTTGAAGAGTATAATTCCGAAAAATCAACTCTCGCCAGCTTGCTAGAGGCCAACGATCGGCGGAGGAAGAAGGGGAAAAAAATAAAGAAAGAAGTGAAAAAAAAAAGAAAAGAAATTTAAAAACATAGAAAAACTCAAATAAGTTTTAAAAAATTGAAAGTTATCGATGTCAGCCCTAGTCATGTCACGTAGAACGGTCAGTACTGAGTAAACCGCTAAGTCAGCAATTCGTGACCAAATTTAGTTCTAATGACTAAATTGACAAATTGTTAAAAGGTTTAGAACTAAATAGGTACTTTTGAACAGTTTATGACTAAATTAGCAAATCGTTAAAAGATTTAAGACTAAAATGGCATAATTAAAATGTTTAGTATTGAATTGACCGCCATATAATAGATTTATGACTTTTTGTATAATTTTCGCTGTCCTTCGAGGACTTGCACAGTCGATTAAACAACTTAGATCACTTCAAATTTCCTAGTATGAGATCACATATTCAACTCTACACTGCACGTCTAGTCCCAATCACAAATTTTCTGCATTTGGCTAGGCCAACGATGCTGGTTTAGCCTGATGCGAGAAAACTAACTCAAGATATTACCTTACCGAGCGTTCTATTCTGGCATGTTTTTAACCACACTGTTGAGTTTTGTCGGGCTATTTTTGTCTTTGGGCTGTTAAGGCTCGGGTATTTCTACTGATGCCACTTCAAGAAATGTTTCGAAATCACTTATCAATCATAATTAATAAGAAAAACTCGATTTGCAAAGTGTTGATTTCACACGTCGTGAAAGAGAAGTCAATATATCGAAAATTAAGCCATTCTCCACATTGTTTGCTTGACAATGCCATAGGAGCACTCTCTAACATCATCAAGGACTTCAACAGGTATAATCAAAATTAATCTCGCTGATCTCCTTTTCATCATGAATGATACTATGAGGTGAAAAGCTATGTTTTACCCAATTTAATTACGAAGTGAATCGACAAAAACCCAATGGATGATTGAACTCGTCCCACTCGTTTAACATTGATTAAGTACTACTCATGTGCCTTTGTTAACTGATCTTCACCGGATCGAATACATATCGACCCAGTGCAAAGGGCACAAATTTCAACCCGTGATTGTTTTTGCAATGACAACACCAGCTTTAGTCAAACCATGAAAAAAATAACCTACTTTTCCGCGTGACGGTGAGATTTAGTCCGGTGTAAATAGTCTTCACTGGCACCTTTACGCCACCGTCGGGTTGAAACCTGCACAGCCCTCACCAAGAGAGGCACTTCGAACAAGTGAGTGAGATTATGGCGTTCGCTTCAATTCCCAAGCATCGTCATAAACACAAAATCAATTGCCAAAGCAAAAGATTAGTAATGGTGAGGGAATTGACATAGCCATCACCGAGTCATAGTTTGCATTATAAACAATTGTACAAGTATATGACTAACTCGAGATAATCCAGCGATCTCTGAACGAGTAGTCGGCTGCAGATGCAATGATCGAAGTTGCAATCCCAGCATATGACATTAAAGTTGTGATACTGATGAGTGATAACTGAAGAGTCCTCGCAATACCGTCTGGTACTATTCCTGGCAATGTCCTACGATGATTAACAATCCAAACCGCACAGCTTCACTCCCAAGTTTTGGGTTGGTCTCTAGAAAGGACTTTTTCTCTACAGTTGATTGCAAAACTGAGATGACCCAGTTGATTCTTACCGTCAAGGTAAAGAAGTCTGTGACCATGCCACAGTCTCAAATTTGAACGTCCATGTGCAAGCAGGATTCTCTTGATAGCCCAGATGTCTCGAATGCAAATGTCCGAAAGATTATCTTCCTGCAGTCAACAATGCTATTTTCAGAGTGCAAAAGATTTGCTAATCCATAGAAAGACGAATTTGCAGGCCCGTGACACTCCTTGAAGTACGGTCTTCCACATGAGATCTGGCCTTTCCGCCTCCCATTTCTGATATCTCCCAAGCTTGTTATCCCATGGAGATGGAGATGAAGCTGAAATAGAAAAATTTAAAGCATATGTAAAAATTCACTAGAGTGAAAGTGACATCATATTTTAGCCACTAGCGTGAAGTGACAGCATATGAAAAAAATTCACAGGAAAACCAAAAGATACTTTCCATCTAGCTACCCTTGCACAACGCACAATTACCTTCTCAAGTACGAGGAGGATAGAGCTCCCATAGCGCGACCATAGTGTCCTCTGATGCAGAGGCCATCAGCTTACAATCAGTTGAGAATGAAACCGCATTACACTGCCAATGTAAGGCATAACTCAGAGAGAGAGAGAGAGAGAGAGAGAGAGAGAGAGAGAGGGAGAGAGAGAGAGAGAGAGATCCATAAAATTGTACAGAATGTTGATATATTCAGGAATTTGAGCAAGCTTGGTGATCCAAACAAAGGGAATAAAAAATGTAAGTTCTTGATCAAAGGACAAAGGAATCAAGTACCGTTGCCCGGTGATACTTCAATATTGCCAAAGGACTTCCTTTGCGATAATTATATATCCGTACTCTGCTTATGAAATAAAATATAAGGTGTCATATCAAACATGGTAGAGAAGAAAACAGGTAACTACTCAATGCTGGTGGTTTTACAAAGAGCAAATGGACTCCTCATCCAGATTTCAAGCAGCATAGCATGTGAGTACACCTTCCTCGTTAAAAATGACCACACAAAAAAACCCGTTGCAAGTTTGGATGTCCAACCTGTGATCCCAGCCAGCAGTCGCAGCAATTTTGTCATCTGGTCTTATTGATGCGCTGGCGATGCCACCTCGCTCCAAATTAATTCCTGTTTTAGCCACACAGCGTCCCTGAACACACAATACAAGCAATTATAACAGAAATAAGACAGATTGGAGAAAGATAGTCCACTGTCACATAACAACACACATATATAACTTAAACAGAAGAATAGCTGAAAAAAGGCCTGAATAAGTTAATATGATTAACCTAATAAACTCCCTTCTCGTAATAAGATTTTTACCTGCTATTTGGAGACTAAGTGTGTAAAATAGTACCCTTCACGATCCAGAGAAGTACAAAGAAAAGCTGACAGGATTATCCATTGCCACAAATTGCACTCGATTACCTAATTTGTTGAATAATGTTCACATCTCCGCTGATATGACCTAATGCCAAATATTTAATTTCAATTCTCCAAAATGTTTTCAGTCGTCTTTTTTCCCATAAAATTGTCTAATTTGTTTGTGAAAACAAGTCTGAGACAATTTCCAGCACGAATGGAAATTACATTTACCTTTTTGGTCACATATTCAAGTAAATTCTCATCTTTGTTTTAAAAAAAACTGTTCTTCTGAAGTTGCCAGCCCATAAAATGGAGAGAGAAGGGGGGGTAACTGTATCCCTAAGCTTCTTAAACAAATGCAACTTTAGTAAGAATCTTTTTTTCAAACAAAAAAAGGAATTAGAGACTTCCCACATATCAAATACCTAATTTGCCATTACACAGTGTCAACAACTCTAAATTCAACTTGTATTTAGGAAAAATTAAAATCCCAGAATTAATGGGAAGCCTAAAAAATCCCAGAATCAACAGGAAGCCCAATAAAACCTAAACACAATCTTCTCATAGCCTGCACACGTCAAAATGCCACTGACCAGGATATGACATAAGATGAAAACATGCTGGTGACAACATCAAGCATCTCAATGCGTTTTCTTATTGCCGAACCTCAATGAATTAGTTCTCAGATAATCTATGACAATGAGACAGAACTATCACTAAATAGAAACTGTATATAGATAGAACAAATTGTCTTCATAAGGGTAGTTACCAGAGAATGGTCCAAACTGTACCATACGATTTTGTCATCTGCAGCACCAGAGATACCCCCACTGTTTGACTGATCTATGCACAGGCTCAGAACTGCACAGTGAACGAAGAATTGACCAAATCTCATTGTAAATATATTAATGAAATAGAAGCAGAATATACGAACAAAAAAGTGTATAGGATTGTCACCAGGCTCTGAATGGAACTTTACAGAAGTCATTGGAATCTGAGGATTACGTATGTCCCACCACAGCATTGATCCATCCTCGTAACTGCAACAAGCATCTTAGAAGCAATGAGGTAAATCGTAGTCTTTTAAACCAGAAAAAAAAAATTTCATTTGACAATCAATAGATAATAAGAAAGAAACACAAATTTCCAAATTTCTTTTCAATGTTTACAGGATATGTCAAGCATCTCCATTCTCTGCTGCAATTTATCCTGCACCTCACTCATCTTGATGAAGGATATAAAAGCAACAAGATAAACATCAGCGCAAAAGTTCAAGAGAGGGTAGTCAAACGTCCTATTACACAGACCACATTCAAATACAGGACAGACTCGTTAAAATAAACTTTTGCGTTTACAAAATTGTCAAGATACCCCAAGAGAAAAAATTACAATTACCAGAATTCATAGGCTGTTCATCTCTCAACAAATATGTGCATTAAAAGAATCAGAAAATTGGTCCAGACAATAACATGGTTCTCAAAGAGAATGAGGACATTACCCAGCCAAAACATTGAGGAACCCCTGTGAGCCAGATGGTATAGAGGCTTGAATTGCCATGCACATACCTGCCAAGAAACAATAAATTGTACTTCAACGATAATAAAAATATTTAAAAAAAACGAATCACGCGTAAACAGAAATAACCAAAAACTAGTCTAATTACTCTCAGAGTTATAATGAAACTCTTAAGTAGACAAATGAACACTGAATCTTAGATATTCGAGCAACTATATGAACCAGGACCTAACATAGTATTGTTGCGACAAGCAACCTCATGACAACATTGCAGGTAAGATGTTCTTGCCAAAAGAAAAAGGCGCCGGCTGATTGGCCAAGTATTTAGCATCTTAAAATGTAGCAAACATGCACTATTATGTTCCACAGGAAGTCAGACAAAACAAACACATAGTTCCCTCATGTGTGACAGACTGTGTCAATTGTCAAAGAACAATTTGAGCAGCACATAACAGAGAGTAAAATATAAGAATATCTCCCATGTGCTTTTGACAGTGAGATTACGCGACAGTCAACTTCCAGTTCGTAATAATTATGCCACATGATTAGGACGGTCAACCGATAATAAAGTTTCCAGCTAATCAGACAAATAACTGCCAGTCAGTAATAATTATATCAAACGATTTCCTCACAACTGTATGCCTTCTTTACTACTTGACTTGGATGTGATAGTAGTAACTCAAAAAACAGCTTCATGGATGGAAAAGAAATACAGATGTATTAACATGAATATTGTCAAATAGCATTTCGTGAACATTCAAGTAAAGCGAACATATGCATCAATTGCCAGCTATTCTAAGGAATTCATAATTTAGACAAACTTGGTCGGCAAAAAAATTCAAGAAGCAGTTACACAATAACATAACATGAGCATGCGAGAGTCTCCCAAAAGAAAAGACAGACGTAAGAATACCTCTTTCTTTAGTTGAGACCCCTTGGCAGGCTCCAAGATTGTTCGGAGGTAGTTGAACTGACCTTTGATTATTTCTAAGATCCCAAATTTCGACCTGCTCGTTTCACATGAGTAAAAAACCAATAAGAAGAGTGCAACACAATTGCAGAAATTTGACATAGTTTACAAAATCAGTGGAAAAGAACCTGTGAAGTCTGCTCCCCTGCTATAGCTACGTAGATGGGACCTTTAGCACATAAAACCTTTGTCAGTAACCATAGAGGTCAACTTCATCCCTATGGTAAATTATGTGCAGCCGAAAAGTTATCTATCCACAACAACTGCTAAACCTCCACAAGAGAAACTAAAGGACAATAAGAAGAGCAACAGATGGTACTATGGGTCCATGCATAAAGAACCGCGTGACACTTGGAAAATTACAGTTGCAAGATCACCTTATCATGATGCATAGAGAATAAATGAACTCCATTAACATGCTCTCTCTGACTCGCATTATATCAGACTAGGAGTCAAAGCCACTGCTCAGACTAACAGCTCAAGTAAAATGCACACATGTTATTATCAGTATGCTTCATTAAAAAAAGTACAGCACTTTGCTATTTTTTTGTAAGTTATGACTAAGAGCAAACATGTATATTCCTCCCAATCCCAGCCAAAAAAAAAAAGACTGATAACAATCTCACAGCAAAAACATGCCCTCGATGACGGACAGCTAACTCTTCGACTAATAATTTTTTATGAGAAAAATCTATAGTGCTTTGATGCATATTTTTACACATAGGATGAATCTGAATTCAGGCATTTTCATTTGAGAAAAGAAACTTGTGTAAGGCACGGGCTTGATTGTAGTAAATCTATGTATTTCCTGGAAATGTAACTGAACAAACCTTCAGAGGCATGGGAACACTCTGCTTTACTTCCCTCAACTCGTCCTCCAATGCCGTTTCCGGTTTCTGAATTGGAAGTTTCTCCAACTCCCACATCTTGGAAACGTGTAGACTCTTCAGCAGGCCTTACACAAGCAGAAGCCTTCTTCACCAAGGAAAGCTTGCAAAAGTGATAACAGTTTGCCTTGATGGTCAGCAGGGGATTTCTGCCACAAGCAAGAAAATGTAACTAAGTCTGAATATGTTGCTGAAGAGAAGAGGAACAGGTGTTAGTACAAACAAGGATTCTAACTATATGCTAAATCTTGCCAGCAAAATGATGTGCCAGTACAAGTGATTGATTCCTCGAAGCCTGGGTTCAAAGAAACAGTCTCCATCTAAATGGCTAAAGAAGGTTTACTGCATCACTTAGCAAGCATTTTAGCATACACTCTCAGTACGTATGGCATTTATCTACACTATCAAATATCTGAGGCATAACCATCTCCATGACGATTGCCCCTTCATCCAATTCCAATGTGATGTCAAGCACAATATGTCCGCCCTCATGGTAACTCTCTTCTCGCACACTAGCACAAGGACCACCTCAACTTAGAATCAGTTATTTACAAGACAAAAATCCAGCAACATTTCAATGATGAAAGCATGCATAACGGATACCCAATACCTGGATAGGCCACCATCTTCAATGTCCCAGCACTTAACTGTCCCATCCCTTCCCTGGCTACAATCTCAACAAGACAATCATAACCCAACAATCACCTCAGACGACAAAGATACAAAATTGATGCATCTGCAAAAAGGAAAAAGGGGAAACCTGAGAATCTTATCAGCTCCAAGAACAGGGCTAGTAGCGACGCAGATGATCCCGTGAGCCGCACTGTGCACCCTGCAATCCATTTACAGAAAACAACTACATACGCTTAAAAACAAAAATTTTACAACTGAAACTTTTCATGGAAAACTACAAGCGCAAAGTATTTTTCAAAAAAAAAAAGGAAACTTTGAGGAAGCAAAGCACCGACCAAGAAGACGAAACAGTCCGTCGCTGAGTGGTGTCCCAAATCCGCAATTCGCCGTCCGAAGCACTGCGACATCAAAAAGCCCGTGGAGGGTATGAAGAACTCCAAGAGGGGGCATTTTCGCGGCGGGGATATGAACGGAGAACCGGGAAGAAGAAGAAATGGGATATGAGGAGTTTACCCAGTGAAGAGTAAGGGGCGAGAGAAGTGGAAGCAAGCGTCCGTGACCGAGGCGCGATGACCGCGCAGCACCGCGACGGGATCGGGGGGAGGCCGCTTACTCATCGAGGGCGCGGCGGCTGCAGCGGCCGCGGGCTATCGTCGCTGTCGGAAGAGATCGCCGGCGCTGCTCGGTGAACGATCAGCTTGCTGAGCGAAGAGAAACTTCCTCGGCCTCTCTCTCTCTCTCACTCACGTTCCTCCTTTTGTGCCGCCCCCCTTGGCTCTCCGGCAGCCGCGCCTGGCGCCCCGTCGTCGCCGGCCTGCGTCCCCCGACCAAGAAATCACGCACGGCCGACGTCCCCCGCTCTGCTCTGCCCTGCCTCGTGCCTTCGCTGTCCTCTGCAGCGAGCGTGAAGGACAGTGAAGAAGGGGGAGAAAAGCAAAGGAGAAGAGGCCGGGCCCGGAAAGAAGGCTGGGCCGGATTGGACCGGTCCAATCGAACCGGGTCGAACCGGTCCGAGTATTTTAACAATTTTTAATTTTTTTTAATTTTCAGTTGATTAAATTTTTTGTTAGAAAGCCGTATTACTATTTGCTATTATATATTTTTTATAGGAAAAATGACGCAAACAATCCTTGAACTTTGGCTCAATGTGCAATTTGATCAATGAACTTTTTATTTGTTCAATGTAGTCCCTAAATTTTAGGCTAATATTCAATATTGTCCCTGAACCTTTATTTTGTTTAATGTCATCCATGAACTTTTGGTGCATATTTAATTCAGTTTCTAAATTATATTAAAATGTTCAATGCAATCATTTCCATTAATTCAAGTTGAGGGAATGCATTAAACATTTTCATATAGTTCGGGAACTGAATTGAATATGTACCAAAAGTTCAGGGATGACATTGAACAAAATAAAAGCTCAGGGATTACATTGAACAGTAGTCTAAAGTTCATGGATTATATTGAACAAATTAAAAGTTTATGGACTAAATTGCACATTAGGTCAAAATTCAGAGATTATTTGTGTCATTATCCATTTTTTATACTTTCATAAGGAAAAAACAACCTACTGGACCGGAAAAATTAGGAGTCAATGCACATAAAATATTTAAGATAGGCAAATATAATACACCTTACTTTCCTAGGTACACTCTCTCTAAACGAGCAATTTTTCATTCACGCAGTCATTTGCGTATAGTGAAAATTATCAAAAAAAAGTCTTAAACTTATCGTTCTTGTGCCGATTCAGTCCTAGGTTTTTCAAATTAATCACTTTAGCCATTTAGACAATTTGACAATTTAGTTATTATGGCCAATTTTGATCAGAAATCACTAACGCATACGATGACCATCTCACATGGCACGGCTAACACTTACGTGGACAATTTTTACAATTGTATAATTTTTTTATTAAATCTCATCTCTCTTATTTTTTTTTCTTTTTTCCTTTTCTTTCCTTCTTCTTCTGTCAGCGCTGGGCTTTAGCTATGGCCAGCAAGGGCAACCTCGCCAGTGTGGCGACCTCCTGAGGAGTGTGTGGGAAAAAATGAATTTAGAGGCAATGCCGAAGGCAGACTGGTGATCCCCAAATGGCTCAAATTCTCTCAAATCATTACCTCATGCGACATTGTAAAATTCAATTGGAATTAATCTATCTATGAAGTTCAATACAACTAGGAGCCAACACTGGCTTAACAAAGTTTGGATAGAAATCAAGTAAGGTACGACTAACTTCCTACACAACTAGAAATCTTAGGTTAGGGACTTGATTACATTAATTGTCTAACTAATGCCATTTTGGTATCCTGACTTGATTGGTTTATTACCTAAATGATTTAGACGATCTTTGACCATTTTATTAACATATGCCACTAAACGATATCCATGCATGAGTATGCAATCAAGCAAAAGTACACAATCACAACCAATGCGATAAAAGTGAAGTGCAGGAAAGAAACTCCACGAAGCGCGTGGTATAGCCTCAGGACAGCAACCGTGGTAGGAAAAGGGCGCAGAGCAGGGTAATGCCCTTTTCCTACCCTTTTCCCCAACGATAAAGGATGTGTATCAGTGAAATGATGAGTGATCCGGCAAGAGTCAGCCTCGCTCGAAGCTGAGCAAGCCTAATGAGTTCACCTTGCCTGTGGTAGTTGCCGGTCATCATCGAGTTGCTGAGGAAGAGGGAAAAAGAAAAAGATAAGATAAAATAAAGAAGAATAAGGAATTATAAAAAAAATTAAAAAATGCCCACGTTAATTGGTTGTGATGTATAGGACGGCCAACATTTTATGACTGAATCGGTATAAGTGTAATAGATTTATGTCTTTTTATTTTTTGTTAATATTCCTCTTGCACAAATCCGCTTAAATTTTTGAGTGGTGATTTCAAGGTAATTTACACGACAAAAACTTCATGGAGAGTCGTGAAGAAAGAGAAAAACAATAGTAAAATCTTCGTGAATAACAAGTATTGAGAAATTTTATTGCTTTATTCATAGTGACTAGGAGCATTTCACATTATTACAGCTGGCAATTTGAGGAAGATGACGTCATTTCATGTTGATTAAGAGATCTTACATTGGTATGGAAGTCTTTGATGCTATGATATTGAATGCCTTAAACTTAAAAGTTCAAGATAAATATGTCACAATGAGTATAATTTAGGGCTTTAGTGGCTATTTCCCTTAAACTAATTGAAAGTTTAGGAATAACACTGATCATTTGATAAAAGTTAAGCAGCCTAATTGAACCAATTGAAAATTTGGAGACAACATTGTACACGGAATAAAAAAGTTCGAGAACTATGAGTGTCATTATCCCTCTTGAGAGAGAGAGAGAGAGAGAGAGAGAGAGAGAGGCTTCTTCAATAGATGAGATTGGACATAGGCCACTCTGGACATTGTTGGACTTTTTCTAGCCCACGTGACAATTGGGTTAGGTGGGTTATTGATCTGGGTTGGCAGTCGAAGGCACGACGTGGGACAGGTGCAAATTGGGGATCTCTTTGAATTGTTACTTGTTAGCACAAAAAGAAAGGGGAAAAATGTTGACTATACTTAGGTAATATTAATATACTTTCTATATTCATATTATCTCAAATTATCATCAACCACTTCACATTAGGGAACATATATATTTTTAGCTAATTCATATTTTTTACTGATGTTTAGTCTGGCCTATAGCATGTACTCTCATACTTTGTCGGACCTAATGGGATTTGTTTGCTCGGCAAATCTTTCTTTTAGGATGTATGGAAATTCGAAGGGCTTCGACATCTTCAAAGCACGCATCTCTTACAAGAAAATCTATCCTTTTTCTCTTACAAATCCCTCCTCCCGTCACGTGCGAGGGAGTGTCAGTGGGAAACCACGTTATAGAATGGATGGAGCATAAATCGGTTAATATTCCTAATTAACTTTTACTCATTGGTTTAATTGACTCGAACTTAAAACTTTCTCTTGATGATTTCCTTGATGCTAGGTATCGGGCTTTTTCTGTGCCGTTGTAATAAATGGTATCAAAGTATATCGGTGCTTAATGAATATTTCAATGAAAGAATGTTGGAATTGATGTGGTTGCCACATGACAATTGTCGTCATGGTGTGTTTGGTGGAACAGATACCATGGGCGAAGGTGAAGGTGCGTGTCATGTTGCGGCGATGTATAGGTTTAGAATGCTCATCAATGAAGTTAAATTTAGATTTGTTGGTGCACAAGGTATACCAAAATTAAAGGGAAGCTCACTTAATATAGGAGTCTCACGTGCGAGGGAGATTATTAAAATACACGTGCGAAACTCTCAACAATAGCTAAATCTCAAATCCTCCTTAGTGCGATTCGGTCAAGGTTTTCGATGGGTGGAAGGTATCAAATATATGTTGCGTGTGCCAACAACACATTAGACCAAATGCACGTAACAACTATGTGAGCGACACCTTCGGTGTGAACAAACAAGAATTGGACAAAGTGATGTTGTGCTTACGAATCGGACAAAGTGATGTTGTGCTTACGAATCCAGCCAAATCACAATGCTTATCCACAGGTGAATTTGAAGTGCTAACTGCTAATTAATTCTCAAGATGTGGAAACCCTCTGGACCGAACCCTAATGAACAGCCACTTCTTTTAACTTTTAAGTTGAAATTTGGCCATAAAAGTTATCTTAAAGGTTTCGTTTATTTGAAGGAAAACTATTTTTCAGGAAATTATTTTTTTACTTTTCGGTATTTGGACAACAGAAAATATTCCCTAAACCACCAAATAAATGAATTCCGTGGAAAATATTTTCTTCTATTGCGAAATTTTCAGCAAAACAAACGCACTCTGAGTGTCAACTGAATACTTAATTAATCCACCAAATCAAGCGGGTCATATGTGATTAGGTGAGAACTTGTAATGTAATCAATTTGGACGCACGTAAGTGGCATTTTCTTTCGTGGAAGTAGGCAACATCTTCATCTGTACATTCCTTTTGTTTTTAACCCTTGATTTGGCTCTTTTTGTGTGAGATGAATTTGGCGGCGAGATCATGATTTAAATAATATTAGTAGGAAGATCCAAGACTCTCTTGTATTCGAACGTTTGGTTTTTAATGATGAACGAGTAAAAGGGTGGGATCCCAGCATCTTGGGGATCTAAGAGAAACTTGCCACGTGGATGAATCGGAAGCCAGACAAATGGACAAATAAACAAGTATGATTTCGGCTCTTTCGGAACAAAACAAAACATATAATATCGTTTTGGAGAGATAGAATAAACCAAATTGGAATACGGGTTGAATCCAAGAAGGAATTATACCTTATGGAGATGACCCTTTGGTTTACATGAAGACCGGGTAAAAGCCGTGACCCATAAAATTCTAGAGCTCAGACGAATTTCTTCTCACCTATTAGCTTTAAGCAAGCCGACTTCGAATCTTCATGGCTTTTGATGTTTTGCTTTACACGAAGACTCGATAAAGCTTGGAGATAGGTTGGCTCAAGAATTCTTTTACGTCGATGACAAATTGTTGAAAGTTATCTCTCAATATTAAATTAGAAAATAATAAATTAAATATTAGATGAAGAAATGCAATCGCTTTCATTTTTCACCTAGCCATTATTGATCCAAAATATCGCGGAAAAGTTTTAGTATACTTTCTTACGATAAATGACATCAAATAACCATCCAAGAGTTGGGAATGGGAAAAGGGGTTCGTCTCCACTTGCTTAGCCCGTCTCTCACCCTACTTGACAAATAGTTGGACGCCCGTCACGTGACAAACAAAAATAGAGAAAATTATCAAAAAGTTATAAATCTATTATATTCGTGCCTCCAAATATGTTCAACCTCATTCTGTCTTACACTTACTTCACCTAATTTACTTGATTGAAGGGAGGGAGGGAGGTATGACACGATATCTGTATGGCAATGGGAGATGGGATGTAGCCGTTTGAGACAAGAGGAGATGCGTGGTAGAGTGGGGATACGTTGCACCCATGTAACGGTGCATAGGCAATGGGAATTGGAGCATGGAGACTAGAGTTGATCACTAGTCAGGTGCTTATCGAACGGGCTTTATTAGGATGTGCTTCATACTCTCCATCAACAAGAAGGCGCGGGGTCCCGCTCTCCTATGAGCAGGTGGAGGTCATGGGATAGCTTCCTCAAATCACTAGAGAGCTTTTATAGTTTTGACTCATTTTTTATTGGTAATTTGGCTTAGACCACCACATACATACATACATACATACATACATACATACATACATACATACATACATGCATGCATGCATGCATGCATGCATGCATGCATGCATACATAAAATCTCTTTATCTTGTAATAGAAAATTATGATAGAGAGGTGAGAGGTACTAATTATGGCGGAATCCTATGCTGGATGTAACCCAATTTTAAAGGTGAATCAAGATAAAATCTTGTGTCTTGATTTTTTTTTGTCACATGTACTTTCTATTTCATTGTGTTTGTGTGTCTAACCCTAATAGTTTTAAGATCAGGTCTACAATTTGTTACCAAAACCCTAATAGTCATCAAAGTTTTTTATACAAATTTTCGAGCTAGGTCAGCCTAGCTTGGCGAGAGGATTATCTAATAGATGCATTTTGACTCCACCCAAAAGGACATTTGATCTACATCGAGCTAATTTCATTAAAAATCCCAAACTTTATGTTTTGTCTTAAATTTACCTAAACTTTTTTCTTTCTTATAAAAAGTCACAAACTTTCATTTTATACCCAAATCTATCATCTATTATTTTTCCATCTAATTATACCCTTATAGCCCGATGTGTCATCTATTTGTCTTTTTTTACATGTCAGCTTTGTTGAATTTCTTTTTTTTTTCTACTTTTTCCCTTTACCACCGCCATGGACAACCTGTGTGAACGACACTATTCATCGTCTTCTTCGCACAGACATGCTCGGCCACAGTTCACCGGCACTCACACATCGCCACCCAGAACTCTGATGCCACACTACGACCTCCGACAACCCCTCCACGATTGTGGGCAGTCGTCGGAATCATCTCAGGCAGTCTCAGCCAAGACCCCTATTACTGGTTCCAGTTTTTCAAGCTTTAATTTTATTGGACATTACGTTTGCTTAGTCATCCCCGAAGCTTTATAGATGCATTTTTTGCCCGGACGACGACATAATGAGCCCAAGCTCTTCTCTCTCTCTCTCTCTCTCTCTCTCTCTCACTCTGTGCTCTATGGTCAGCCTCCATTAATGGAGGTTGCCACCTGCAATTGAGGCATGCGACCTCACATTTGAGTTAATCTCTCCTCTTGAGCTGAATAAAACGGAACCAAGACTCAGTTTCGCGCATTCCTTTGAGCTCCAACTCACATATTCACTTCAAAATCGAATCATTTTGGTCTCAAAACCCTTGATTTCGACCATTTTCAATCCTTAGAACTCTCAGAACTTGAACTTATTTTTTGTAAGTCTCACTAAAATGCACCAAGACCCATCATCACTATTTCAACCCACGACGAGTCCTCAATTCCCAAAGCAAGAACATCTAAAATGCCCTCTCTATGATTCCACCAGCACCAAGTTCTACTACTACAACAACTCCAACCTCTTTTAGTTGCGCCACTTTTGCAATAGCTGATGTGGCTACGAGACGGCTGGCGATGCCCTCCACAACTTCCTCGTCAAACGCGGCATCCTAAAGGCCACCGGTTGATCTCATAGCTGGGTTGATGGTGGTTTGTTATGGCAGAAGTGCAAGGATAAGAAAAAAGGAAAAAAATGAAAAAAAAATTAATTTGGAAGATTAAAATGACGTGGAACTGACTAGTCAAATTCTAAGGGTATAATTGGACAAAAAATAGCAGAGGGCAGATTTGGGAAGAAAGTGGAAGTTTGTGATTTTTTATTAGACAAAAAATAGTTTAGGGTAGAATTGGGACAATACCCATAGTTTGGGGTTTTAATGGAATTACGTCGATCTGCATCATAGCCCATTTTTAAAATAGTGGACTTTCTTCTAATTAAACAACTAGTGACGCAGATACATGTAAGGGGGACAATGTGCTAGGAATTCTATATATGTTGCTTAAGTTGTCATTGGACGTAGGAAAATTGGAAAATCTGAACTCGGGAAACACCTAGCAGTCACGTAATCTGTCTTATCTAAAAAGTTTTGGTACGAATTGTCCTAAGAATGCGTTAGCATCTCAGATACTCTCTTTTAATAATATTGCCCTTAATAACTTTTAATATATCTTTCTTGACATCAGGTGACCACATAAGGACAAGCATAAAAAAATTCAAAAAAAAAAAGAACAATAGAGAACGAGGAAATTGTTATCAATTCATTAAATGTGCTAGAAATCCTAAAACTTGTTCACAAAAGTGCAAATTGAGTCAATTAAAATCTCGATCAAGTTGATGCAATAAAGTCCTTCCTTAACCCCATCTAACTTGACAAACAAAAAATACCAACAAGTTTTAGGACTTGATTGCATAAATTTGATAAATTTTAAGACTTTGATTGGCTCGATTGTATTTTCGTAACAAGTTTTAGGATTTTTAGCGCATTTATTCCTATATAAATACAGTCTAAATGGGTGCAAAATTAAGCAATTTTGAGTGTAGGATAGTGCATGAACAAGTCAATGAAGTAATAGCTCTTAGGCATGAGCATCTGATCGATGGAGACGACATAGATTTGTTAGCATCTTGGTTTTGGACTTAAGTTTGGCCGGTCGAGAGATGACTGCCGTAGCAAAATGAACCACCAACTCTTATTTTTATCAGGTCGGTGTTGAAAACCTGTTTAAAAATGCCCTAACTTTGATGGTGACCACAAAATTCTCTGCCGGAAAGAAAATTGTAATAATAATAATAATAATAATAATGGTAATTTCACATGTGATAAATATAAAATTTTCAAGAACAGATAATGAATGTAATAAAAAAATAAATTATCTTACTAAGTTAATGACGAGAATAGGCACGTTAGATGAACAGGATCAAAATTCATGGAACATCTTACTAAATCGAATATAATGAGTCAAGATAAGACGCGAGTTAAATAACCGAGAGCTTGCTGGCGTAGAACGAGACGCCGAACCTATTCTGCATGCCGGACCTGCTATGCATTTTCCAAATCACTAGGTCAATTGCACTGAGCTCGCAACGCGACATGCTCGACGATGACACGGCATTTTGTCAACTGGAGTGCTTGCAATGACCTCGACATGGTAGCGGCATTCCATGCTTTCTGTTTCGCCAACCACGGATGATTGTGTCACCGGAGCACTGTACTAATCACACCGGTTGTGGCAATGCCCGAACGGTGCATTCCCGAAGCGGGTGAACGCAGGCGATGGGCGAGGAACACGTTTAACACTTGAGCAGTCAATTCGAGTTAGATATGCAAGATTCATTTTGCCGATTTTTAGGCTAGAACACGGGTCCGTAGGTTGTTCACGTGGCCATGCGAATGATGTTGGGGGATTGCGTGGCCAATCGATTTGGGACTCTCTCTCTCTCTCCTTCTTTTCTGCCTCGTTTTTCGACTGTGCATTCTGAACTGCTAACCGCCTCTTATTGAAACCGGCAATTGACTTTGGACGGCGAAGGGAGGGACACGTGGCGGGGCTCGGCGTCTCTCGATCCTCGTGCATGAACTGAATATACCAGATTCGTTCGGCTATTATTATTATTATTATTATTATTCTTTATTTGTTTATTTTTCTTTCTCACCAATAAATGTTCGTGATCAACGTCTTTATGCGAGAGAACAGATGGAAAAAGTTGAGAAAAAAAAATCCAAGAGTATACCCGTGATACGTTCATTTTAAACTTTTTTGCTAACATCAAAAGGAAAAATTAGGCTTGCTATGATACATTTATCATAAACTTTTTGTTATGACATAAAAAATCTCAAACTTGTACTTATGTGATACATTTATTCTCCGTCAATAGTTCGTTAGATGATTTTTAGTCAAAACAATGTCGTTAACATGATTCGCTTTCTGGCGTCTATATAGGCAGATTTTTAACGATGCTCACTGACAGAACTTTGACAGGGATAAATATGTCACATAGATATAAGTTTGGGATTTTTGGCGTCACTGAAAAAAAGTTTATGATAAATATGTCACACCGAGCAAAGTTTTATGGTTTTTGGAGACTTTTGCCAAAAATAATGTGCTTGCATCAATGATATTCACATAGTATGTCATGTCTCAACAACACTTCAGTCGATTTCGAATTATTGATATTGCTACTTAGAATATTCTGCAAAGTTTTATTAAGAGAACCGGAACTGAAACTGAAGTAGCAACTTAACCATCAAAGTCCAAGGTCCAAGTTGATTGGGGGCCTAAGGGATTTTTAGTTCAAAAGAGCTAGAGATAATTTGTTCAAATCCCGTTTTTTGCGAGACCTCTATGCTCGTGTTAGTAATAATCAAATTTAGAACTAGCTTATGAATATCCTGTTGATAGCCAAAGTTATCACAGATTACAATGAGAAGCGATTGTATACATTCATATAGGCAATCTCATATCAATAAATGGTATAACCTATACTATACCTCAAGAAAACCTAAATGTATTTCCTTGAATTTTCTAAAGTTTCATTGAATTTATTCCCCTATGAAGTGTAACTTTTCTTTCCGCCTTAAATTAAGGATCATTGTCTAAAAGATATAGATGACACTTTAGTCTTTAACCAACAAAAAAAAAATGTAGATTGTGCACACGTAGGAAAACAAAAGCAGATTCGGATAACAAAGACATCGTCACTTATACTTATCCGGAAATAGACTTAAATAAAGTTACACTAATGCATCGATCCGGCCCGATTTGCTCATTCGAGCTATGTCCGGTTATGAACTGTATTCTTGCCACATGACACACCTCATCACTCCAACATTTGGAGCAAGATTAATTTATCAAAGCATATAAAAAAAAAGAATGTTATCCCTTGACTCTTAAAAAAGAAAGCAAAAATCAAAAAGCAAAAAATAAAAGAAAGGAAGAGGAAGGAAAAGCGGAAGTCGCATCAGACCTTACAGGCCAAAGCCACGCAGTGATTGGGACCATGCTGATGCAGATGCAACCATATTTCGTCCTGCCACCAAGTCAACTCTCTCTCCCCTTTTTGCAAGAAGAGTGACAAATCACATAACTTCATTTCTATCCACCAACTCTTTAGCCACACCCCCCCCCCCCCCCTATAAATACACACACCCTCTTCTGAATCTCTTCCATCGAACAACCGTCTCTCTTAAACTAATCCACCTATCATTCTCTATTTGGTTCTCAACTCCTTTTGAGTTTCTCATTTCGAGTCTCTTTCGTTTTGGCAAATTAGTTTTCTGCAAGTGCTGTCGCTTGCAGTGATGGGTTTAGCAGTGGAGAGCAACAATGGTCATGGAGTGGAGGAGAGCAAGTATCAGAGAGGAGTGAGGCACCTTTGTGAGGGAGGGATAGAAAGAGTTCCAAGGAAGTACGTGTTTCCGGTTTCGGAGAGGCCGGACTTGGATACGGAGAGGAGCAACGTTTGTTATGGCAGCAGCCAAACCCTCGAGCTTCCGGTCATCGACTTTGCTCGTCTTCAAGGCTCCAACAGATCCCAAGTTCTCAAGTGCCTCGCAAATGCTTGTGAAGAATATGGGTTTTTTCAGGTAATATATATGTCGAGCACGGCTCTGAACAGTCGAGACGTGCGCATCATTGACGCACAGATTGAGACACCACAGGGATCAACGCATACATATATACATATGTGTATAACTATGTAAAGAACGATACAATGGGTTGGTTCAATACATAATTAGTAGTCAAAGAAACCAACAAGAACGTCAAGGTTTACTGATCCTGGAGTAACTTTTTACACAAGCATTTAGTGGATCGCAAGGTTCTGATTACCATTAATTAGCTTCTTTTTTTTTTCCTGTACTTAGCTTTTTTAACTCATTGCGCACAAGTCATGCCATCACGGCATTTCAGATACACTACACCCAAACAAAATCAATTAACATTTCTCCTATCAATGTTAGATCGAACGCACATCAACTGACACATGTTAAGTGCTTAATCTTTGGATATGTGGATGCAGCTAGTGAACCATGGGATACCAAGTGAAGTAATCGAGGAAATGGGGAGTGTGGGAAGGAGATTCTTTGAGCTGCCAGATGAGGAGAGGTGCAAGTACATGACCCCAGATATGAGGTCCCCGGTCAGGTATGGCACCAGCTTCAACCAGAACACAGACCCATTCTTCTGCTGGAGAGACTTCCTCAAGCTCAGTTGCCACCCCTTACCACAACATCTCCCCTCTTGGCCCTCAAATCCTTCGGACCTAAGGTGATCATCTCTCTTTCTCCCTCTATCTCGACATCCACCCTGACCCAAAGAGCTTTACATGTCCTTTTGGCTATAGGCGGGCCTAGACAAAAAGTTAGGTCTGACCTTAAAGCTTGGGCTGGGCATGAATTGCCCTTATCACCTCTAGTCACTATTGTACTATTGCACAGACCCGTTCTGATAGATCATGGTAGTCATATTGCATAAGCCCACGATGGACTCTATCAAAAGAAGCAATGGAACGACACATGTTCTTATGGTCCGTCGTGTCAACAGCTGAACTGAGTTTTATGTACAAAAGTTTCCAATGAACAGCTGAAAATGGATCTTTCAATCTTGTTCTAGGAGGCATATTGTAGCTTGGTTGGATAACCATGGCCCTTATCAATAATGGAACAGTTCATTCTAATCAACTCTATTAATTACGTTGTATTGAAGTTGTTTTTGTGGCGAACCATCACAATTTACTCGTTTTGTTCTACTTTATACAAATTAATTAGATAGCATTCATAGAATTGCAACAGTTACTGTACGCTGGTATATATGTTATTCCCTGTCAAGTAAGTGAGATGGACCCTGACGTTTTGATCTCTTAATGTGCTTGAAACAGGGAAGTAGCTGCTAACTACTCCACGAAGACCAAGTTCTTGTACTTAAAGCTCATGGAGGCTATTCTGGAGAGTCTCGGGGTGAAGGAAACAGCACCAAAACTTATGGAAGATCACGAAAGTGACCGGATGGCAAAAGATTTAGAGAATGGGACCCAAATAGTCATGGTGAATTGCTACCCGGCGTGCCCCGAACCCAATCTCACGCTTGGCATGCCGCCGCATTCAGACTATGGCATGCTCACGCTCCTTCTTCAGGACGAGTCAGTCCAGGGTCTTCAGATTCACCATGGAGGGAGATGGGTGAATGTGGAGCCACTCCCCAACTCATTTGTTGTCAATGTTGGTGACCATCTTGAGGTTGGTTCATTGCTTTCAACCCTCCAAAACAAATTTTCGGTTTATAATTAAATGAGTTAGGGAAACGATATATCTTTTTTTATTGCAATAGGATTCAAAAGTTCCTATAGGTTTAATTGATACTTACAAAGGGTTTCTTATGAATTGTGGCAGATATTCAGCAATGGGAAATTCAAGAGCGTGCTTCATAGGGTTCTGGTGAACCCTTCGTCGACCCGAATCTCGATTGCTTCACTGCACAGCCTATCCTTTGACAGCACAGTCCGGCCATCGCCAAAGCTGATCGACGAAGCCAATCCGAGGCGCTACAAGGACACCGACTTTGCCAGTTTTCTTCACTACATTTCATCCGTTGGACACAAGGACAAGAATTTCTTAGACACCAGGAAATTGACCTAACCATGCATATTAATCACCCAGGAAATCCTTGGTGATTTTGAAAATTTGTAGTTGCAAATTGAGCAATTATTAGCAGAAAATGGGAATTGAATTCCCTTTCTATCGTTAGTTGCATCACATATGATGATAAAATAGATTATTTTGCCAACTCGTATGTTGCAAACTTCATGGTTGGCGTTTGGTCGTCGCAAGGTCAATCATCAAGTTGGGTTGTTTAGACGACCTCTAAAAGCATACCCGTCCAAAAAAAGTAGAAAACTTGGGAGATAATTACAGGACAAATCTAAATATTGGCCATAATAGTGTAATGAGTCCTCACAAAAAGTTTCTTTTCATGCCTTTTATATGTAAAAATTTGCAACTTGGATGCACGTTAAGCCGTTCCGTTAACTCTTATCATCTTTAAGTCGATGGGAAATGCCACGTGACAACTTTTATTATCTTTTCAGTCCTACATGATTGTTAATAAGAAAATGCCACGCAGATTTTTTTGCGTACACAACGGTCTTCCACCATTTCTGTTCCCTATAGACCCTTTCTTGAAATGTTACATTAAAATCCTCCTCTTGTATACCCTCAATCACTTACTGGTACCTGGGCTTTCACAAATCATTTGACAACTTATTGTAAACTGGTGGAGGCAACAATTTGTGATAGCAACAGAGATAATGGTGAATTTAGAAGAAAGCAAGTGAGACACCTTTGACAGAGAGAGAGAGGGATAGAGAGAATTCCAAGCAAGCACACGTTGCCGCATTCAGAGAGGCCAAATTCGGAAAGAGAGGGAAGTGGTTGGGTGGCCAACCTCTCGAGCATCCAGTCGCTGACTTTGCTCTTCTTCAAGGCTCCATACAGATCTCAGGTTCTCAATTCCAGATACATTGTAGCGACCACTTATGATTTAAAGGCATAGAGCCCTTCTCGTCTCCTTGTTAAGATGCCTTATATTCCACTCATCCTGCAACTTTGTGCCTAGGGAGGGCAGTTCGCGTTCGTTGTCGAGTTTGGGTTGTCAGTTCGTGTTGGGTTGTGTTTTGTCGAACATGACAAAAAATCATGTATTTTAAAAATTTGTGTCGATTGTCTAGCTTGCCAATGTCTGCTTTCATAAACGTGTTGAATTGTGCGAAAATATGCCGTCTCTGCTCGAGCAAATGCAGAGATACATTAGACAAAAACTGACGAGAGTCTTAATTAGATGTTCTTACTAGCCAATACGCACATGGCCTCATCTGTAAACTCTGGTCTAGGGTATACACAAACCATGTTTCTTTCCGAAGCATGATTAATTTAAGGTGTTAGAAATTCCTAGTGGAGTCCCAAGACATTGTCATGAACTATGTGTACTGTTGAGAAACGAGGAAGATGAAGACGTATTTTGGGGCAACTTTTTCATCTTTTTTTTTTCCTTCACTTTGTACATATATGCATTTATCATACAAAAAAGGAGAGAATAAACAAGATTACAGCGATTACACTTTCCTACTTAATCTCCGAGTATCCTTGATTGAATCAATTCAAATCAAGGTTAAAGATAAAATCGTATCTTTCACCAACACTCCCCCTCAAGTTGGTGCATAGATATCTTGGATGCCCAACTTGTCAAGTGAACCGTAAAAGATCCTACTCGATACAGCCTTCATTAGTATATCTGCCAGTTGATCTTCCGATTTTACATACGGAAACTGAACCACTTTGGTATCTAGGTTCTGCTTAATGAAATGACGATCTACCTCAATATATTTTGTACGATCATGCTAAACAGGATTATGAGATATATCGATGGCTGCCTTGTTGTCGCAAAACAACTTCATCTCGGACATAGGAGCATAACCGAGTTTTGTCATTAATCTCTTAAGCCATGGAAGTTCGCAAAGACCTTTGTGTATCCCCTTGAATTCTGCTTCCGCACTTGATAATGCTATAACATTTTGCTTCTTGCTCCTCCAAGTAACTAAGTTTCCTCTGACAAAAGTAAAATATCCTGAAGTTGACCTTCTATCAGATACACTCCTAGCCTAGTCAGCATTCGTAAACCCCTCAATTTCAAGGTGTCCATTCTTCAAAAAACGAATTCCTCTTCCTGGAGCTCCCTTCAAGTAGCGAAGTATTCTTATCACAGCATTTATATGATCTTCACTAAGGGCATGCATGAACTAACTAACAACACTCACAGCATCAGCAATATCAGGTCGAGTATGCGACAGATAAATTAATTTTCCCACCAACCTTTGATACCTTTCTTTGTTAGTTGGTATCTGATCTGGATACTCCCCAATGCATAACTGGAGTTTCTGTGGGCTTACAATCTAGCATCCCCACTTCCTCTAATAAGTCCAACATGTACTTCATTTGCGAGAGAAATATTCCACCTTTAGATCGTGCCACTTCTATTCCTAGGAAGTACTTCAGTCCCCTAGATTTTTCATCTCAAATTCTGAGGATAGTCTTTCTTAGAGTTTAGAGATTTCCTCTGAATCGTCCCCTGTAATAATCATATCATCAACATAGATAATCAATATAGTTATTTTTTCTTGACAACGCCTTAAGAATAATGTGTGATCTGCACCACTCTGAATGTACCCATATTTCTTCATTGCCACCCTAAACCGGCCAAATTAGGCACGAGGTGATTGTTTCAACCCATACAAAGATCGTTCTAGCTTGCAAACTAATCCAGGCCGTGAAGGAAAAGTGTACCCCGGTGGAATATTCATATAAATTTCTTCTTCCAGATTGCCATGAAGGAACGCATTCTTGACATCAAATTGATGCAGTAGCCAATCTAGATTTGCCACTGAAGACAGTAAGACCCGAACAGTGTTAAGTTTTGCGACAGGGAAAAACGTCTCCTAATAGTCTACCCCATATGTCTGCGAGTATCCCTTCGCTACTAGCTATGCTTTGTATCTCTCGACGGAACCATACCTTTTATACTTAACTGTAAAGACCCATTTGCACCCCACCGTCTTCTTCCCTTCAAGTAATTTCATCAACTTCCAAATCTTATTCTTTTGTAATACCTCCATTTCCTCCTCCATCACCTGAACCCACTTAAGGTCTTCCAAACCCTCTTGCATCCCACTCGGGATGTGAATTGAAGATATATTCAACACAAATGCCTTCAATGGTTCTGGTAGTCTCCTCATTGAAACATAGTTTGCAATAGGGTATTTGGATCTCTTCCCCCCAACATCAGGTGAGTATCGGTCGGGAGACTTGCCCCTATTATGTCTATCGGGTAACTTATATCCCACAGATATATCAGAATCATCAAGCAAACAAGATGTAGTAGTAGGGAAAATTACCTCAGGGATATTCTCAGGAGATGAGTCAGATTTGGGTGTTGAAGAGAGAGGGGGCTGTTCTTATATATTCGATTCTTGTACATCCATAACTGTTGGTTGTAGAGCTTGCTCATTGTCACCATTTTCCACTAGTTGTTTTTCATTTTCTGGCGACATTCTCGCCGGTTGTTACTCATTTTCAGGCTGCACCTTTTGCGCTTCCTTCTGTCCTCCAGACATGACACCACCAACTTGCCACCAATTCACACTTTCTTCCTCTATCTCCCCCTGAAAGGAAGAATTGGTGCTCGGATAGAAAAAATCTGACTCAACAAACGTGACATCCATTGTCACGTAGGTTCTTCTAGTAGCAAGATAATAGCAGCAATAACCCTTCTGATATGTATCATATCCCAAGAAAACACATCGAACCACACAGGGATTGAGTTTGGTTTGGTGAGTCTTTGAAATATGGACATAAGCAACACACTCGAATACTAGAGGGGAAATAAGCAAGACGGATGGTAAGGTAGCATGTGTAGACAGCACTTGCAGAGGTGTCTTGAAATCCAATACCTTGGGTGGCATTCGGTTTACAAGGTAAATAGCTATCACAACTGCATTGTCCCAAAAGCGTTTAGGAACATGACCTTTCGTGAGAAGGGCACAAGTGGTCTCTAAAATATGTCTATTTTTCCGCTCCGCTACTCCATTCTATTGTGGTGTCTGAGCACATGACGTCTTATGCAGTAGACCATGTTCCTGAAAATAGTCTTTAAGTTGCGCATTAACATACTCTCCACTATTATCACTTCTTAAAATTTGTAACTTTCCACCAAACTGTGTTTGCACCATTCTATGAAACACCCGAAAAACATTAGCCATTTTATCCTTATGTTTCAAGAAATAGAGCCAAGTCATTCTCATGCAATCATCCACAAATATAACAAATCAATGATATCTCGAAACTGCAGTAACAGGAGAAGCCCCCCAAACATCAGAATGGACTAAGGAAAACGCAACGCTACTCTTATTCAAACTGATTGGAAATGGCACACGATGGCTTTTGGCCAAAATACAAGTTTGCCATTGAAAAACTGAATCTGGTAAATTGGAAAATAATTCAGAAAGTAAATGTTTCATATAGACAAATGAAGGATGCCCCAATCGGCGATGCCATAGCAAGATTTGCTTCTCTTTGCTACTAGATAAGCCTCGCACTTGGTGCACCCTCCTAGAACTGAAGTCATCCAAATAATAGAGCCCCCCTTTTTAGTACCACGCCCAACCATCTCCTTCGTGAGAATATCCTAAAAAAAGACAAAATTATGGATACATCAAGATAACACAATTCAAATCTCTAGCCGCTTGCCCCACTAATATTAATTTTGTGGACAAAGATGGCGCAAGTAAAGTATTCGATAGTAATAAAGAAGAGGAAATAGCAACAGTTCCAACCCCGGTCACTCGATATACAATCACATTAGCATTTGAAATATTTTGCCGCCTAGGTTTAGTATAACCGACAAAATCATCTGTTATGAAGGTCATATGATCTGTTGAACCTGAGTTAATAATCCACTGACTATATTTATCTCGAGAATTACTAATGAAAGCATGACCATAATTACCTTCACTTCCAGTAGTTTATTCATTGTTTGATTCTACCTGTGGCATTAGTGATAGCTGAGCCTTCCCTGTAACAAGTGATGCCTTCCCTGTTTCACCATTCGTTGCAATCTCTACTTGTTTGCGTGCCTTCAGCTCCTTCCACCAATCAGGATACCCAGTCAATTTGAAACACGTCTCTTGGGTATGCTTCGCAATCCCATAATTAGAGTAGCCACCAACTGCTATTGAGGAAGGTTTGCTTCTCGATGCTCCACCCGGTCGACCTCCTCTTGTCAAACCACTCGGCTTTGTCATTTGTAATGCTGATATGTCCCGAGTTCGGTCGAAGATCTGCAGTCCTGTCTTACCTCCTTGAGACACCATAGCTGCAGACGGGTGTGTAGTATCTCCGTGTGCTAGCATCATACTTTGCCGTATGTCTTCCCGTCGGACACGAGCATAGGCCTGCTCAACTGTGGGAAAAGGCTGCATCTGAAGCACGTTCGCTCGAACTTTATCTAAGCGGTCATCCAACCCGTCAAGGTAGATATAGACTCGATCTTCCTGAATAGTTGAATTATATCGCTCGATATCAACAGGGCAAACCATCGGATTCGGGCAGTGAAAATCAATTTCTCTCCACAAACCTTGCAGGTTGTTGTAGTACGCCTCAATTGATCCTCCTCCTTGTCACATTCGAGCAACATGCCTCTTCAAGTCATAAACCTGAGAGGCATCCGTTCCATCAAAGAAAGTCATTGCAATTGTATCCCAGACAGATTTTGCTGTTGAGAAGTGAATGAAATTGCCAATCAACACCGGATCCATAGAGTTGATAAGCCATCCTTTCACAGTCGAGTCTTCTATTTTCCACCTCCGAAAGCCAAGATCTGTAGGCAGTGGCCGAGGAAGGTCTCCGTTGATATATCCCAGTTTGTCTTTGCCGGTGATGTATATCTTAACAACCTGAGACCACAATCCATAGTTGGCTCCATCCAATTTAATCGCAATTTGAGAAGAAACTAAATCATTCTGCGGTGTTGGTGATGGAGGAGAAGGGTTCGTCTGGTTCTGAGTGAGAATCTGAGTTAATTTGGCAATCAGATTCTCCAAAAGAGCTTCCATGGTTGAATTCCCTCCTGGTTCTGGTGGGGAATCATTGTTCTGGTAGAGTTCTAATCCGACATGGATCCAAGTTCAATCGCGCGTCAAAGATGAAGAAGATTGGGTAAGACACACGCCGGACGGCGCAATAAAGAAAGAAAGCGAGCCCAAAAAGTGAGACCGCCATAGTCGATGATTGACGTACAGTACCTCAAGGATGAAAACCTAGGGCTCTGGTACCATGTTGAGAAACGAGGACGATGAAAACGTATTTTGGGGCAATTTTTTCATCTTTTTTTTTCTCTTCCATCACTTTGTACATATATGCATTTATCATACAAAAAAGGAAAGAATAAACAAGATTACAACGATTACACTCTCCTACTTTATCTCCGAGTATCCTTGATTAAATCAATTCAAATCAAGGTTAAAGATAAAGTCGTATCTTTCTCCAACATACACAAAGCAAAAACGAAGTTGTTTTAAGATCATTCTTTATCAGGTATTCTGATTAAAAAAGGCAGTGATCTACAAAATCTGGTGATCCTTTTCACTTCTCAGCACAGGTAAACAACAGTTGATTACTCCAATAAATTGAAGTCCTTGTACTTGAACCTCATGGAGGCAATCCTATAGAGCCTAGGAGTGAAGGAAACACCGCCATGAAAAGTAACTTGAAGAAGATGAGGACGACATTTTAATGGAAGATTTAGAAAATTGGAATCAACTCTCGTGGTGAACTGCTGTCCCGAGTGCCCCGAGTCCAACCTCATGCTTGTTGTGTTGCCTTGCCCGGACTATAGGTTTCTCACACTCTTTTTTTCAGGATGAATTCGTTCAAGGTCTTCGGATTCAGCATGAAGGGAGATGGACAACTATGGAAGCACTCCCCAAATACCTCGGTGGTCACTGTTGGTGGCCATCTTGAGGCTAGTCTCTTAGTTTCCGTCCATGGTTATTGTCACAATACACCTGTAATCGTTTTATGCAATTTTACGATCAGCCTAGCGATACTTTAGTCCTAACGCATCAACACGGAATCGATTCATGCTGCTTCTTCGATTACTATTCGCATTCCATAAGAAGGAGATTCAACTTCAGAGGGTTTTGTGATTCCTTCAGTTAAGAATTGTGAATAAAGAGAAAAATAATATGCTATATATTCTCTAGTGATTAGTACACGAGCCTATTTATAGACTTTACATAACGACTATCTAAAGAAATAAATAAATGAAGATATGCACAATCAAAGAATAGTAAACAGAATCACAAAATATCACAAATATATATCTTTAACACCCCCATCGAATTCAAGATGATTTGAAAGATATCAACTTAAGTTTGGAGAATAGATCCAGAAAACGCCTAGGTGGATGTGTCTTGGTGAAGACATTGGCAATTTGCTCAGCGGAGAAAGTAGATACAAGTTAAATGGTGCCACGAAGAACATGATATCAGATGAAATGACAGTCTATTTCAATGTGCTTGGTGTGTTTATGAAAAATATCATTATGTGCAATTTGAACAGCACTCTGGTTGTCGCAATGAATTATCGTTCCACAATGATGACGTATTCCCATGTTTTCAAGTAGCCACCTTAACCATAATAACTCCGATATTGTCTCAGCAAGAGCTCGATATTCTGCTTCTGTACTAGAGCGAGCAACAGTGATTTGTTTTTTGCTACGCCACGAGATAAGTGAGTTGCCCAAAAAGAAACAGTAGCTTGTAGTGGAGTGACAATCTTAAGGGTCACCAGCCTAGTCAGCATCAGAATAAGCTGTCAACTCCAAGGTAGAGTTAGCAAAAAAATAAAGACCATGAAACAACCTACCCTTGACGTATAGAAGCATTCGAAGAACCGTAGCAAAATAAGTCGTACGAGGCGTGGTCATGTACTGACTAACAATATGAACAGCGTAAGTGATGTCAGGGCGTGTAACGGTGAGATATATGAGACTACCAACTAACTGTCGATAAAGTGTAGGATTCGGAAGAAGAGTTCCATCCTTGTCATTGAATTTTGCATTTGCCTCAATAGGTGTAGAAGAAATCTTGTTATCAGTGAGCCCAGCTCGAGAAATAATATCAGTGGCATATTTTTTTTGAGACAAACAATAACCAGAAGCATCAGATGCAACCTCCAAGCCTAGAAACTAGCTGAGTCGCCCAAGATCTTTCATTTCGAACTGTTTACTAAGATACTGCCAAAGTTTGATAATGCTGGTCTGATCATTGCCAATAATAACTATATCATCCATATATAAAAGTAGTATAATATACCCACGATGCGTGCGCCGAACAAAGAGAGCATGGTCATAAGAACTGGATTTAAAATCAAGAGATTCCATAATTGAGCTAAACTTGGAGTACCATGCACAGGGAGCTTGCTTCAATCCATACAATACTTGACGTAATTAGCACACTTTATTAGATGATTGAGAGTATCCAAAAGGAGGTACCATATAAACTTCCTCTATGAGATTGCCATTAAAAAATGCATTTATAATATTCATTTGAAATAGAGACCAACGTTTAACAACGGCAACAGCAAGAAGACTATGAACAAAAGTAAGACGAGCAACAGGGGCAAAAGTCTCATCATAATCAATGTCGTACTCCTGAGTAAAGCCTTTTGCTATTAGCCGAGCTTTATAGCGATCCACTGTACCATTTGCCTTAGTTTTAATCTTATATACCCATTTACTACCGACAGTAGACTTACCATGAGGTAATTCAACCAAATCCCATGTGTGAGAGTTTTCCAAGGCTTGCAACTCATCTGCCATTGCTTGTTGCCAAAGAGGATTAGTATTAGCTTCTTTATAGGTGAGAGGTTCGTGAAGAGAAGCAATGGTAGAGTAACAATGATAATCATGAAAATGAACCGGAGGTTGACTTACTCTGGTGGAACGACGAACACAAGTAGATGGAATGGCTGAAGACATAGGATCATCGGTTGGGGTAGATATGTTAGAAGTTGCCAAAGTAGGATCGCTGGATGGGCCTACATCAAGATGAGAAGAAGACAATTGTAGAGAGGAAGATTCACGAGTTGATGGTAGTATAGGATCTTCTGGGAATAAATCCACTGAAGGATTGGTAAAGAAAAGGACATGAGTAGAAGATTCAAAGGGATGAATGGATGAGAACATCTTATGTTCCCAGAATGAAACATGATGAGACACACGAAGACGGTTAGAAATAGGATCCCAACATCTATATCCCTTGTGTTCAATGTCATACCCAAGAAAGCAACATAAACGAGCACGGGTTCTAACTTTGTGTGTTCATGTGGAAGGAGGTGCACAAAACAAGCACTACCAAAAACTCTAAGACAACTGTAATAGGAAACCCTGCCATATAAATGCTCACAAGGAGAAATGTTGTCTATGACAGGGGGTCGGGTACGATTGATAGTATAAATAGCAGTGAGACAAACTTCCCCCCAAAACTTTTCTGGACAAGAGGCAGAGATTAAAAAAGTTCGAGTAATATCCAATATATGTCTATGTTTACATTCGGCGCGACCATTTTGTTGGGAAGTTCATGGACATGAACGATGAATAAGAGTTCCTTGTTGGGAGAGAAGTCTAAGAAATTCCGTGTTTCGATATTCCATGGCATTATCGGTACGAAAAACTTTGATATCTTTAGAAAATTGTGTTTTTATCATGGCAACAAAATCACGATAAATACGAGTAAGCTCAGATCGATTTTTCATAAGATAAAGCCAGATATAACGAGAATAATCATCAACAAAAATGACAAAATAACGAGAACCTCCCATGGTGGGTGTTGAAGAAGGTCCCCAAATGTCAGAGTGAATTAGATCAAAGGGAGCATGAGAGATAAATTCACTAAGATCAAATGGCAAGGCACAATGTTTTCCTAATTGGCAAGGCAAGCAATCAAAATATTTATCATCAACAGAGCCTAAATGACCACTTGAAATCAAGGATTTTAATCGAGAAGAGGAAGGATGACCTAATCGAGAATGCTAAGTTTCAGATGACACTGTGGCAGCACAACTAGTTAAAGAGTTAGGAATATTTAAAGAAACGAGCTCAAATAGGCATTCCACTCTACGGCCAGTTCCAATAGTCTATCCTATTCGTGGATCTTACACATAACAAACATGAGGAGAGAAGTGAACATTAAAGCCAAGTTCACAAAATTGTCCAACTAAAATTTTATTTAGAGAGAGTTTGGGAATCATAAAGGTATTAGGTAAAGACAAGGTGGATGTGGAAATGTGTCCAGTATGACTAACTTGCATTAGAGAATCATCAGCTGTATGGATAGTAGATGCATGTGATGGGAAGGATTTTGACTTAAACAAATTAGAATTTGATGTCATATGATTTCATCAAGCTGAATCAAAATACCAAGAATTGGAGTTACCTGAAGCAATAGACATAGTAGGAGAAATATAGGAGCTAAAAGTACCATATTCTCAAAGAATGGAATGGAATGGAAATCCTCTAGCGAGAAACTGACCGACAATCTAGTGGGAGAAATATCTACAACAATGGCAATGGTAGATGGATGTGCATATGAACCTCGGCTTCGGAGTTGATTGATCTGCCCAATAGGTTGCTTATATCGTAATCGATAACAATGGGATGCCATATGACCACGTCGGTGACAATGCTTACAAAATTTATCCATCATATGCACTTTACCGTGTTAAACACAGTAGGTTGGACAATAAATGTCAAGAAAATAGTACCTAGAGAGTAGATATGGAGAAAATAAGCCCAAAAATAAACTTAGCATGCCGAAAAACCTTGGGAACCGGTCACAAATCACTAATAACCGGTCAGAAAATGATCGAACCGGTCAAAAATGCGATGGAAACGATCCGACCGGTCCGATCTGAACCCGTCAACGGTCCAGTCAGAGGTGTTGCTGCAGTGGCGCGTGGATCTCATGCGCAGATCCTTCAAGCGGTGCATCTGGTGGTTTTTTGTGGTGAAACTTCACAAGCTGGCTTGGCAGAGGACAGTGAGTCTTTGGTTTGTGTGTGTTTTCCGAAACATGCAATGGAAGACATCCAAATCACAATGGAACAGTGGCGGGTTTCCTAGGTCCGAGATGTGACGGCGCATGTGGTGGCGTCCGACGTCCGTTGGTGACAAAATTTCAATATTTCGCTTGTCTGAGGGTGGTAAGTCTAATGGTGGTGACAATTTTTTTATAAATGAGTGACATAATTATGTCAAACAGTGACTAAAAGCTTCGTTCTCAACGAAGAATCAATAGTGACACGGCCGACTGGCGTCGTGACAGCCATCGTGTAGCAAACTCGATGGACACACCTCAGATAATACTAGCTCCGATACCAAATTAAGAATTGTGAATGAAGAGAAAAATAATATTCTATATACTCTCTAGTGAATAGTACACGAGCCTATTAATAGGCTTTACATAACGACTATATTATTAATGTGTAATTTATATGTATTATGGGGGTATTTATGTGATTATGCTTTTATCTGTACCCTTTCTGTAATTAGTCACTCCTATAAATACATGTTATACAACCCTAATTGGGGTTGAGCCACCATAAACACTTTGTCGTTATTTTTTCTCTGACTCTAAACATCATCATGGTATCAGAGTAGGAAAACGAATCGAATTCTTCAACATCTCTTCCCCAAATCAACACTTCCTTTGCTCCAATTACTATCTCAACAATGTCCAATACATCTCTAAATTTTTCGTCTTCTCTACCATCTCTTTACCCACTATCTTCTTTTTCTGTTAATCCCAATTTCCCATCGCCTCCCAATAAAATTGCGCCCACTTTCCCCTCTTCTTCACTCTTCACTGCTGCTCCGATCTCTGCTACTACTCAAATTATGGCTGTGCAATCATCCTCGTCGTCGCTTGTTCTTCCCAATATCACAAGTCTTGTCTCCATCAAACTCGATGCAGACAATTATCTTATGTGGAAATCTCAGTTTGAATCTATTTTAATTTGCAACGATCTGCTGGGCTATGTGGATGGTTCTTTTCCATGTCCGCCGAAGCTTATTAATGATCAGACTGGCACTATAGTGGTCAATACTTCGTATTCCACCTGGGTGAAGACAGATCAATATGTCCGTAGTTTGATCAATTCAACTCTCACAGTCGAAATTTTCCGTGAAGTTCACGACCTTCGGACATCTCGGGAGATTTGGCTTGCTCTAGGCCAACGTTTTACTAATCACTGCGCGGCCAAGGAAATTGGACTAAAATTGGATTTTCAGAATACTGTGAAGAAACGCGATCAGTCAATGTCTGATTATCTCCAACATCTGAAGTCAATTGCAGACTCTCTCACCGCAATCAATTGCTTCGTCTCTGATAAGGACTTGGTGATTCAAGCCCTCAATGGGCTCCCAACTGAGTATGATCCTTTTGTCACTATGGTCACAAACGGCCCTACAATTCTCTCCTTTGGTGATCTGCGGTCACGTCTCCTCATCCAAGAAGAACGATTTCTCCGAAAATCCAATGCATCCTCTTCATCTGATATTCATCATGCTTTGATTGGTCACACCACTTCACCCAGTCAACTATTTCGAGGATCTCGAGGTGGACGTAATTCTAGAGGTCGTAGATCTAGTCGGGGACAAGGTGGACGATTCTCGCGTGATAAATCGAATTGGCAATCTTCCTATGATCGGTTCGGTTCGCAATCATTATCGGCTCCCTATGCCTCCTCCACCTCCTCTGGTCAGTCTCGTGGTGGTTCGAAGCCCTATGTTCCCCCTTTCGCACAAGGAGGTATTCTCAGATCTAGGCCTCATCTTACTTGTCAGATATGTAACGGAGTCGGGCATACTGCACTACAATGTCGACAACGATTCAATCATGCTTTTACCACTACTGATATGTCGGACTCATTCTTAGCTCTCTGTTGGTGAGACCTCTGATTCATCTTGGTATCTTGATAGTGGAGCATCGGCACATATGACTGGTGATATCGGTAACATCCTAAATCCTAGACCTTTTTACGATTTGACAAAAGTCTCGGTTGGTGATGGTCGTTTATTGCCTGTTAAGCAAGTCGGTAAAGCCTTTTTACATACTGGTTCTCGATCTTTACTGTTATCTCCTGTCTATCATGTTCCTAATCTTGCTCGTAATCTTATCTCAGTTGCTCAACTTTGTCATAAAAATTCATGTGCCATTGATTTTAATGGTTCATCCTTTTCTTTGAAGGACAAACAAACCGGGAAAGTTGTCCTCAAAGCTGATTCTTCTCATGGTCTTTATCCGATTTCCAACTCAATGGTGTCATCTCATTCTCATCCTATCGTGGCTTCCTCTGCTTCACTCACTCGTTGGCATGCTCGTCTTGGCCATCCAAATAAACAAGTTTTGAGTCGTGTTTGCAATTCTAGTTCTAAGTCGATATCATGTGAGTCATGTCTTGTGGGCAAATCTCATCGATTGCCTTTTGAGTCTGTTAGTCATCATGCATCTTTTCCTTTAGTTGTAATTCATTCTGATGTATGGACGAGTCCAATTTTATCTCATACCGGTTTCAAATATTTTGTGTTATTTGTTGATGATTATTCTCGGTTCACTTAGGTATTTCCCATGAAAAATAAATCTGAAGTCCCTACACACTTTCATCGCTTTCGTTGTTTTATCGAAAATCTGTGCAATGCCAAAATTAAATTTTTACAAACTGATGGGGGAGGTGAATATACCAGTAACGCGTTCCAAACATACTTACGTGAAAATGGTATTATTCAACGTTTTTCTTGTCCACAAACCCCATCTCAAAATGGTGTATCCGAACGCAAAATCAGACACTTAGTTGAAATGTCTCGAACCTTATTAATCCATGCTCATATGCCTTCTTCATATTGGGTCGATGCTCTTCTCATTACTGTTTACACCATTAATCGACTTCCCACTCCTGTCTTATCTAATATTTCTCCTTTCCACTGTTTTTTTGGATTCAAGTTTGATTACTCTTTCTTTCGAGTTTTTTGGTGTGCTTGTTATCCTTTTCTTCCGTCTCGTGTCTCTCATAAGCTAGCACCTCATTCTGTGCCATGTGTATTTATTGGGTACGCGTCAAATCACAAAGGCTATCATTGCCTTGATCGGTCGAGTGGTCGTGTTTTTATCAGTCGTCATGTTCGGTTTGATGAGGAGAATTTTCCTTTTTCAACAAAACCTTCAAATCATAATCCCGTACCCCATTGTTCTAGCTCACCTCCTTCACTTTTTGTTTACTCTAATCAATCTATTCTTCCTTCTACTTCCTTCTGTCCTCAAGTTTCTCGTCCGCCTCTTTCTTCTTCTCACACCCAACCTTCTACTTTGTCTCTCTCCTCCTCTCGTACTACCCAATCTACTTCCAATTCTTTTCTTCTCCACCTCCCCTCTCTCCTAACTCTGTCACTATGTCTCACTCTCACTCCTCTCCCGACCAAATTCCTCCCATAACAGACCCACAAATCCCCTCTACATCTTTATCTAGCTCCACCACTTCCATTTCCTCTCTTCCGACTCATCCTATGCAGACTCGTGCAAAATCTGGAATTTCTAAACCGAGGAAAATTTTTAATCTCTCTCATTCTTTTAATGAAGAGACACCGACTTGCTATTCTAAGGCCATTCTTGACCCACGTTGGAAAGTGGCCATGGCAGACGAATTTAATGCCTTGGTCACCAATCACACGTGGGATCTTGTACCACCCGATCCTTCTAAGAATTTAGTCGGTTGTAAATGGGTTTTTAAGATTAAGGAAAAATCCGATGGAACCGTGGAAAGCTTCAAAGCTCGCCTCGTTGCACAGGGATTTAAGCAACAGGCCGAACTGGACTATGATGAGACTTTTAGCCCAGTCGTTAAACCTACTACAATTCGGGTTGTTCTCTCTATTGCGATTTGTTCAGAATGGGCCATAAGTCAACTTGATGTCAAGAACGCCTTCTTGCACGGCATTCTTTGTGAGGAAGTTTACATGCGCCAACCTCCCGGTTTCTCTCATCCTGAATTTCCGAATCATGTGTGCCGTCTCCAGAAAGCCATCTACGGTTTAAAACAAGCTCCACGTGCATGGTTTCAACGCTTTAGCAGCTTTTTGTTATCTTTGGGCTTCATGGAAAGTAAGGCCAATCCTTCATTATTCGTCTATACTTCTTCTCGGGGCCGTGTGTATCTTATGCTATATGTTGATGATATCCTTATCACCGGTGATACTCCTGAGTTATTACGAGCTTTGATTACTCGACTCTCACAGGAATTTGCTATGAAAGATCTTGAACCCCTTCACTATTTCCTTGGCATTGAGGCTCATCACCGCTCTGACGGTACACTTTTATCTCAAGCCAAGTATGTTGATAGCCTTTTGCGCAAATTTGACCTTGTTAAGGTCAACCCCGGATCTACTCCTCTAGCCTCGAAGACTCTTTTGTCTGCTAATGATGGTGAGGTTCTCGCTTCTCCGACATTGTATCGACAAATGGTTGGTGCTTTACAGTATGTATTTATGACCTGACCAGATATTAATTTTGCTGTGAATTTGGTTAGTCAGTTCATGCATCAACCACGCTTACCTCATCTCCAGGCCGTCAAACGTATATACCGATACTTAGCTGGCACCTCCACTCATGGATTGCTCATTGAGCGGTGTTCTCCTACTTCTTTAACTGCTTATGCAGATACAGATTGGGCTGGATGCTCCGATACTAGACGGTCCACCTCTGGGTTTTGTGTTTTTCTAGGCACCAATCTTGTTTCATGGAGTGCCAAGAAGCAACCCACAGTGGCCCGTTCTAGTACAAAGGCTGAGTATCGTGCTGTCGCTCGATGTGTTGCTGAAACTATTTGGATTCGTCATTTACTTCGTGAGCTTGGGGTCCCTCTTTCTCATCCTCTCACCGTTTATTGTGACAACATCTCTGCCACCTATCTTGCTATCAATCCTGTGTTTCATGCTCGCACTAAACACATTGAGTTGGATTACCACTTTGTTCGAGAATGGGTTGCTTCTGGAGATCTACATGTTCGCTACGTGCCTACAACAGATCAATTGGCAGATATCTTCACCAAGGGACTTCCTAGTCCGCGTCACGCATTATTGAGATCTAATCTCTCAATTGTTACACCTACTTCTGATTGAGGGGGAGTATTAATGTGTAATTTATATGTATTATGGGGTATTTATGTGATTATGCTTTTATCTGTACCCTTTCTGTAATTAGTCACTCCTATAAATACATATCTATTGAGATCTAATCTCTCAGTTGTTATACCTACTTCTGATTGAGGGGGAGTATTAATGTGTAATTTATATGTATTATGGGGTATTTATGTGATTATGCTTTTATCTATACCCTTTCTGTAATTAGTCACTCCTATAAATACATATCATACAACCCTAATTGGGATTGAGCCACCATAAATACTTTGTCGTTGTTTTCTCTCTGACTCTAAACATCATCATATATAAACTAACAAATAAATGGAGATATGCAGAATTATAGAATAATAAATAGAATCACAAAATATCACAAATATATATCTCTAACACCTTCAATGAACCGAATACTGTGCTTTGTCCCTCGATAGCGTGGTTCTCCCATCTCCGAAGCTCATTACCGAAGCAAATCCAACAAATCGATTAAGCCAGTTTCCTTCATTATTTTTGTCCGGCGAATACAAGGGCTAGAATTTCCTGGACTTAATTGCACCAAATCCGAAAATCTATATCCCAGTGAATGTTTGATGCACAGAATTCAGGACTTTCAGTACACCATTCTTTCACTTTCCATTGCTCCAGATCCCAGCCTGGACGGCTGCGATCTTTTGCTTTTGGATCCAACGGTGAAAATCTGTGGAGGCACGATGCCCAGGAGGAACCATAGACTATCCCCTCTCGTCCAATATTGCATTTCGTATAGCTCTTTCCTCTGTTTTTCAAACTAGCACAATCTGATAAGAGTTTGCATTAGCAATTAACCCAAGCCATTCAATGAGCCGCATTTGACTATGAAAATTGTGGAGTGAGTTCAAATGCTAATTTTCCAAATGCTTTGAACATTTTGGATTTTGAATGAAAAGAAAAAATCCATATACTCAACATCAAAAGTATCAGCTCAAAGGTTGAAAACCACAAGAAATGGGCACTTAAGTTTGAGAGAGGTTGCTGTCGGGTCGACAACTTTCGGCCATGTTGAGGTATCTAGGCTGTTTCATCGTGTCCTCTTGGCATTTACAAACGAAACAAAGTATGCTCGGATAACCAAAATGCCCCGCCCTTCATTCTCAGCTTTGTTAGCTAGTAGCTGACATAATAGCATTATCTCCTTTTTTGTGGCCGTGAAGAAAAGGTGCTTCTCTGGTGAAATCTCTCATTGTCAAGCCTCTTGCATGGATTATGCACTCGGTCACTATAATTTCGTCAATAGCAGACAAATGACTTAGAAGTATCGCTTGTAGATTATTACTGTTCTTTCTTTTAGGTGGAAGTTAATCTGGGTTTATAGAGGAGCCTGTCACCTTGACCTCACTAAAATGAATCACGAGCTAAATCCACTCTTGATTAATTGTCCTTCTATCCCAAATCAGATGTCCGAGTCTTGGTGGGCCGAAACATATATGAGCCTGATAAGTCCATGTTTAACCATGCACATTGTAAGCCTTGTGACTACCAATTACCATTTACCTTATTATATTTTTGTGTTACTATTGTAATTGCATGCTGCGCTAAAGAATTTTGTTCCTCCGTTTCTTTCCCAACATATGAAGAAGGTATTTCGTGCAGTGGTCACGTGAGAATGATTAATTGAGAAGCAAGTCGATCGGAAGCAAAAGATTACAGAATTCAAATACAATTATGGTTTATATGCACATCATGCAGATATCATGATTTGGGCGGTTATATTACGCTACTCGTGAAACCGATGCATGAATCATTTCTCCATTCATTTGTATCGGTTCTACTATTTAGCTAGACAGGACACCCGAGAGGAACCTCTTGTAAAGACTTTCACGTTTGATGCCACAACTTTTACGAGTACTTCCAATCACAATTAAACAAGAAAAAAGTTTTAGCGAAAAAAAATTAAACAAGAAAAAAAAATCGAGATAACTATTTGTTCTTTAAAAGCCTTGAACTTTATGCACTTTTTAGTTTCTTTCTAAGGTTACGAAACATAGTTCTGTGTACAATCAGAATGTGCTTACCAGTTTAGAAGTGATTATTAATGGCTTCTGATTCCTCGTATGTGCATGTGTGTAAGGTCAAATTCTAGTTACACAAATATAGAAACTGACGGGACGCATGGACCAAGTCAGGCTGGAGGTTTTATTGGTGAGAAGGAGGGAGTGGGACTTTGAAGAAGTACAGCTGAAAAGTGATCAACTGACATTCTCTTGAAGCCTCCTTTGGACTTTGGACCAACAAGAGTTTCCGGTCACGGACCAGAACTTCTCCGCTATCTAAAGGTTCGTTAGATGCAAGAAGGAGACTTTGTTCAGGACAAATTGCACAGTCAAAACAAAGAAAAAAGAGAATAAGATTCAAACATTGGCAATAAGGCATGGTAAGAGAGGATCTCGTTTGATAATTAGGTATTGTCTCGATCGATTTGACTTTCAATTGGCACATCGCAGTAGAAAATAAAAGATAACTATCCTCAGCCCATGCATTCCTTCGTTCACTCTTCTTTTGTGTATTGATTTCATGTTGGAATGCCGAAGGCGACTTAAAAGCTTTCTATCGAAATATCTTCACATAGGGATTTTATAGTTCATCCATCGTTACAATTCTTTGAGGCTCAAAAGTCCAGTGAAGACACTTACACTAAATAAACAAAACCGGCTAAATCCACCTTATTTAGATAATATTAGCATTTCTTTTTAGTGGCGACACTATTTCCACCCCCTAAATAACCAAATCCACCCCATTTATACTAAAATGACAAAATTGCCCTTAATTTTTCGTTCTTTTTTTAAATTATTTTTTTTCCTTGTTCTATTTAGGATCTAGTTTACCATAATTAAGCATTTTGCATATTTTTTTTGAGTATTAAAGAAAAGTGTGTTCTTAGATATTTCAATAATATTTTACATAGCTCGTGTAATATTATCTCATCAATAGCAAGCAAAAAAGACATTCTTTTTTTTTTTTTGGTAAGGCAAAAAAGACATTCTTTGATATAGTAAAAAACTAAAAAAATCTTTTCTTCATTAGTAATCTTATAATAACTTATCTATTCTTTGTCCCTCTTATCTCAAAATCTCACTTTTTCGGCGAACTTTTTATTTTAATTTCATTAGAGTAAAATACATATCAAGTCTATTTATTTACCATACTAAAAAATTTATCTTTTTTTTCCTTACTATAGTAGCAAAGATACTTTTACACGTAGCATGGAGAGGAAGAGGAGCGGTTGAGGGCTAACCGCAAGTCCATTCCTGGACCAAGAACCGTTCACTCCTTTTTACCAAAACAGCAGAGCCCGCAGGAAGGAGCAGGGAGGAAACGGGAGCCTCCTCCAGTTTTTCCCCGAGAAGATTTAACGACTCGTGTGGCGATGACAAGTGTCGCGCGTGTCGTGGCATTATACCCTCCTTCCAAAGATCATCCTCCTTCCCTCTTCCTCCTCCTCACTTCCAACTTCTCTCCACCCTCTTTCTCTCTCTCTCTCTCTCTCCGTCTCTCTCGCTGAGTACCCACGATCACCCGTTAAAGGCATCGCTCTCTCTGTAAAGAAAGCCTCGTCCTTTGCTCTTCTTTGGGTAGGACTCTGTTTTTCTTGAACTCTGCTGCCATGGCGGTGGCGGAGCTGACCGCACCCGCATGCCCAAAACAGGGCCTTAGCTCAGCCCAGCTCGCCTACTTATCTGCTCGCGCTTCCCGTTCCCGTCGCCTGTCTTTCAGACCTCTCCGGCGAACCCACGGTTCAAGAATCTCTTGCTCTGTCAAGTAAGTTTCATTAGTGCTTTCCTTCACTAAGTTGCTTCCTTTCACTGTTAAGATGTCTTAATTACGCTCTGTTTTCTCTTTTGGAAAAGGGGGTGGGTTGTTGTGCTGAGTTTTGATAGGTTGGTGGTTTAATTGTTTTCAGTCAAACTGCTCAAGCCCCAGCAGCAGTGCAACCCGAAGTTCCGAAGAGCAGCAAGCCTAAGCCTGAATGCTTCGGTGTCTTTTGCCTCACTTACGATCTCAAAGCTGTATGCTTTTTTGACAATTTTGTGTAGCTTTCTTTACTTACTTGGTGTATGTGTTGAATTATCTTGACTTTGATTCAATGTTGCTGCTTAGTGATGAGCAAGTCATTGGTGTTTCTGTGCTCTTTATTGTATGCTGACAAAGCTTAAATGAGAAGGTCACGTAGCATGAGAATTGCTTGTTGAAATGTTCAATCGAGAGAAATGAAGAGCGTTGGCCCTTATGGCCGTGTCTGTTACTTTGAAAGTCTCTGTTTTGGCTGTTGTGCATTTAATGTTCTTGATTTTCACTTTGGTCGATCAGTCATTAGATTCTGAATGATTCAATCCCGCCTCACCTAATTATGATGGTGTCCATGTCTATTGGTATGTTTTCTGGAGGTGCGGAAATTCAAAGTAAATATGTTCATGTGAGAAAATGGATCCTCTCAAAAAAAGAAACTAAACACGAGTCGACTTATTCAAGCACTTCTTGTTTGACTCCTCCAAAGTGAATGAAGATGTATATGTGTTTAGTTTGTATTATTATTCTTCTGACTGGTATTAAGCTGGTTTAATGCCATCCCATTTTCAGTTTGAACTTCCAGGGACATCTTTTCCTACAATAATGTGTTTCATGCTGTTGAATATGGTCACAGGAAGAAGAGACAAAATCTTGGAAGAAACTAATAAATGTCGCAGTATCTGGTGCTGCTGGAATGATTTCTAATCATCTGCTTTTCAAAGTAAGGATCTGTAGCAGTCTCTTGGTAGATATTATTCTCCGTCTGCTCTCGTGATTGATTCTGGTCTGCTGTTGAACCCTTTTACTGAATTCTTGTTGATGCTAGCATCAGTGGTCCTTTTCTGAAAGTGCGATTTGGGAGGATTGCTGTTTTATTAACTGCATCAGTTTAGTAACATTTTGCCAATTGAATTGCAAACTTGGAACTATTATTGCACGAGTTATTTAGCGATTATCACCAGCAGCTCCTTGGGACAATATTTCAGTGCATGCCATTCTTTGCTTTTTCTTTTTCCTTTGCAGAAGTAGTTGGGGACAAATTACACGGTACAAGTTTGTAATAGTTGTAATCAGAGAAGCAATGCCAACCGAATTTCCCACTATAAGTGTGCTTGTCTATGCCAGCAAACTGGCACCTTTATTCGTTTTTCTAATATTGGTTCCGATTCTGTGTACTGTTGACACTACTTGTCTCTGCAGTTGACCAAATTGTGTTTAAGGTCTGAATAAACTATACAAAGAGATATAATCATTTGTTTGGCGGAGAAAATTCATGAGTCTGTTTGTTTCTGCAGATTTATACTACTGCTACATCTTTTTCCACAATTTAGTACACAAGATTTCTCTAAATCTATTTTGGTTCTCAACTTTGGAAGATTGACCCAACTTTTCCTTCTTTTCCAGCTTGCATCAGGTCAGGTTTTTGGTCCTGATCAACCCATTGCTTTAAAACTTTTGGGTTCAGAAAGGTCATTCCAAGCTCTAGAAGGTATGTGCCCTGAATGGAGGGCTACTTCTTGCTCTCAAGTTTCTGGAAAATATTATCATTTTTAATCAATAGTGCATGGACGTATATCCAGTAATATCTGTTTTCGATACATAATCGGAAGTTCCTGAGGATATCTTATGAATGTGGAATGAAGCATACATGTCACTGGGTGCCTTGGTCCATCTTACAATTGACTATCTTGAATGTCCTTAGTAAGTGTTCTTTCATATGACGCTTATCTTGATTGGACCATTAACATTTGTCAGCAAAATGGTACCATGCTACATCCATTGTCCATTGAATCCCTGCTTTCATGCAGATAGCACAAATATCAGTTCTTGAGAGGAAATTTCTTTTGTTTGCGACACTTCCACGGACATATTGTGCAGTCTATGTTGAATGCAGTCATTTCAGTACTCCTGGTGGTACTTTACGAGAACTGTATGCATGTTTGCACATTTGTTTGGTCTACTCTAGACACATGTATCAAAGTAGTACAAAATCGCATGACTTATACCGAAGCAACTAGAGGAAGATGACTACATTGGGGTGACCTGTTCATAGGACTCCCTTCATCATCCTCTCTGATTGGCAAGTGAAATATGATATAATCCTAGTGTAAGAAAAGTATCAGTTACAGAGTTGCTCAATTTGTCTATATACTACACAATTCTTCATGTCCAGGCTCACAGTCAGACAAGTGGCTGTTCTCTTGATCAACCATCATTTCATTACTCCTGAGATAATATGTTAATGCATGCAGGAGTTGCTATGGAATTGGAGGATTCCTTGTTCCCATTGTTGAGGGAAGTGCAGATCGGCATTGACCCTTATGAGGTGTTCCAAGATGTAGAATGGGCTCTCCTAATTGGAGCAAAGCCTCGAGGTCCTGGAATGGAACGAGCTGGCTTACTAGACATAAATGGGCAGATTTTTGCTGAGCAGGTAGCATGGCAGTAGCTTTTGCAGACTGCATATAACCGCTTATGAACATCTCAAGAAACAGGTGGTGGTACTAATTCTATCTCCTTCACTTATTTTTCAGGGAAAGGCTCTAAATGCTGTTGCCTCGTGTAATGTCAAAGTAATTGTTGTAGGAAACCCCTGTAACACCAAGTAAGATATTATTTGTTATACTTCGATTTTTGCTCTTTGTTTCTAGAGACAACATGAGGAGTGTAGCTCTATTGTAGCCCCTAATGGAATGCTTCATTCTTTTGGCAGTGCGTTAATTTGCTTAAAAAATGCTCCTAATATTCCTGCAAAGAACTTCCATGCTTTAACACGTTTGGATGAGAACCGTGCGAAATGCCAGGCAAGAATGCTCATTAAAGTGAAGAATTTTACATTTTGTTATGTGCTGACAATATGATCAATTGAAACAAAATCTTGGCTTTAATATTGTGCAGCTGGCACTCAAGGCAGGCGTATTCTATGATAAGGTGTCAAATGTGACCATCTGGGGCAACCACTCGACAACTCAGGTCATTGCTCAGATTTTGCTCTAGGAAAGTGGAAATAAGAACACCCTTGTTTCATCTTTGATTGAGAAGAAAAATCCATTGGAATATCCAGGTGCCGGACTTTTTAAATGCTAGAATCAATGGGCTTCCAGTCAAGGAGGTGGTCATGGATCCCAAGTGGCTGGAAGAGGAGTTCACTGAAAAAGTCCAGAATGTAAGATCCAAGAAACAGATGAGTTTTATGCATTGTATTGGACAAGTATAATTAGATTTCGACTCTTTTGAGAATTTTGTATCTCACCTTTGATTACTAAAGAGAAGTAGGGATTTGATCTGTAGAGAGGTGGGGTGTTGATTAAGAAGTGGGGAAGATCTTCGGCTGCATCAACTGCGGTGTCAATTGCTGATGCCATGAAGTCTCTTGTCACTCCCACGCCCGAGGGTGATTGGTTCTCTTCAGGGGTGAGTATCTCTGTCCTTAACGTTTATGAGTATATTTCCTTCTCTTTAAATTCTTTTTTAAAATTCTTTGTTTTGAATGAATGCAGTTTGGCTTTTCTATTTAATTTTGCTTGGTTTACCGAAGCTCTTGGTTTATTCATAAAGTAGCACTTCCAACATTTTGGAAAGATTATGGTACAGAGAAACGTGGGAATGAGGACAATGCATGACGAGAAAGATTAATACTTCATCCCTATGCCCCTAGATATGGCTTTTTAGTCTTAGACAACTTAACAGATCCCCCTGCAACGCAACTACTAAGATTTGATCAATAAGAAGTGACCGCCACACCCAGTTCTTTGCTTAAGTAGCATTAGGAGTTAGTGTGTTGTGATGTCAGTTAGTTGCTGGTCTTATTGTGCATAAATGAATGAGCAGGTATATACTGATGGAAACCCTTACGGCATTGCCGAGGGCATTGTATTCAGCATGCCATGCAGATCTAAGGTAAGTAAATGGTTTATCTTCTCGTTCAGTGGTTTCTAAACGCCCATATCTCATTGGAATCCTTGATAAAATACTTAACCATTTTATTAGGGAGATGGTGATTATGAGCTTGTGAAGGACGTAATATTTGACGACTACCTTCTCAAGCGAATAACCAAGGTACTCTTTTCTCCATAGCAGTTGGCCTACTATGTTGCTTGTTGAACGGCTCGGAAGTTCTTAAGTGAAATAGAGGCGCACAATCTTTGCAGAACGGACATTTTTTACGTGATGAGAATGGAATCTGGAATCTCTAATTCCTCAAAGATATGAATGTCTTCCCGTGTTTTCCTTGGAAACAAGGTCTCATCATGAGGGGCTGTGAATATTCTTCCAGCTATCGATTCCTTAAACATAGAGTTTTGCGTGATCTTTAAACTTTAATCAATAGTTGATGAGAAAAACTCTAGGTTCTTATTTGACCAATCCGGCTTTGCTACTTTTCATCTAACTTGAACTGCTATTCTGCAGACTGAAGCTGAGTTGCTGGCAGAGAGGCGATGTGTAGCTCACCTGATTGGAGGGGTAAGCCTTGGATAGCCACATCGTAAATTTTCCTTCGAAAACCCGTCTTTTGGCTTATAATTTACAAATCCCTCTTTTCTTTCAGGGTGTTGCTTTTTGTGATCTGCCAGAGGACACTATGCTTCCTGGAGAGATGTAATTCTATTCATTCATACCTGGCCTTTTCTTTTCCCTGGAGAATCTGCAAAGAGCTGGTTGTTAACAATAACAAGCTGTCAGGTTCGATATCAGAATATGTACTCAGAAGAAGATTAATATTCATGTGAAGTATGGACGAAGAGAAGTATAAACTAATTGGGTGGATAGGGTAGCTTCATGTACAAGATTTGCAAAAAAAAATTTTGGCGGACAGTGGTGTATTACGGTGTAAGTTAAAACTCGTGCTTTCAAAATTATTCTCAGATGGCCTTGGCCGTGCACTCTTTATCCCCATTGACTCTGTGTTCTCAGTTGTATCATTGTGCCAATCTGTTGTCATAAGCTGCTTATTGAACTCCAAATGGCACGTTTGGCCAAAGGGTTGCTTTGCTTTTATGATTATTATGCTTTTCTTTTCCTCTGTTTTAATTTCCGATACTGGTGACCATCACTTGATGGAGATCATCATTGTTTGGTAGGATCGCCGCGACTTATTCGTTGCAATTCAAATTGGTTAGTGGAAGTAATCTGTTTGTTCTAGCTGACTGACTCAGTAGCTTCAGTAGTTGGCGCAGTTGGCGTGCGCATATGCCACTAAATCATTCAACGGAATGTGGATCGACACTTTGGTTGCAAGTCTCGTCAAATCCTCAGTGAAGAAGAACACGGGACCAGCGTTTGCTGTCACCTTGTATTCGGATCCGAAACTTTTTCTTTTTGAGATATCTTGTACAGAGTAGTTCAGATATATAAATCGGAATACTCTCGGAAACAATTTTCTCCTGAGTCCTAATTGCACTGCCGCGGCTGAGCAAATGGACGGCAACGCCTTCCCATCCTTGCATCTGTGTGTAGCAAGCATGCCATTAGAAAAATCCACAGCCGGGCAATTCATCCTGACTTCAAATCTCTCGACAGAACCAAAACTCATCTGGCTACTCTTGACTTGCTTGTCCCCCGATGCCACTCGAACACGGCATATTCCATCTCTCACCCAGTTTCCGCACTGCTCCAATACACAAAATAAAGGTAAATCGATAATATCATAGATGTCATAGAAGGGAGGCAATCCATCTGCATCAAACAGCAAGCGGAACGAAAAAATGGAGCTGACATACACATTGATCTGATGATTCCAATCCTATCCATGGGCTGTAGCAAATACAACAAACGCCACAACAGATACCCGTCAACATCGGGGTCAACATCGGGGTTCAACATTGTCGGTACATATTAAAAAAGGCAGCAATAAGTTTGCACTTGACATAAGATAACTTAAGCAAAATATGTCAGAGTCCTCCATAAAGATAACTAGAATAGTATATTCCTATGTGAGTTTTTATCTGCTATCTCCATTCCAGTGGCCGAGATTGCCACCTTTTCTAGTATCCTGCTACCTTGAGTAGATAGAGGTCCCGACTTTAACGCTGACCGAGAGAAGTATAATCCAAAAGAACAAAAAGAAGCACCAGCTCCATGAAACCACTGACGGTGTCTTGCGAGAAAGCAGGCCAGAATTGATGGGGCTGACATCAGCTTGAGACATCCCGAAAGATAGAACGATATTGAGTTCTCCATTCTTACCAACTGACCAATCCATTCCACTGCCAACCAAATTCATGTTTCTTATTCTTATCATGCCAGCAGTAACATGAGCAGAACTTGAAGGCTGTGCAGCTGAATTGAGATGAAGTGCTGCAGTTTTCGCTGGGAACTCTGCAGCAAAAGCAGGAGGAGCAGGGAAGCTGCCTAACATTTGACTGGCTGCTTTCATCAATGGATACTTGAAACCTACAGGAATAAATCCAGATTATGCTCAGGCAAATGTGAAAAGCAATTCATATAGAAATAAAGGGACAATTAAAGACGCAAAGGAAAGGAGATATTTCAGATGGTGCCAGGTCCTAATAGAGGTCAACTCTTACTTTCGTCAGGGTCCTTTGAATCCAAATGTGGCTTCGAAGTTGACGCAGAGTCCTTACTGCAAGATTCTGAAGGAAGATTGCCTCCTGCCAGAGGGACTTCCTCATTTCCTCCATTAACATGCTGCAAGACAAACGATTCAATAGAGCGGCAACTAGAAATGCCACAGTACTTCTCCAAAATATGAAGCAGACTTACCTCAGCATTAAGTGTGTGATCAGAAAGCGCATTTTCAGATGGAAAGACATTCTCGTCATCTGCATCAAAGAATGTTAGGTAATCGTCAACAGCAAAATCTGCTGCATCCTCCCCAAGGAGATTAGCAAGGTCATTTGTCTGGAGGTAGAACTCATCTCCTGGAAGGTGATCTTCAGCTGCATCTAAGTATGGCCCATTGAGTAAGTAATTGGCATCCACAGGATTGGCATTATCATCTGATTGGTCAATGTATCCCTTCTCAACGGCTTCCATCTCCCTCCGGTATTGCTCTTGTAAAACAAAGAACTGCTCATCCTGCTCTTGCAAACCGGCTTGAACTGCATTGGTTTCTATCAGAGGCTTTTGCTCATCCTCAGTGAGGTCATTTGAGTGCTCAGTGCCCTGGCTTGTCTCACCATGATGGAAGTTCAGAGGAACTGGAGCATCTCCAGATTCAATTCCAACATCAATACTCTGAAACACAAAAATGGTGTAAGAATTAAGGTAATGCAAGTGGAGACTCCGATAAAGGCTCTGTGTAAACAAGGGCAAAGAAACAAGCCAAAATAGTAGTCCTACACATATTATCTCACACATGACAGAAGAATACTTGGAAGTAACTAAAACACGAGAACATACAATGATCAGGACCAGCCTTCCAAGCCCGAAAAAGAAGAGAAAAAGAGACAGTACAATAGATGCTAAAGCAAGGACTTAATAATCTCATGATGTGAGGAGAGTTAACAAAGACTAAGCAGATTATACAGAACTTCATATTGCCCTGACAGGAAGCCACTTGCTTGTGAAAAACTTAACCGTACACGTATCTTCTGATTTTCCACCCTCTAACCCTCCTTTCTAGTTATCCAATCCTGGTTGACACTCGATAGTGCATGAACTTCATTAAAATTGCACAGGTCAAGTCCTCATCTTGATTCTCTACTTCTCCAGCAAAGAATGATGCATGGCTGCAGTAAAATTAGGTTGTACCGCACATGAAAAAATTTTCTGCCCAGCAGATGAAATGGACTGCATAAGATATCCAACAGCTGCCTGGATTAATTTATTGTGCAAGTTGATTTTTTCGGGTCCCGTCAAAGGTGATCACCTAGTATTCCTTAATACAATTAATTAGTCAAAGAGAGTTTCCAAAAAGAGCCTCACTTTTACATAGCCAAGTGCTTGATGGTGACAGAGCACCTCACTTCTAGAATTTTAAGCTTTCCATATCACTTTAAGATATTGGGTGGTGGCATCTAGAGATCCAGGTATACACTATAAACATGAGGTCATGTGAATACTATTAAAATATATGGCTCTTCCTGAGGCATTGATCAGGATGCCCACAATGGCTAGAAAATCGACTCTCTCGGGAGTAGTTTGAAAATTTCTTCACCTAGAGGGCAGTTCTATTGCTCGTGGGGCTCATCGCCATTTCCAAGAGAAGAGGGTAGGTCCAGGTCAGTTGACAATGCCTTTGCCAAATTTATTCATGTTTTACTATCCCTCAAATGTAACAAGAATGTACTATAACTTAATAAAAGAAGTGTCACCCTTTTGTGAAATTGTTTAAACAATCTAGCTCACTATTACACTTGCGACGCGCAGAATCAATTCAGTCCACTAAATAAAACACAGTATTAACAAAGAAAAAAAATAACAAATAACATAAGACATAAATACAAGGTGCTTCTGTAAATGAAGGATTTTCTCTAGTGCCAAAGGGAAAAGGAAAGCAAAATTCCCTCGACTTCATGTTAAGGCCTCCCAACTTGTTACCCTCAGGATGCAGAAGATATCTCTGCCTTTTGTGTAACCACACTTTTGAAGTTATTTTTGGTACCAGTACACAGTTTCAAGGTTCAAACCCTGGAGAACCCTTAAAACCTATGTTCATATAACAGCTTCAACTAAAGATTGCCAACAATCAACAAACGTAAGCCCTGCAAGGAGACACCTATAATTGAAGGCCCATTGTGAATTGATCAAGTCCATGGAAGTCGATTACATCTTTTCAGTTCTATACTCCCTCTCTGATAGTTTCATGAAAAATCGTTCTTTTTCCCACTTCCAAATCGTACTTACAAAACCAATTGCCTTTACAGATAAATCTGGACATCCGCTAAATTAATACCTTCTATAGGAATGTGATTTTACTGTGACACTATGGACACCAAATTGTTGAAGGAAGTAACACAAGAAAACCGAACCTGATCCAAGTCATCTGCCTCCACATATTCATCATCAACAACCACCATTGCCTCCTGATCAGGAAACAGAGCCACATCATCATCATCATCCTCCCACTCCTCCTCAATGAACGGAGCACCATATTGCTCCCCGTTCTTTGGGCCGGGACCACTCTTCTGAAAAATCCTGCACAGCACAAATGAATCCTTTGGGACCCAAACAATCCGACAAACAACCAAAAAGCAAAAAGTTAAGTGTCAATAGCAATTGAGATGTCAAAAAGAAAAACAAAATGCCATCTATGCTTAACAATTTTACGGCATAATAAACTCACTTGCGGAATTCCAGCCTTCTCCAATTCTTCATCAGTAAGCCGATATTCATGCATAACCCAATTTGTGCGCTGTCCACGTGGAGCTCGCCCATTATGGTAAACCAAAGTTTTCTTCATTCCAACTGTTCGAGAGTAATGAAAGATTGGCCTGTCCTTCCCTGTTGTCTTCCAGTAACCATTCTCTGTGGCACGATTTGTCTTTGACCCATTTGCATACTTCTTGTCCAGCGCACTAAAGAAGTACCACTCACGGTCTCTAGTTTTCAATTTCGACTTATCTGGAACATAAAAAATGAAATCAAAATAAGTTTGCTTCAACTGAATTCATTAAGAAAATGAATTGGAATGGAAGAGAAGAAACGATTGCTTTTTGAAATACATATCCTACGGAATCAGAATTTAAAACCTAAATGGACTCATTTCCATTACAATTTCAGGCCATGGACTCGATAGTAGTCAACCGGATGTGGCTTTGCCACATGGAAAAAAACATTTGTCTGGTAATATCATCCACTGTAACATTCGACAAGCAGTACGGCATATCGATTGCCGCAGCTAACTTGCCTTGTCCATTGAATTGCAGACCTACCTTGCCACTTGATGCTTATTCCAGCAAAACTGGAAGGTGCCGCCAGAGATATAGCTCCTCAATCTCACTATTCACCGCCAAGTCAACACAAACCACAACAAATTCAGGGCGAAGAATTGATCACGCATTCTCGCCAAGGACGTATTATTAGCTTCCTCGCTGGCCTCAGGATGTAGAGGATGATGGGTCCTCACTATCCAGGATTCCAGGGTGGACCCACACCAAAAAGAAAAAAAAAAACTGCCAGACGCCGACACCGCTAAGCTAGACTGAATTTCATCCCACTCACCCTTTGCCAGGATACGAAGTAGAACGACACACACCCAAGATCAGTTCATGCGCTCAGTCGAAATCGCAAGGCGTCGCAATAAATTCCGCTTGCTGGGATTCGGGGGGGTCGGGGTCATAAAGAATTGTCAGAGGAAGAAGATTTTTTTTTTTTGGCCTCCCCTGCCCATCAGGGAAGCAAGCCCTGCCCGATTGAAGTTCCCAAGACACAGCGTCTCAATTATAGCAAGACAATTCGCTTACCGATGCAAATTCCAGTCAGGCGAATCCCCTGAGAACCCCAAAAAATCCCCAGCTTCACCTAAGCCGAAATCCCCAAAAAAGCAAAAGACGAGAAAAGAAGAAAGAACACACCACACCCCCCCCCCCACCGCGAGCCCTCACAGTCAAACACACAGCGAGTCAAATTCACAAGCAAGCACCGCAAACGATGCGCCGGAAGCCCACACGATCAACAGGAAATCAGGGCGCAAGATCCGCAAGGGAAAAGGGGGGTGGGGGGAAAGGAATTATTTACTTACCGGGGAGATCCCAGGGCTCGCATTTGTAGACGTCGACGTCGGAGATGGCGTCGATGCGGAGGGTCTTGCCGGAGACCTTGCGCTTCAGGTAGTACCGGACCAGCTCCTCGTCGGTGGGGTGGAACCGGAACCCCGGCGCCAGCAGCTTCGCCAGTGAATCGCGCCCCATGGACGTCCCGCCGATCGTCAGCTAGGGTTTTTTAGAGAGAGAAAGTAGAGAGAGAGAGAGAGTAGAGAGCAGAAGGCAGAGAGAGAGAGAAGATCGGTGGGATTGGGATTTCGAATGGGGAGGAGCAAAGATCGCAGCTTTGTTGGGGGGGGGTGGACGGCTTGCTTTGAAAGGCGAAAAGGTAAAGGAGGAGACGAAGGAAACTATCCCCGTAATTTAAAAAAATAATTAATAAATAAATAAATAAAGAAAAAGGGAAAAAAAAAAGAAAAAGGGAGTCTCTGTTTTTAATTATTTTATTTTATTTTTAATTTAAATGATTGAATTAGATAAAAGATCAGATAAGAAAGAGGGGGGGATTTGGGAAGTTGCGTGAAGGCAGGCGAGAGGGGGGAGGAGGCGCTAGCGTCACCCGCGGGTGGGTCACGGCCTCCCCCCGGTGACGTGTCGGTGGCGAGGGACGGAAGGGGAAGAAGGTTCTGGAACCGCCGTGCCTGGCGACCGTCACCGTCGGTCGGCGTTCGCGCGGCGACGGTTGTTGACGTGGGCGCTTACGAGCGAGCTTCGGGTGGCGGCGTTGACCGCGACTTCCTGGAATGAATCCAGCTCGGCTGCACAAATTTTGTTTTTCATCCTTTTCATATTTTTCGGTTAAATTCTCTCTCTCTCTCTCTCTTTTTTTTTTTTTTTGAGGGGTTTGTTAATCGCTTCGGCCTTGTGGTTGCGGTTGCCCACGTTGGTGGTTGGTTGCCACCAACCCACCCTGGAGCATCGACCGAGATTGACGGCGGTGCCGGTTGGTTGGTCGATTACCGCCGTCGGCCTCGCGCGCCCTCGCCGGAGTCGTGCGAGAGAGAGAGAAAGTCTTTCGGCTCTAGAATACTCACTCGGGGGGTCGAGGATGTGCTGTGCGGCCGTCGCCTAGGCGTGATCTTTGCCCGAGGTCGTGCCTCAAGCGAGCGTGTTCGTTGTCCCTCGCTTAGTTTTTTAGGCTCTTATTTTGTTCTTGTATTTGTTTTTGTTTTTTTTTTCCTCAATTTTTAAGTTAAAAGGAGTTGATTTGACAATCTAAGAATTAGGGGCCGATTGGTAACGTGCCGAATAGTGAAAATTTGTGTTCTTTTGTTCTGAGAATCGATTTGAGAATAGAAATTCGTTTGTTAAAATTTATTTGCTCGGGCACGATTTTGCAAAAAATTGATCCAAGAATCAGTTTTGGAACAGAATCAAGAAACAAAAAAAAAAGTAGTTTTTTAATTTTGGGACAATTTTTCCGGAATTGATTCTTCTTGCTTTTCTTCTTTTTTCGTCTTCTTCTCGCCCCACCGCCGGTGACCGGCCACTGGTGACCGTCCACCGGCCACCAGCCACCGGCGACTAGCCAGGGATGGCGAGGTCGACCCTCACCGCCCTTGGTGACGGCAAAGTCGGCCTTGCCCAAATCTAGCGAGGCCGACCTCGCCGTCGCGAGGGGTGGCGACGGCAAGGCCAGCGGTGAGGGCCGCAACACCCTGGTCGGCCATGGCCAAGGAAAAAAAAGAAATAAAATAAATAAATAAATATTTAAAAAATTCAAAATATTATTAATAAAAAGAAATTTTGTGTAGTTACCAAATGCATTTCTATTCTTTTGCTATTTTATGAATAGAAATTTTGGGTAGTTACCAAACGACTTCAGATACTTAGAAATTGTTTTCGTTTTCGTGTACAGAATTAAAAAGAATTATTTCTTACCAGAATCTGTTTTCGAGCACAAAATGATTACTATACGTATCCTTAATGAACTCGATCGACTCAAGTTATAAGACAAAAATGGGCTTAATTCAAAAAAAGAAACACCAAATTTATCTTAAATGGCAATTCCAATTCGAATTTTTAAACTTACACTTAAATTTCAAATCTGACCCAAATAATTTTACAACACAGGAACTAGATTAAAACTTAGTGTTTTTTATCGAGACAAAGAAAGGTTCGGACAAGAAATGTCGCTGATGGTAAAGTTGGTCCTTTTCTTTTTTAATTAGCCCGACAAAAATGGTATCATCCTTATTGAGAAATTTGATTTGATAAGCAAACTTCTTTACTTTGCTATTATCACTCGTAAAATTTTGAAGCAATAAAACTCAAATAGCAACACAAACGCATTGACTGCGACTCTTGAATCCAACTTCGTTGGACAAATTCTTCTTTTCTTTTCTTTTTTTCGGTTAAATTGTCCTTTTCTTTTCTTGGTTTGTTTAATCACTATTCTCCTTTTCTTTTCTTGGTTTGTTTAATCACTTTGGTCCACTTTATGCTACCGATGGCTCACGTTGGCGGTTGCCACCAACCCACCACTGTGGAACAGCGACCGAGATCCATAGCGGTGGTGGTCGGTTGATTACCACCGCCGGCCGCCCTCACCGGAGTTGGGAGAGTCCTTAGCTCTCGATTCCCATTTGAGGGTCGAGGATGCCATGCGGGCGTCGTCTCTCCTCGAGGCTTGACCTTCTCTTAAGGTCGTGGCTCGAGCAAGCATGCTCGTTTTGCTACGCCCGCACCATCCGAAATGTGATTCGTCCCTCGCTCGCTCCTTAGAATTCTTGTTCTGTTGTTTGTTTTCTCGATTGTGATGCCAATTGAATCAAGTTAAAGGACTCGATTTGCAATTTTTCGGTTGCACAATCAATACAAACAAAGAAAACTCGAACAGCGACAAAAAAACACATTTCATTTCAACATGTTGTAAAAAGCAATAATCGTTTAGATTAACTTATCTTCCAATTCCTCACAATTCATCTCGATATCTCTTATCTCGTTTCGATTGCCTCGTCCTACCATATGATGAAATGAAATGAGTTACATTTTAAAATGTTTATTTTTTCCTATTTTCCAAAACTTTGAATTTTATCTATTCCGTGCAACTTTGTATTAAGTTAGAAATTAAAAGTAAGAAATTATATATATCTTTTTGGGCCCATGAAATGATATACATTAATTAGAATTTAAGCTATCTCCTATATTCCCAGTACATATTAATTATCTCACTTTTCTACTAAACTTAAGGATTAATACCACAAAAAATCAAAATTAGTTCAATTGTAACAAAAATTTATCCAAAACTATTTTTTGACCACAAAAATTTAAAATTAGTACATTTGTAACGAATTTTACTTTCTGTTAATTTCTGTTAAATTGAATTAATACTACGAAAAATCATAAATTGATACACTTATAATAAATGGAGATAAAACCCCTAATTGGTATATTCGTTAGCGTGACATCATCAAACTCAATAACTTGACAATAAAATTTAACGGAAAATAATAAAAATAAATTTTTTATAAAATTTATCACATGTGTACCGATTTTGGATTTGTCGTGCAAAATTAATTGGATTTCTCCCGATAATAAAACAAAATAATTTGTTTGATTTTCCTATCTTATTACTCTATTGCTTGAATTTCTATTTTGCTGGAGCTGAAGAAAGAACCCTAGTTCCCTGCTTACACCCCAGTCCCCCCAGAAATTTGCACCCGAATTCGAGCCATTCCTCTGCAAAGACGACGCACGGTTCGTGTTCCGCGTTGATCTTCGACATCGTTTGCGTCAGATTCGGGAACCACTTCTGTTCGAAATCCATTGGGAGCGCTCGCCGTCACCGCCCGCCCAAGTCGGCGACGTCCGCCTTAGGCTGCTGGGTCTGCTTGCCTGCCTTTCCTCCACTTTCTTCTTTTTCGTTCGCTTTGTTGGGGGCTTTCTCGTTTCTGGGTTTGGGATCTCTGGCGTTTCTTGGCGTCATTTCTCCATAAATTTGCGAACTTTGGCCTGTTTCATTCCCCTGTGCTGTTTCTTGAGCTTAAATTTGTTCTTTTTTTTTTTTCTAGTTTCTTGAGTATTGAATGGGACTGTGGCCCTCTATTTCCTTAAGTTGTCGGTAATTCGTTTGTTTTTCTGGCATTGGGAGTTACTTTGCAATCCTCGTGATGTCGGATTACTCTGTCGGCGCGAGCAATGTAAAGAATTCGCGTTTCTTGGATAGTGATTTGCTCAAATTTGTAGGATCTTGCTGTGATTCAGTCTCACAAGAGTCCAAAAGCCGACTTTAACGCTCGTGTGCACGGAAGATTCTGGTGTTAGAAGGAGAGATGGCGCTTTCTCGGGCTGTGATGCGATCCTTGAGTAATGGCTTACCGCGGCAATTGCACCGTCCCCATTTAGCTAGACCCCTCTCGGTGAATGCGTCAGGTACTTTTGGGTTTTCACTGTCCAGGTGCCGTTCTGAGCTGTTGGAGTGGTCCAAGCATTCTTGGGAATGCTCTTTTGTCTGGTTTTGTTTTGAATGGAGAGTGTTGCTTGTCGGATTGGGTTGCTGTTCTTCTTTCTTAAGCTTCCTTGTTGTCATGGGAAATAAGCTTATGCAAAGTGTATACCTTTTACTGTAAATGGTGTAGGTGTAAAATTCAAGCGTAGTCTTGTGGGTGAGTCATTTCATTACTTGGTGGGGAGTTTGCTTGTTATAATAAGGTTCTCTTTGTTTTCTCCTTTCTTCGGCGGCGTTTGGTTGTAAACACTGTTGACAAGCGGCCTGTCTTATTTTTCTAGGGCTGACTTTTAATCTTCAACCATCGATATAATGTATGTTTGAAAATACTCAACATGAAACTATATGAACAGATTTGTGAAGTAGGTTTGGTTTGCTTTGCAATTCTCTTACATGGGCGTTCTTGAGAAAACTTCATAACGTGCCCTGTTCCTTTTATGATACTGCTGACCTGTTGATGTATTGTTCCGCAGGTCATAACAGTAATGACAAAGAAAGTTCTAATTCATCCGAGCCTGCTGATGAATTTGAGCGACGGATATTTGGTGGCTTCTCTGGAAGTGATTCAAAAACTGATGCATTTTTCCAGAAGTTTGACAGAATTGACAAGGCCAGATATGGTTCGAGACTGAATGGTGAAGATAATAGCTTCCGGATGTTTGATGGCTTAGAAGATAGTTTAAATACATTATCAGATGGTATGGATGGGAGATTGAAGAAAGAAGCCATGTACTTCAAGTACGATTTGGACGAAGTAGAACAAGAAGATTATTCATTTAGACCCGATATGAAATTTTTTCCAGGAATGAAATATGATATAAAGGTACCGTAGTGCGATTCTATGTAGTCCAATAAAAACAATTTAAACTCATAAAGCAGTTGAGGGATTAGAAGTTGTGCAATATATCTACCTTTTTCTCATGCTCTTCGATTGATCAATTGCATTTTTGTTGTGAATAACTTTAAGTTTTCAGTGTCACTCTCTGTGGAGGGTTTTCCTATGTGAATCTTCTATATTAAACTGCTTATGCTGTCCACACCGCCCGGATATTATGATTTGGGAGAGAAATCTGTTGCTACTTATGAATTATGTACTTTGTCGGTGTTTGGTGGGAAACTAATTGGCCTATAGGGATTGGGTCATGGTTTTAGCTATTATATATAAACCTGTTGTCCTTTATGTATGTTGCTAACTTTCTCCTGCAGTATTTTGCTTTTCACTTAAGTGTCCTTATGTTCGCTGTGCTTTATCTATCTTTCTTTTAGGATCTCAATCTTAAGAAACCAGGAGTGCGCAAGTTCGCCAAAAGACGGGAATTTGAAGTTACTACAGCGGAAGTGCTGAGAAAAGCTGATTTCAGGGTAAGCATTGGGTTGATCATAATGTTTTGTTTAGAATTGTCAAATAGTATACCAGATGTGTTGAACTGACAACACCTCTTATGAGCAAGAGGTGTTTTGATGATCACTGTTAATCATTCAAACCCTTATGATTAAACCTTTTTCAAGCATGCTTCCTGCTTCATGTGATATGGTTAATACCTTCAGCATGCTGAAGCTCTTAAATTGGTTGATATTTCTTTGGAGATTGTATATCTCTAGGGGCACCACGTGACTCTTATTACAGGCAATACGTATCTCTGGTTATTTGTGCTCTATTGGTGTTTCTCTTCCATTTTGCTCTGCTTAGTTCTGCTTTTCTAGTTGTTAAATGACCAATCTCGCCTAGATGCCCAATCTACTGATGTAAAGAGCGGACATTTTCCCCAGAGCGAAGGTAGGCCACTATCCCGTTTCCGTAATGTAATCCCATGTATTTGTAAGAACAAACCTCTTATTCAGATCAAGGGGTGAATGACATACATTTTGGTGTTGCTGTAGTTTGTCCCTATGTCAGCATGAGTTCTCTCAAAGCGCTGTAGTTTGCCTAATAATATATGAATGACATAACTTGCATGAAACTTTTGCATGCTTGGATGGTTTGTCGTGTTCTGTTGGTATCTTTTTGCTTAGAGGTTTTCTTTCTCAACGTTCAATTTTCTGCAGAATGTGAGGTTCCTTGCAAATTTCATAACTGCTGCTGGAATAATAATCAAGAGGAGCTCGGTAAAGTTCGAATATCAGTTAGGTTATGGAAATTAATTGAGCTGCAAATTGATTTTCTTGCTTATTTGCCGTTTGTCCCTGTTTTTTAGACTCGCATCAGCGCCAAGGCACAGAGGAAGGTTGCGAGGGAGATCAAAACCGCTCGAGCTTTTGGCCTCATGCCTTTCACGACGATGGGAACGAAATCCTTCGTCTATGGAAAAACAATGGAGAATCTTGATGAGGATTACGAGTATGAGGCCTTTGAGGGGACGGGTGGTGACATGGAATGAGTGATGCAAACCCAATGCCACCGAGGTTTTTGTGAGGATTGTCCATTCAACTTTTCGATCTCATCTTGGCGTGCTTCTTTGACTTCTCTTTCTTTCTGTACTTTCCAATTTTGGGCAAGGTCATAGTGCTAAATCAGAGCAGAGCAGTGCCATGTAGAGATTTTGGATGTTGGATAAAACTAGGCACGAAGAGCCAGAGTTACTAAAGAGACTAAGCTCACTGTGCTGGTACTGGAACTTTTTTTTTTAAGTGTTTTGCTTGTTAAAGATGCATTCTCGTAATCAGGTATCACATTCAAGAAAGAGAACGAGACTTTGGTGGACCGGGCTTTCTTTAATTGGCCGGACAATCACCCGTTCCGGCGGCCCACCTCCCCTGCGAAGAAGCTTTGTTGAACCGAGTCTGGGTTCTTTCTCGTGGCCCAAGACACTTGGAATTCTTTTTCATTCAAGTAACTGCCTCGATGTGCTACTGTAATAACTCAAGAATGTCGAATAGTAACTTGCAATCTTATTGCTCGAAACACCAACATTCTCTTCTGTCCAAATTGTTTACAGCATAAGGAATATTAGTAAAAAAGAACAAAGAAGTTTGTACAGTTTGTCGCGGTTTGACTTTCTTGGGTAGATCGGGGAAGGCGTATTTCGGAGCACCTTCAAAATGTCTCCAAGGGATAGCTATGGTGGACTCATTTCGGATGGTCTACCTACAAACATTTTATCTGAGCTTAATTTCGAGATGGTACGGAACCGTCTTCACTCTTTGTCGAGCGCAAATGCAGAAGATGAAAACAAAGGCAAAAGAATATAATAGGAAGTTCACGTCGATACCCATGAAGGAAATGAAGAAAGTCTGAGAGGCTCTAAGATTGTAATTAAAGGGCATTAACACCGGCAGAACATGGAACGCAAGTAACTTGTGGCAGATCTCCCTTAGGAGCAAGTTTCTAGCAGATACCAGAAAGATATAAACGATGAAGAAGTGCAACAAAATCATCAAAGAATACAAATTGTGCTCCAACCAACGATGCAAATCATTAAGCATCCCATAACATGTTCTCTGATGCCGGCAAGAGAAAACTCATTAATTTCTTCCTAAGTACCGCAAGGTCAGCAGAGCGCACCAATTTCTTTCATCTTGCATGATATAAATGGGAGATACCACTCGAGCTACTGCTCATTTTGGCCTATCCCATTTTGAGTCTCAATGTTCTATTCTTTGGCTCACAGCCAAACATTTTCTCAACAGGTCACCCGTTTTTGCAGTGCTCTAGCCTGAGCATGCTTTACATCAAAAAGCGTATTTGTGACTTAATTCAAGATTTCACGGACGCACATAAACACAAATATATATAGGCATGCTCTCTCCTTGTAAGTGTGCAATTCTATTTCTTCCTACTCCTTTCACCATCCTAGAAGCCTATTAGGAGTTGCTCCATGTTCTAGCCCTTTGCCTCGACGACCACTCCCCGCCTTTGTCAGATTGGGTTGTTATAGGCCCACTAGCTTTCATGTGGTTCGTCCCCGAACTACACACCTATTAGAGGGAGTCCTACTCTGATACCATATTGTGACATTCCTGAATGAACTCACTTGATGTATTGTCCAAGTTTAGTCTGTCCAATTCCGAACCTCACGATTTTGTCATTTGGCATACAAGCAAGCACTTTTCCAGAAGGTCATCCATCCTGTTAGGCAAGCTTAACTTTGGAGTTTCACAGCAAAGTCATTTTATGTTAAAAGGCGCTTTCATGAGTTAATTTCAGGTTTCACACACACACACATCTCAGGCACTTTCTCTCCCTATTCGTACAAGCCTGTTAGGAGTTGCTCCTTATTCGAGCCTTCTAGCTCTGAATACCATTTCCCACTCTCGTCAGACCGGATCATTACAATCAAGGTTTGTCAAGGTTTTATTCATCTATCTCTCCAATAGCACAACATTCTTTTAGCCTACCCTCTATGTAATTAGTCCCAAGATCCACTTTTAACCGCCAAGAAACAGTGGAAATCAACATGAATTAAAAAATCTTCAACCTAGGAGAAACGCAGACCATCCTATCCTAGCATAAAGTTCCGTTATTAAGATACAAACATTTTTGAAAGCCTAGTGAGCAAATAAGCATCCGCATCCACAACACATCACCAGAGATCTTTCTGAGACAAAGCATTGGATAAAGGAATAGGAAGTCTACTGCATAGCAGCATAGTTCCAACTAAACCAGCTGTATAAGATGCAGAACATGGATTGCTCTGCATATACGCATTCCATTATAGGATAATCGCACGAAAAGATTTATGAAGTCTCACATCCACCACAGTAGCATCTACAAACAAAAGGGATGTGCTGCGGGGACCGCCATTAACCTCAGGCGCACACTTCAAGTGTAATGCATAGCAGCATCCAACGATACCTTTCGTAAGAAATGTTATCGATTGTTTCTACAAAAACACGTTTGACTGAAAAAGCAATGTATTAAGTTATCTAGAAGTAACGGATCCTGGGATATCATTTGAAGAGTTCTAGGTTCTTGTGCCTCCCTAATAGCTTGAACCAGAGCAACAGTAGCAAGAGCCTCGACACTCCAATTCCTTAAGCAAGTCGCCAGGCAACAATCCCTGAACAACTGAAACGAGCGGTCTGAAATGTCACAATCCACTAAAATCGATGTCTCATCTGTGATCTGCATGTACACACTCAAATTGTCCACAACAATCGTCGAAGATGCTGGCGTCGAGCTGGAATTTACTGACAGCGACATTGAATATTATAATGTCAACGGTCCAAGTCCAACAACCTGAGCTCGCGTTTCCATTCGAGCAAGATGAAGGATGATGATTCTCTTACCATATCAACATCTGCAGCGGTGAATGCAAAGAGAGGGAGAGAGCTCCGATTCCAGTCCCTTCGGGCGAGGCCGGTACAAGATTTGGGCGCCGGCTGCCATCCTCCTGCAACCACAAAGTGGCCGAAGTGATTAATCAAAATATAGTGGGAACTTGTCCAGCATGCTGTTCGCTTAATCAAAATCCAAAACTGACTGCCTGTTGGAATGAATTTATATGGAAAATAACTCTCCTTTGCATTCAATTCAAATTGAAAGTTTCTATCATACATTAGGAAAAATGAAACAAACAGTCCCTGAACTTTGGTCTAGTGTTCAATGCGGTCCCCGGAATTTTAATTTATTCAATGTAGTTCCCGAACTTTAACCCAATATACAATGTGGTCTATGAACTTTTCATTTGTTTAATGTCATTCCCGAATTTTTAATACATGTTTAATTTAATTCCTAAACTTTATGAAAATGTTCAATGTAGTCCTTCCATTAATTCAAGTTCACGGACTACATTAAACATTTTCATATAGTTCAAGGATTACATTGAACATGCACCAAAAGTTTAGGGACCACATGGAACAAATTAAAAGTTTAGGGACCACATTGAATATTAGGCCAAAGTTCATAGATTATATTGAACAAATTAAAAATTTAGGGACCAAATTGCACATTGGGCTAAAATTTAGGGACTATTTGTGTCATTATCCCCATACTTTACCATTTTCAATTGGAATTGCACAAAATAAAAGTACATAGATTTAGTTTAGTTCCAAGCTTTTTTTTTTCCCCATTTTTTGCCAAGAAGCATAAGTGATGGTAGAATTGCTTTTGACGTTCAGGATTACTTCTGTTCTAAATTTTCTCGATCGCCTTTATATGGTACAAATTCTAACAAATTGTCATCCTATGCTTGCATTAGGCTCATATGGGAAGCAACCCAATGACCCCCAGATGAAAATTCCGCATATGGAAGTGAGCTTTGCAATAATTCAAGTGGCGTAAACCAACAGAATTTCAAGACCATCTGACTCATCCGACCGGTCATCTTGTTTAAGCTTTTGGCAGGACTTATTTCCTAGTTCTACGGATCATAGTGCCTTAGGCTTGTATGCATTTTATGTATTTGCGATGTTCTACTGTAGTCTGGTGTAAAAAGTCTCTCTCTGTACGCATGCATGCCGATTGCTTGGACAGGTCTGATTTGTGCTTGGCTTGCCTATGGGTGTAAGCGGTCGATTTCATTCCATTTAGATTTAGGGCCGCTTGAATTAATTTGATAATCCTACTAAGATATAGGAAAAGCTAGATAACAGAGTCCTAGCTAGAAAGGCCAACATATGCATATTGCAGTACAATGACTGAAAGGCAAATATATGATCAGCTTGGTCATACTTGTACCACGTGATTTATGTGGTATGCTATTTCTAGTCTTTTGCCAATTTTGATAATCCAATAAACTTTCTAAGTACATCGATTTCCTAATCAACTTACATATTGTTAAATAACTGACCGATTATCCAAGTTATTGATTTCTATGTGTCAAACTTCAAGTAGCCCATTTCGAAGAAGTCGATTTTTTACCAAAGTTGCCCATTTCAAGTTGTCGATTTCGACTAAAATTGTCTAGTTCAAGGTTGTCAAACTACAGCTTTTTGCTCTTGATGTTCTTCCAAGTTAATTCACGCATGATCTACAGCTTTTTGCTCTCGTCAGGAGAGCTTCTCTCTACCTTTGGAGGTAGCTGTTCCCCAAAACGCTAATCCCAAGTCCGTGTTCCCAGATATCCCATTCCAGATTTCATACCTTCTCCTCCTCTGAATCCTTAAGCCATGTAATCCCTCGAGTATTGTCGCTGCACTCCATCAAATTATTGATCTTACATCTCGCCAGATGTGTGCCCTAATTTCTTGATCGGTGGGTGTCTCCTTATTTTTTTGGTAGTTTCTTCTGGTTTGCTCTTGTTGTTGCCTCCTAAGCGGAATATTGATCCTCTGGCTACTGTTATCTGCTCTCTATTTTGTGTCGCTTCCGCCTCTTTGCTGGTTCGTCACGGGGGATAGTAGTATCCCGGTTGCTCGCCTTGCCCTGTTATGCAGCAGGTTAGGTAATCTTTGGTCAGAAATTGAAGCTACTGAGTTGGAAGGAACAATTTCCAGAGAAAAGCTTAATGAAGGTAGCATTACTGCTTTTGGTAAGCTGTTCTTAAACCCTTCTATTAATGTCCAGGCGTTTAGCAACACTATGCAAAAAGCTTGGAAAGTGCAAGATCTAGAGGTATCTCAAATTGGAGTGAATATGGGATTGTTTTCGTTCACTTTTCAGTCTAAAGAGGAAAGAGATAAAGTTCTTGAGGATGGCCCATGGTCCTTCTCCAGCAATCTCCTTATTATGAAGCCTTGGGTCCCTAATACACCCCCTCAATGTTACAATTTTTCTTCCTGCTCCTTCTGGGTCCAGGTTCAAGGCCTACCTTATGAGTGGTACTCTGAGGAGTTAGTATCCCGTGTTGTGCAACAGCTGGGTAGGGTAGTAGAGGTGAAGGTGGACAAGAAGGGTTTTGCCTCTTCCAAAATTGGTAAGGCAAAAGTTGAGCTGAATCTTAGCAAGCCTTTGTCACCCGGAACACTAACCAATCTAGGGGGTATTAAAGTTTGGTTAGACTTTAAGTATGAGAGGTTACCTCATTTCTGTTATTCGTGTGGAAAAATAGGGCATTATGCTAAAAGATGTAATGAAGTCCCTTTTGATCAAGAAAAGTATGAAGAAGGAAGCACCAATCGCTTTGGGCCATGGTTAAAGGCGGAAGCTCGAGAACCAAGCCCTTTCTGGAAGTTATGCTATGATGAACAGTTAGTTGCAGAGGTGGAGGAAGAAGTCATTCTTGAAACTCCTGTACAAAATACTCAAGCTGTGAGTGTTGGAGAGAAAAGACAGCTACTACTTCTTGGCCCAAATGCTACTATCGAGCAAGATCTCAACACTGAAATGGAGGAAGCGGAAATCCCCCCACCTCAGAGAGGAGAGTATGCGGTCAAAGGTAAAGATATCATGAACAGTCATGTATTTCTACCTGGAGTTTCTTGGGAACCTTCTAACACCCTGGCACTAAGGAAGAATGGTTTAAAGAAGTAGAATAGAGCTCTAAAGTCCCCAGTTGCTAAGAAGTTAAAGAGACTCAACCCCTATGATCCTAACATGCATGATCCAGAGACTCTTAATGAATCCCAATTACTAGAGACGCCAGTAAGGGAAGTGAAAGACATAGCTGAATGGGCTTTGGTGGCTAGCTCGAACAAGCCACCGGGTCACAAATGACGGTCCTATGCTGGAATTGTCAAGGGTTGGGCACACCTTTGACAGTCCATGCTTTGAGGGCAATGATTGCCCAAGATAGGCCTAACTTGGTGTTTCTAATGGGGACTAAAAATCAAGAGCCGGTGGTTCAGCGCTTGAGGAAGCATTTAAACTTCAATTTCTGTTTTGTGGTGAACCCTGTAGGAGCTGCAGGAGGTCTTGCTATTTTGTGGAATGATTTGACCTCGATTGAAGTGGAATCAGCGTCAAAAGAGATGATCAATGTTATATATATTGACCAAGTAAGTAGGACAAGAATGAGGGTGACTTTTGTGCATGCTCCGAATGAATTTAGGGAAAGACTCCTTCTGTGGGACAAGTTGAGACTTGTAAGCCGATTTGATAACCTTCCATGGGTTTGTATGGGAGACTTTAATGATGTACTTTATAATTGGGAGAAATCTGGAAGACGTATGGCGGACCGCTATCGAATTGTTGCATTTCAGGATTGCTTAAATGACTGCTCTTTGATGGAAGTGGATTGCAAGGGCTGTGCGTTTACATGGGCAAATAATAGGGAGGGGACTAATTTTGTTAAAGAGAGATTGGATCGAGTTGTTTGCAACATTGAATGGCGACTTGCTTTCCCTGAAGCAGAAGCTTTTGCTCTCCCTGCTGTTGGATCTGATCACAGCCCGTTACTACTCTCTCTCGCGGCACAATCAGAGAAGAAAAGAAGAGAATTCCGTTTTGAAGCGTTTTGGGCTGAAGATCTTGAACGTCTGGAAGTTGTCGCTAGAGCTTGGAACTCAATTCATGTGGAAGATGGGAAACTAATGGAGAAATTGGATTGTGCTTCGAGAGCATTAGTTAAATGGAGTAGGCCTAAATTCCCTAATAATCTTCGCAGAATTGAAGCACTAAATCAAGAACTACAATTCCTAATGAATAGCCGAGACTCCTTTTTTGACAAGAACAGAACGCAAAGCATCAAACGGGAACTTGAAGATATTTGGAGGCGAGAAGAGTTGTATTGGGGACTAAGATCAAGAGTCAACTGGCTTAAGTGGGGGGACAAGAATACAAAGTTCTTTCACGCAACAACAGTCCAGAGGAGAAGAAGAGACAGAATTTCAATGCTGAAAGGGTCAGATGATGTATGGATTAGGGACGAACACATACTTAAGCAAAGAACGGTGGAGTACTTTCATGAATTATTCACTTCAGTGGGGCCTAGGAATTTCCATCCCGTGATTGATCAATGCCCAAGTCTTGTCCAAGCTGAAATGAATATTAACTTAACAGCCGAGGTGACTATGGAGGAAGTTAGTGAGGTGGTTTCTCAGCTAGGTTCAGCAAAGGCCCCTGGTCCGGATGGATTAAACGGTATTTTCTTTAAACACCATTGGGAAGTCATTAAAGGGGACGTTTTTTATGCTATTCAGTCCTTTTTTCGGACAGGAATTCTAGACCCCAGGATGAACAGAACCCATATAGCCCTTGTTCCTAAGTCCCCTAATCCAGAAAAGCTTGAGGAATTTCGCCCTATTAGTCTTTGCAATTTTTCTTATAAGATCATCTCAAAAATTTTGGCTAATAGGCTAAAGAAGTGGCTGCCAAGTTTAATTGCTAAGGAACAAAGTGCTTTCGTCAGTGGCCGGCAAATACAAGATAACATCTTTATTGTGCAAGAGGTCCTACATTAGTTGAGGACTAGGAATCGTCAAAAGAAATTTCAAGCGGTTGTAAAACTAGATATGCAGAAAGCCTATGATCGAGTCGAGTGGGACTTCCTGGAAGCTTGCTTAATTAAAATGGGATTCAGTACGAAATGGGTAAGTTGGGTTATGCAGTGTGTGACAACCGTCTCATTTAGTGTGAAATTCAATGGAGAGTCCCTTCCTTTCTTTAATCCTTCCCGGGGCATCAGACAGGGAGATCCGCTCTCCCCCTATCTGTTTATTCTAGTTGCAAACTGTCTATCCCTCCTGATGGACAAGGCAATGGACAATGGTAGCATCAAAGGTATTAAGTTGAACAGACTCTGCCCGACTTTGTCTCACCTAATGTTTGCTGATGATTCCATCCTTTTCTTAGATGGTACTTTCGTGGAATGTCAGAATGTCTCAGCCATACTTCATCAATATTGTTATGCTTCAGGCCAAACCATTAACTTAAACAAGTCAGGCGTTTTTTTCAGTAAGGGGTGTCCACAATCGTTAAGAGATAATTTGTCGAATGAATTAAGGATACCTGAGATTGGCCACACTGGCAAATACTTAGGTATTCCTTCGGATTGGGGTACTTCGAAAAGAAACATGTTTGCCTGGATTCTTGGGAGAGTTAATGCAAAATTAGAGGGTTGGAAAGAACAGTTATTCTCAAAAGCTGGAAAGGAGATTCTGGTGAAAACCGTAGTCCAAGCTCTACCACAATATGCTATGTCAATCTTCAAAATACCTTTTTCAGTGTGCAAAGCAATTGAGAAAAAGATTGCTAATTTCTGGTGGAAAAACAGTGAATCCAAAAAAGGTTTACACTGGAAGAAATGGGATATTCTAAAGCAAAGAAAGGACAAGGGGGGCTTGGGGTTTAGAGACTTCCATGCTAGGAAAACAAGCATGGAGGTTGATCCAGAATCCAGATTCCCTCTGGAGTAAGCTGTTCAAAGGTATCTACTTTCATCAATGAGACTTTTGGCAGGCCAAGAGAGGTTCCAGACCTTCTTGGGGGTGGCAGAGCATATTATATGGAAGAGAAGCCATTGCCCACTCTGTTATGTGGTCAATTGGGGATGGGGAAAGGGTGAAAATCAGGGAGGATAAGTGGCTTAGAAGAGGGCTGATAGGGGGACCAGCAAATAAGAATGATCCAGTAAGGGTTTCAGAATTGATTTCGGTTGAAGAAGGAAAATGGAATCTCCAAAAGCTACAAGAACTTTTTGAAGATCAGCTAGTTCAGGAGATCCTTACAATTCAAGTCAGACCCCTCATTGCTCAAGATAAGGTAGTGTGGACAGGGACTAAATCAGGTTGTTTTACAGTTAAGAATTGTTATAATATACTCAGAGATGTTATTGAACAAAAGCAGAGTAGCGAACAAGCATCATCCTCCTACCAAACTCCTAATTCACTTTGGCGAGCAATATGGGACATGCAGATATACTCAAAAGTTAAAATTTTCCTTTGGTCCTTATGCACTAATGCTATTCCTTCGAAGGAAAATCTCTGGAAGAGGAAGATAATATCTGACCCTGTTTGCTCTTTGTGCCGGCAAGGGGACGAAACGGTTGAACATATTTTTCTGCTCTGTCCATGGACGCGGTTTGTTTGGGCACACCCTAGCCTGAATATTCAGATTAACAGTCAGGAAATTTCACGATTCGACTCTTGGTTATTGAATCTCACAAAGAAAGGAGTTGATATACCTCAGGTTTCCTTGGTTGGGTCGATCCTTTGGAGTATGTGGAAATCTCGCAATGATTCTGTTTTTCGTGGTAACCCTCCAGATGTCCAAGATATAGTGGAATCAGCTACATTTTTGCTAGCTAACTTCAAGAAATGGAACACCCAAAAGTCAAAAATAGAAAAGAAGTCATCTTCCACCAATCCTCTCTCTTGGATCCCACCGGAAGAGAAATCTCTTAAATTCAACGTGGATGGGTCCTTCGTTGAGGGATCCGTTGATGGTGCTATCGCTGGTATCTGTAGAGATCATATGGGCAACATCGTTGCAGGTTTCGCAAAATCAGTGAAGGTATCATCTGCAGCACAGGTGGAAATCTTAGCTGTCCACGAAGCTCTCCAGGTCATAGCGTCCAGCAAAGACCAGACCGTGCGCATCTGTGTGGAGTCTGACCGTGTAGATTTGATTAATGCCCTAACAAGTAAGTCTGCATATATGTTTAACTGGGAAGAGCGTCTGCTTTTCTCAGATTGCCTGCAACTTCTTTTGGCTCGCCCGCACATTAATCTATCCTACTGTCCGAGGGAATACAACTTAGTGGCTGATTGGGCTGTGAAACAGCAAAGGTTAGGTTGTCTTCCACAAAATTGGCTTGTTGCCCCTCCTCAAGCCCTATGGGCTCTTCTTTGTTTAGACTCTCCCTGTACGTGTCCCTCAAGATCTTGCCAGTAATGAAATATTTCCTTTGAGATAAAAAAAAAAAAAGGTTGTCAAACTATGAATTGAGTTGTCAATTTCCAAATAAAGTTGCATGTTTTGAAGTTGTCGATTTCCGAATAAAGTTGAATGTTCTGAGGTTGTCGATTTATAAGTATTAGTTCCTAAGTTACCGATTATCTATCTATGGCTTCCGATTAAATAATGATGGCTAAGCACAGAAAGAATGAGGATATATATGTTGATGTGTACGTAATTATTTGTTTATCATTAATTGCACGACAAATGACAAATTATTAAGATGTAAATGGCAAGTGTTATATTATAATGGATTGTATGTCATTGATACCATGTGATAAAAACCTTTGTCACGGCCTATTCGCCACAGAGCGAATTCCCTCGAAAGACATGATATGCAGCAAAGATTGGCAATGATTAGTTGAAGTTTTTTGTCAGATCTCAACCATGCCCAACCAAGCTCTAAGAGCATATGTTTGGATTATATTGTTCGAATCGAAACATCCTTCCATTGACATTTCAACGACTAGATACTGAATTAAATAATCCAGCATACCTAGTATGTCGTTTGCATTAGCAATGATCTATGTGTCTTCTCTCCAAAGAGCTTTACAGGTCAAGACACCATGACAAAGGATCGCTGAGAAATTCAAATACAAGGCAGCGTAAACCCCAAACGGAAGCGCGTCTCCAAATCTTACATTGCTCCAATGAATAACTTTAAGAATATTTTACCATTAAGAACAAGGTAGTATATATATATTTTTAAAGCATTTTTGTGCGAATTCTTCTTTTCTTTGAATAAACTTTAACAAACCTTTCGGTTGATACAATTAAGTCCTAAAATCTTTATTTAAGTGCAATCACGCCCTAAACATATATATATATATATATATATATATATATATATATATTGAAAAACACAATTTAAGTTGCCACGCGTAGGCAATTCTCTAATCTCGCGCATACAATTCTCTGCATTGTTTATCAAAAAAACTTTGATTGCACTTCTTCACAGATACGAAAGACTTTGATTTGCATTGATTAAAGTATTCAACATTCGATTGCGTTTGTGCATGAGGCTTAGGAGTTTCTAAGCACTTCTCTCTTGTCTCTACCACTTCATTCTAGAGGACAAGACTACATAAGAGTCAAATTATGTCTACGGATATATTAATTAATGAGGTGTTTGTCTTTCTATTTTCGGTCTATTGTTCACCCTGTCATTGTTTTTTTCCTTAATTAAGCTCCATTATACAGTTGCATGCCACGTTGGAGCCAGCTCATTCGACCACTGTACAAGGCAAAACCCTAGTCCTAGAAAATCTCGTATGAGATAGTCCAAAACACCTAGAAAGAGTTCGTGTAAGAGTCAAACTCTTCCATAAAGAGACGGGGGAAGTTATAGATGAATATCCTAATCTTGTACGATGAGATAAGTCACCGTTACGTTTCATGCAAACTAGAGTTCTTTTCACTCAAGCAAATCTGTTCCTTTGTAGTGATCATCACTTCTCCAAACCCTAATAACCAGACATCAAAGAGACCCTTATATAAGATCCCTTCCCGGACGGTCAGCTCAAAGGCATCGTGCATCACAGGAGGCTAGAAACCTGCTCGGCATAACACGACCTGGTGCAGCAATGACGGCCTCCACCACCCATTGTGGGTGGAGCATCTTGTGGTTCATCGTCTGTGCTGTTTTCGTGACGAGGGTCGCATACTGTGCCGATTACTTCTACAACTGGAACGTCGAATTCGACCGGAACTCCTCTTTCCCTTCTCTAGAACAGCCGGTGCGTGTTATAAGTTGAACCCAGTTCATGTTTTTCGGCTATAACCAACTCTTTAACGAAATAACCATTCCTAGCTTCACGGTCTACTAGGATTTTGTGTCTTTGAAGAGGATGATGCATGAGAGTGTAAATTTGTGGATGCAGGTTATCACTATCAATGGAATGCTTCCGGGTCCTCTTATAAACATGTCAACGAACGACGTCGCTTACGTGAATGTGTTCAACTATCTGGACGAACCTTTGCTTTTCACATGGTACATATCTGAAAGATCCATCTTTGTCTATTATATGATTTAACGGGTTTTCTCCTGTGAATTCCTTCGTTCTCGTCGATAATAGCTGTATAATCGAAGTATGGCAAAACTAGAGAAAGGACAGGACATACCAAACATATGATTCTTAGACTTTGATGTAGATTCCTAAGAGAATTTGCTTTGGAGTCGTTGTCTCCATTCAATGTCCTAACGATAATCACCGTTTAGGGGGTAAAGAAAATGTGTTTGCCTCTTTTTTGGTTATTTTACATGGTATTTCCTTAAAATATCTTCAAAAACTATTTCTTTATGCTTGCCTCTTTTTTTGGGGGGGTGAAGGAATGGCCTACAACAGAGGCTGAACTCATGGCAAGATGGAGTCTCGGGCACGAATTGCCCCATCCGACCCGGCACCAATTGGACATACGTGTTCCAGGCCAAGGACCAGATCGGCACCTTCGTCTACTTCCCCTCCCTCAACTTCCACAAAGCTGCCGGCGGCTTCGGCCCTATCCGCGTCAACAACCGCAAGGTCATCGCTGTCCCATTCCCGATGCCCGAGGCCGAGCATGACCTTCTGATCGGAGATTGGTACAATCAAAGCTACAAGGTACCCGAATAGTCCGGCATCCCCTAGATAGTTCTTTTTGCACTCAAATTTTTGGAGAAAAATGAATCAATTCGAACTCCTAAATGGGAGATTCGCTTACAAATAAGTCCTTGATTAATCAAAATGCATTTCAATGTCGTAACAACTCTGAAAAACTGTTCGATTTTCATCTTTCAAACGATTTCACACGACTAATAACTTCATTTGGTTGCTTAAATTTCTTGCGTGGATCGTCGTAAAAGACGATTAGATCATCGTTGAGCGACAAGAAAAATGCTTATGGCGGAAACCCTGACATGCTGTTGATGAACGGCAAACTCCCATATGGATTTGCAGACGATCCTGAGACATTCAATGTCACCAAAGGTAAAGAGCCAGAAATCAACCAATTTTCAGCAACCTTTTGAATTCAAATTCAATTTGGACCGTTCTTTTCATTCTTTTAGAACGAAAATGTGTATACTGTGTAGGTAAGACTTACAGGATCAGGATATCGAATGTGGGCAATGCACTGAGCTTCAACTTCAGGATCCAAGGCCACAAGATGGTGGTGGTCGAGACGGAAGGATCGTACACTGCCCAGATCACAGTCGACTCGCTTGACATCCACATCGGCCAGTCTTACTCCGTTCTCATGACGGCAGACAGAGACAAGGCTGATTACTTTATCGTGGCGACACCGAAGCTGGTCGACTCAGAGGAGCCTGGCAAACTGATTGCCTTGGGAGTTCTTCACTATGAGAACTCCAGTGTACCCCCAAGTTACCCCATTCCTTCAGGTCCTGATCCATTTGACATCAATTTCTCCATCGACCAAGCTAAGTCTATCAGGTAATGCAAAGAAAATTCCTAAGCTTGATTAGACCGGCTAATTACTTGATTAATAAAATGAATGAATGGTCCTTAATTTGTACCAGTTGGTTCCGTTCATTTGATTTTGGTGTGAAATTGGCATGCGCTTACTTTAGAACTAGCGAAGTCTCCCTAGAAAAGAAATGATAAGAAGAGGTTTGAATTTTCAATAATTTCAGGTAACAAATTATAAATAGTTTAGGATGAGTAAGTTCTAAACTCAAAATTCATGAAAAATCATTTTGGATAAATCTCTCGCGTTTCAAATTTCGGGTAATGAATTTGAATGGTTTTGAATGAGTAAGCTTCAAACTCAAAATTGAAATGTGAGAGACTTGTAAGATGGTTCGAGAGTTTATTCTGATCATTTTAAACAACGATATTAAATGACCAAAAATTAATCTTTTTTATCCGGTAATCGTTGAACCCATTTTCTCCGATATTTAATTGAATTGTTTAAAAGTTTTATTTCTCTCTCTAATGTTTTTCGCCGGTGGGGATTCCGTCACCAAAGGTGGAACATGACGGCGGGTGCCGCAAGGCCTAACCCACAAGGGACGTTCAACGTCTCCCACGTGACGCCGAACCAGACATTCGTCCTCCACGGGTCGACCGCCGAGATCGACGGAGCGCCCCGCTACACAGTGAATAACGTGTCATACCACACCCCGGAGACCCCGCTCAAGCTGGCTGATTACTTCGGGAACACGTCGGGCGTGTACCAGCTCGACTCGTACCCGGTCAAGTCCGTGAACCCGGTGGCCGAATCGGGCGTCTTCGTTGCGACTGGCATCCACAAAGGTTGGATCGAGCTCGTCTTCATGAACGGCCTGGATGTCATGGACTCTTGGCACTTGGACGGGTTTGGGTTTTATGTGGTCGGGTAAGTAGTTTTTCTTTTGTGAATTTTCTCCGTCCATGATATTTCTGTAGTTATTATTGCAGAATTTAGGTCTAATTTTGGTCTTAGCCTGATTATTTTTCCTAGAAAGGTTTGTGATAATTATATGCAGACACAAGTAGAAGTTACTATTTTACTTGGTCAAATGTCGCGCTGCTCTACGTAGACGTCTCTTCCTTTCTTTTGTGAATTCTCACCCATGGATCGGACCTGGAACCGAGTCGAGATGTACCCTAAAATAAGTGTAGAGATATGCATCCTCCCAAGTTCTTTCATGTACCCGTTGGATGATGATCGTGTTGAAACCGATTAATGCTAAAAATTGCGGAGAATATGAAAGAGAAACGAATCGATGCATTGGATCACACGCTAATTCACAGGTTTGGAGACGGAGGTTGGATGCCCAGTTCGCGATCGACATACAACATAGATGATCCGGTCGTCCGGTCTACGGTTCAGGTTCGTCTCGACTCTCTCTTCCCAATCTATAGAGAAATCATACATTACGATGTTCTATAGAGAAATCACATCCTTGTACTATTATGGTAACATGCTCCATTTCCTTAAAACAAGGTTTATCCTGGGAAATGGACAGCAGTCTACGCTTACCTAGATAACCCAGGAATGTGGAACCTGAGATCCCAACACTCGAAGCATTGGTACCTTGGACAAGAGCTCTACGTTAGGGTTTTTGATGCTGACCCCAATCCTGCCAAGGAGAGACCACCCCCAGAAAATCTCCTCCTATGTGGTTAGTTGCAATAATTTCGTTTTATATAACTTTGGAATTATGTTTGAAAAATCTATATTAAGGATGATCCATGAAAATTGATGTTACAAGTTGATGTGATGTAATTTTGTAATTGGGTATTTCAAGAAAGTTGACTATATTCAGCACCCGATAAAAACCCGATACATGAATTTTGTGAATCAATTTCATGGACTGCTATGTGCATCTCTAGCATCTTCCTTAAATTTTTGTTTATGCCTCATCGATTGATTATTGATTATCTGTTCGTTTTTAAGGAAAATTTCAACCACCGTCTCCGGCTCCTACGCCCGCGGCTGCACCACCCCCTAAGGCCGATAGCGCACCGCTACTTGACCATACTTGGTAAGTCAAGAGCCAAAAAAAATTATTTATGATGTAGTTTATACTTATCATATATAATGTTATATGCTACTAGTTAAATTCATCATTCAACTGAATAATTTTCGTTCTCTTTTTCTCTCTCTCTCTTGTAGGTTTCGTGTCATCATGATTTTGATCGCCACAATTATATAAGAATATTCGATTGGCAATGGAATATTCTTTCAATGATCGAGATCTGAATTATGTACATGAAGCGTAGAAAAACCCGCAGGAAACTACACGGATATTTATTGCATTTTTAGGTTTATTTATGTAACGTAAATATATTGCTTCTCTCATTTGTTTTTGTGTAGTTGGGAATTTTGCTGAGAAAAACTAGTAGAATTATTTGTTGGATTTCGAAAGTCATATTAATGATTGCTTTTAAGTGACTTTTTATGCGTGTTTCATGATTTTTTTTTACGTAGATTCTCTTGAATTAGTTGGCAAAATCAATACACTCATAAGTTCAAAACAATATTATCGAAATGATGACCAGAAATTAACCTCAAATTCTAGAAAATTATATTTACATGGGGAAAATTACCTAATTAGTCATATACCTATTGTACGAATGTCAATTAAGTTATCAACTTTTTTCCAATTTAGTCATAATCCTTTGGGCGAAATTCTAACGGATCAATTTTCGTCGGATATCGTTGACATGACAATTTAGTTCTTGCTGACCATCCTGCGTGGCACATCGCCATGTCAACAATTGCCAGCGAAAATTGGCCCGATGGACTTACATTTGAGTTTCACACACAGGTTTAGATAAAATTGACAAGATTGAGAAGTGAAGAACTAAATTGGCATCCGTACAATAAATAGTTTAAGACTAATTGGACAATTTTCCCTATTAACATGAGCATGCCTTTAAATAAGCTATCATCATTTTTTAGGATTCAAGGACTCAAAACTATATTACAAAAAAAATCACATTTCCCATAGAGATATTACTGGAATTCTAACAAATTTCTTGGAAAGAAAAGATAATAACTTCACCTTGCAAAAGAGAAATAAGCATAGTGTGTTTTTGGATTTCTTGGAATAAAATAAGGTGTTGGTTAAATGTTAAGGAAGTTTTGATGCTTTTCTTATGATCTTGAGTTCGAGTTTTATTGGGAGTACTCCAAAAGGCAAAATCCTAATTGTACTACGTCGATGTAGAGGAAGTGTGTCATTCAGGGAGGTAGACGAACGTGAAAGTTTATTCTAATCATTGTACAATAAGAAAAACTTTATATAATAGGACGGCAAAAATAAAAAAATAGACTGCTTAGTGTAAAGAGAGAGAGAGAGAGAGAGAGAGAGAGAGAGAGAGAGAGAGAGAGAGAGAGAGAGAGCGACGCTAGTTTGGTGGAGATCACGAAAAAGGAGGAGAGGAGAGAGAGGACGACACCACCAAGTCATGTGAGAATAAAGTAAAGAAAGAGAAGGGTAAATGTTGAGCATGTTAGGTTAGGGGAACGGGGGTTGGGCCATGGCCTTATGAATTGGCTGAAGGAAGATGAGTTTGGGACAAACAGGACATCCATTATATGGGCTTTTCTATAACAATTTTGGGAGTGCAGGGAGTCCCTAGATACTTAGGAAATTGACTGGTCATTGAATGCATGTCAAGATTTAATCAGAGGATGGAGGAATTAATTTTGGGTTAGAGGTGGCAAAATCGAACAGACTCGAAAACCCGACTAGGCTTTCCCGAATCCCAACCCGACTAAGAAAATCAACAATTCATACCCAATTCGAACCGTATCCGGAATATCTGAACTTGAATGATTCAGTCATCCGAATCCTATTGATATGACATCGAAGAAAATTGAAAGTGGCGACGGCCTTGGAGCGAGGGGGCCGATAGTGAGGAGGAGGGTTGGGGGGTGAGGGAGGGTGCGATGCACCACTGAGCAGAGGATTGTTGGGTGGGGACTAGCCACCGGAGACAACGGCTCGGACTGATAAACTATCGTGATAGTGGCTTAGTCGGGCGGCGGTGACGGAAGATCAAGGAGGGGGAGAAAAGTGGAACGGAATTTAAAGTTTTCGGGGGTTTTTCTGAGGGATGGGGTGAAGTGAGTGATGAGTGCAATTTGAGACATAAAATGACAGTTTGGTAAATAAGTGGACGAGGATGTGGGCTAGAGGATGGTAATTGAAGTCCAATAACAAATCACAAGATGCAAAAGTACAAGTTTTCATAGTGAGGATGCAGATCAATGTATAGCGATAAAGATTACAATGATAATTGAAATTTCTTTTCTAAACGACGACTCAAGAAATAGTACTTGGGAGATAAATTGTTGACTTAAAACTTGGCATGGAGGAAAATCTTCGAAGCATCCTTTCACTTAGCCAAAAAAAAAAGAGGATATTACAGAACTTTATTGCATACGTAACGTATGGTGTGTGCTGTGTAGGAAGTCGATGATGGAGGGATGCTGGTTTCATCTAACTCAAAGAACAATAACTAGCTTAATGGTTAATTAATCATAGCCACTTTGACCAGATTAATGTTCAGTTAATGCAGTCTCTTTGACCAGCATGTATGTTAGCTTAATCTCACTTTTTAAAAAGCATAGTAAATTCCATCTTAACTTCATCATAACTTCTTGTAGTTTGAGTTATTATCTATCTAGGTTAATGACAACACGTACGGGTCATAATTAGTGACTAGAACGTGATTAACTTAGGCTCTGGCGGCTTAAGCTACTAGGTTGGTAATCATGGGAAGATGGGAACAAAACCAAAAGCCAAGAGTATTAAGACATTCGATAGGTTTTTTGCTTGCTGCAGAGAAAACGGACAGGACGTGGATTCATATGTTGAGTACGTTACTGACTCTGCAATAACTTCAATATTTTAGAGAGAGAGAGAGAGAGAGAGAGAGAGAGAGAGAGAGAGAGAGAATCGAAATTAATGAAACTTGTTGCTTCGCTTGTCACCGCCACCAAAAACCTAAAGTCGTGGCTTAGTTTTCGATTTGTTTTTCAGTCTTTTACATTCACAAGAAAGCTCTCTCTCTCTCTCTCTCTCTCTCTCAACAAGGCCTTGCCCATGACGTCCCACTGGAAAAGCTATTGAGAAGAACATGAGGACTTGCTTGAGCTACATGCAATCGACATGAATCCAAGGCTTACAGATCATGGGCTGATTGCTTAGACAAAAAGAAGAAGAATTCTTCATATAAAGTTGAAATAATCAGTATAACACTGTACCCAAAAAGGAAAAGAATGGAAAGAATCTGTAATTTCGGAAGAAACTGTGAAGATCACATTGAATTTCAGTTTCGACTTTGAATGCCGAAGGTCCGCAAAAGAATTTATAAGATCGGGGGAAAAGGAAAGATGGATTCTTGAACCTTCTCAGTAGTGACAATCCACCAAAGCCGGGACTGAAAACACGAGCCTCGATCGGCTTTCTTGCTGTTCTTGTTGTTGCTTTTGTTTCTTCGAGCTCAAGGGAAACCGCGTATCTTTATGATCATTGGCGTCATCTTCGTCAGGTGCCGGTAGATTGAGATCCAAATCCAAGGACACAACGTTGTTCCTAGCCCTTGCCGGTGATTCCTCGGACTCTGAGGTCATCGGATTTAGCGATGACCCTATGTTCGTCCCCACCGGAGTTCGGTGCCGCCTCATGTGACCTCCTAGGGCTTGGCCAGACGCAAACTCAGCCCCGCAAATCGCGCACTCATGGACCTTTGGGTGCATATTACTGAAGCTGCTCCCAAGTAACATGTTCCGACCGCTCAATTGAAGAGAGAGAGCTGATGAAGAGACGTTGTGGCCCTTGAATTGTGCCAACTCCTCGTCGTCTGACGATGACGTCCCGAATTGATGGTGATGCTTCTTGTCTTCAGCAGTGGCGGCAGCCTTGTTAGGCTTCTTGTGGCTTGCGCGGTGGCCACCTAGAGCTTGGAAGGAAGGGAAAGTGCGGCTACAAGTCTTGCACTCATATACATAATACCCAATCTTGTTCCCTGTGCCTGTGGATGCTTCCAAATACTTCTTGCTGTTGAATTTGGGGTCAGCAACATCTTGCTCCAATATTGCTTGCTTTTGGGGCAATTTAGAATGGCCTTGGGCTAGGAGGATTAGGCAATTGGCCATGTCTTCCTCCTCCTCCAAGGTGCTCATCCCTTCAACTTCCGTTGAGGATGCTGGAGAGAAATTGTGATTGTTGGTGCCAACGATGGCGAGGTTGTTGTCGATGGCGTGGTTGCGGCTGCTGTCATGGTCGTCGCTCGGCGAACTGGCGATCCCAAAATGGTACGGGGACTGCACTCTCTGCCTCTTTGTCCGCTTGCGTTTGGCGATGTGGCCAGCGTAGTCCCGGGGACCTGAGAAGGCTTCTCTGGCGGTGACTTCCATTGTTGAGAGAGAGAGAGAGAGAGAGAGAGAGAGAGAGAGAGAGAGAGAGAGGGATGGAGATGAGAGGGGGTAAGCAAATTGATGGAGTGTGGTGGGAATATAAATAGTGAGGAGGAGGAGCGATTGTAAGGCGAAGAAGGGAGGAGGGCTTGAGAAGGGAGTAAAAAAAGACAAACCCCAATGGATGGAAACACACACTCGTTAGTGTATGCCAATGTTTCTTGATTTCCCAGCTCTTGCAAGTTATATATAGACAGAGTTTAATAATGATTAATAGAGAGAGAGAGAGAGAGAGAGAGAGAGAGAGAGAGAGAGGAAATCAAGAGACTGGTGTAACTGAAAATATGCAAAACGAGAGAGAGAGAGAGAGAGAGAGAGAGAGAGAGAGAGAGAGAGAGAGAGAGAGAGAGTAAAAATAGTTGGGAGGGGAGGGCTGGGAACGTAAAGTCCGTTTCCCACACTTTGCCAACGCACTTGAGGCAGATGCAAAAACGACTCCCACCAGTTGTTTGGCTTTTGTGTGTCTGTGGCGCCCTTCTTCATTCCACGGTATAAGCATGCCCTCTTCCTCAATTTGGCCAGACCCCAGATGCACCACCACCTCATCACAACCACTAGCCTCTGCAACTTACCTTAATTTCACTTCAACTGTCCTAAATTTAGCCCTCATGCTAAGGACACCCCCTCAACAGATTTGAGGGACACAGCACAGAGGGAGGCTACCCGCCACCAACTCATTCAACATTGTCCCCCCTCGTTGAGTGGTTCGGTCAATTCTCCTCCCGAATTCATCTGGGCCTCTGTGTCTCTGCATGCAGTTAAAATTTCGTTTTCTTTTTCTGTTGTTGCAACTTACCATGGAGCTAATGGCCTAGTAGAGTCTGAGTTGTGCAGGGAACATGTTATGAGTGTAATTATTGGTGCAGTTAAGATGTACATGAATTGTCAATGCTGGTCTAGAATGCCAACCCTAAGCGAATCTTCCTCTTTGGACCGAAGAGAGAGAGACTGTCTGTGTGTGTTCCCTCGTGAGTGCTGGTAACAATGTAATGCGTTAGGCCATTTTCATGTTGCTGTCCCCAGTTGCTCACACGTCTTCATCAACCCAACATCCTTAAAAAAGCGGCACCCAAAAACAAGAAAGAAATAGAGAGAGAGAGAGAGAGAGAGAGAGAGAGAGAGAGAGAGAGAGAGAGAGAGAGAGACTGCACTAAAAAACATGTCCAAACAACGATGGGCATTCCAACTGAATGCCTTCCCTCACATGCCAAAGCAATCACTCACTCCTCTAAAAGATGAAATGGACGAAACGGGCCGTTCGTTCTGAGTTACGGGGCGATGCGAGCGTGAAATTTCACATCTCGACAAGCGAAGACGGGTAGGATGACGAAGGCCTTGAGATTAGCTGCGGCTTTCGTGGGTATGAAGACAGGTTAAAGTTAAATTTAATACCAAAGTATGAACCGTACATGGTTTCTATGTTATGATTAATTACGACTGTACAATTAATACGAGTAATGAAATGGTTCTGCAATGAATATTTTTAGAGAGAGAGAGAGAGAGAGGAAGGGGAAAGTGCATGACTTTGCCTCAACGATTCTGTGAGAGAAAGGGGAATGAATGATTGGAGTGCAAGCCTGGAAGCACGGAATCTGCGGTGCGCCTCCCTCCACTCCTTTTCTAATTGCTTTTCTTCTCTTCACTCCCCCTCAGATTTGTGTTGTTGTTGCCATGCTTTCCATTAACTCTCCAATTCTTTTCAGAATATATTTTTCTTCTTCCTCTCCCTTTTCATGACAACATCATGGGGGTGGCTAATTTGCTCGATCGAGACATTGGAAAAAAGAAATTTAAAGAAGCTCCCCTTTTCACGTGCATACATAAGTAGATAAGATAAGTGAAACTAGGAGAGTTCTAACTCTATCTAAACTCAATATCCTAGATATCATCAAAGTATGCCAAGCTCAGTTGCGCGGGCTTGTAACCTGAGTAGGGGCACTGCCGCGGTGGGACATTGTATCCATTCCCGCGTGCCGAGCCAGCTATGGCTCTCTATTGGCCTACCCTTTCCAAGCCGAGTCGATCCATACAAGCCGGGCGAAGGTTTGCACCGCTCGGGTCCTAGGGTTGAGGGGCCGATGTTAGACTAGCTTCACATAGCAACGAAAACCTCCCACTCCAACGGTGGAAGAATAACGGCCAAGGCCCCTTGGGTCCATCATGTCCTAATGGACGAGCCTACCGAACCACCACCTTTAAAAATATAGGGAAAAGATCTTAGTTTCTGAATAAAGATTCCAATAATGAATAAACTTATCTATTTATTATATCGCCTCATGTTCAATATAATTGGTTAAGACGTTAGGAGATTTCTAGCTCAAGTATTGAAATTCACTTGTTCAAATCTCATCAATTACGTGTAAATTATTATGAGTTATGGCTATTTAAACAAGTCAAATATCTTGACTCAACCGGTTCGTAGAATTTACATGGTGTTTCGTAATCCTCTAGATAATCAAATCTATGTGCTCGTGCTCCCTAAGTATACAAATTAAAAGGGTAACGCTCACTTTACAGTTCAATCATTGTTCGCACTCTGTTGCTTCTAGGGATGAAATTGTCAAACCCGTACAAACTTCAATTGAACACGCAAAGTGGAATTGACTTTGTGACTTGAATGACTACATAAGACGAAGTGACATCTGGACGTGACATTAATACCAAGGAATTGAATTTAACTATCGGAGCGTAGATAAAAAAATATGGGCAGTCTTCCGTTGTTGACATTCGGCGTAGTCTTCCTATATTGCTATTAAATCACGGGCTGAGAACCTATAAAATTATGAGCTAATTTTTAAAAACTTGTTACTCTTGATAGGTCTATTGAACGGCCGAGATTTATTCCTTATTTTTCTTCTTTCTTCTTTCTCTCTCTCTTTCCTTTTTTGCCCGTCCCTTCCGAAGGGACACACATCCCATACACACATGACTCTCTCCCTCCCTCCCTCCTCGAATTTGGCCCGTGACATTAGATCTTAGGTTCTTCCACTAAGCCTATTGCTCGTATCCGGACTGTGAAAGCTCTTTTAGCCTACGATGGGGGAAGATAGTCTTTGTGGGAAGGTACGGGGAGCAAGTCCTTTTTTTGTGAATTCTGTGAGCGACGTAATCTATGCGGTAGCTAATCAAGAATATGATAGTATATGGTCTATTTTTTTTTAAAGCAAAGGGGACTTCAACGGGGAAAATTGTCCACAAAATTTAAACCTATTGTACAATGTCCAATTCAGTCCTAAACTTTTTAATTGTGTCCATTTAGTCCCAAACCTATTGTACGGCGGTCAATTCAGCCATAAATCTTTCAATTGTGTCAATTTATTTCTAAACCTTTTAAAATTTAATAATATATTCCTCAATATTTCAATGAATTGCCAATATAATCCTTTCAATTAATTTTGACTAGAAATTGCTATAGCCGATGAGGGCTTTACGAGCCCTTGCCCAGACCCTCAACCGCCAGAGAGGGCTTCATAACCCTGGCCTTAGGGCTAGCAGAGTTCACTGGTCCTCGACAGCCACCAGCCTTGTGAAGAGAAAAAGAAAAGAAAAATAAGTAAATGTATACATGATTATGAAAATTTTTTAAAAATTATTCACGTCGGCACTTGCCACGTCACGTTGGACTATTAGCATTGACTAAACGTCACGCCGGCGATTTTCGAGCAAAATTAGCTTAAAGGACTATATTGGTAATTCGGTGAAAGGTTTATGACTAAAATGGCAAATCACCAAAATGTTTAGGACTAAATTGGGGATAAGAACACTGCAAGTACCATAATTTTTGTACATCACTCACTTGAGTGCTATAACTTTTTTTTTCTCCTCATTTGAGTGCCACATTTTTTAAAAATCGTTCACTTGAGTGCCATCGGCGATTTATCAAGCAAGAAAATCCAACGTGACATTAATTTATTATAAAACATCCAACGTGGCTAGTCGGCAAGACGAAATCAGCAAATGAGAAGTTAAACGGCATGCCCTAATTCAATTTAAGAAAATTGGGGCAAAATGCCGTCCAAATTGAAAAAGTTGGTGAACCACCCTAACTCTACTTCCAACCCGAAATCGGGGTTCCCAGAGCAAGCGAGGGAGAGGGAGAGGGTCATTCGTGGGTGAGGAACCCTACCTCGATGAGAGATTCTCTCACGCATTCGCTCTTAATTAGGAGTCACCATCGCCGTCTCTTTATTTCATCCACCAACGGATTTTGGGCTCTCAAAGGAAGCACAAGGACAGAGAAGAGAGAGAGAGAGCGACAATGGATGACGGAGGAGGAGCGGCGTCGAAGTCACCAGATTATATTCTCTAGCCGAAGCAAGTGAAAACAGAGCGAGAGTAAGAGAGAGAGAGAGAGAGAGAGAGAGAGAGAGAGAGAGAGAGAGAGAGAGAGAGTTTTCCTTAAAAAAACATCGTCGTTTTGTTAGTTTTTGCCATATAGGACGAACAGTTTTTCACGTGGAACTTCAATTTCTTCTAAAATGCCAGGTCATATTCAAAAATATGATTTAAAATGCCACATAGGATGAATTGCCAGAGTAGGCATTTAAGTAAAAGATTTTACACCAATGTGGCATTCAAGCGAGAGAAAAAAGTTATGACATTTCTAATATTTTTATCCCGATTAAATTTGCATAATTAAAAGATTTAGGATCGAATTGACAAATTGTCAAAATGTTTAGGATTAAATTGGCATAATTGAAAGGTTCGGGACTTTATTGGCCGTCGTACAATTGGTCTATGACTTTTTTGATAATTTTCCCGACCTCAATGTATTAGAATTTTCCTCTTGCTAGTCGCTCATAAGCGACTATAATGAAGACACGCCTTGCAACTAGGGAGGAAACCCATATTGCTTGAGATATGAGTCTTTTGTGGAAACTACACTGCATCTTCTAAGAGTTTGTCCAATTGTTCATAGGAAATGGCTTGATTTTTTCCCACAACAATATTTAGAAGAATTCTTCTCAATGAGTTTGTCTCAATGTTTGAATTCAATCCTAAAGGATGACCGAATTGTCTTTGTAATTAGAGCATAACTTTTGTAATGAGTGTGGCTTTTTTTGGCAATGGAGAAACAAGTCACCTTTTCATAACAATTTTATTTTCCCTTCGAATCCGGTACAAGTAATTCGGTCACACACAAAGAAAATCATCAAGGCTTCATTTGTGAATAACTTGATGTTAAGTGGATCGGGAACTTATCCGATTTTGGTCAATTGGGATCTTTCACCTTTAGGGTGGATTAAACTGAATACTAGCAAGGCTTCTCAAGGCAATCCAAGACTTGCATGTGCAAAAGGATTATTCAGAAATGAATGGTTGATTGGCATGTTGATTTTGCCAGCTTCTTTGGCATATATTCGTCGACACAAGTAGGACTTTGGACATTGTGGTTGGGAATTAATTGTGCGAAACGACTGGTTTTCACAGAGATTGACTCTAATACCATCACTAATCTTGTTACTCTAGAGTTTATGGTTGATCATGCTGGCCCAGCTTTGTTTAATGATATCAAAAGACTATTAAACCCACACTTTGAGTTTAAAGTGTAACATAATTTTTGGGTCAGAAATCATCCTACTAACTAGCTTGCTAATCTCGAAATCGACAAGCACTTAAATAATAGGTTCTTTTCGATGCCTCAAAGAGAATTACTTCATGTTTTTTTAGGTGGTATATTAAGGATGGTTGGATCTCGACATTAATTTTTCGTATTCGGCTTTAGCCCCTTTTCACGCTTAAAAGGAAAAAAAAAAGTAGTCGAGAGAGTTTTTAAAGTATATTCCCTTTGTTGAGTTTTACTAATTAAGATAAGTAAGCCATATGACACCATGTCTGTATGCAAGTGTGAAACCCTGGCTCTCTCTAATTGCATCAGCCGGTCAATTGCTTGGCTAGCGAGTAGGATTGCAATTGTAGTGACCACTACCAATGAGGACAATCCTTGACTTGACTAATCAGAAGTTTCTGGGAACATGACTATAATATCCAATGAAGAGAATTAACAACTACAAGCACATCATGTTCACTCTATTCTCTTGTCTGCATCAATGACAGGTCTGTCTCTATGTATTTTAAGAAGACTAGGCTAATAATTGTATGTGCTTGTGTAATTCTAATCGAAGTCTGCAGTTAGAGAAGCCCTAATGGTGCAAGTTGAATATCGCCAACCAAACGATCGGTTTCTATGAAAGGGAACAAGATGCTACAAGAATCTGACACGACAAAACGCGGGGTCAATTACGAGAACATAATTTAATGAAGATGCTAAAAGGAAAAAAAAAGGGGGGGATCATAAGAAATATTTGAAAAGAAGTTTAACTTTCTCTAAAGTTTTGGCCTATGCTTGGTGATTTGCAAAAGATGCATACATACATACATACATATATAATCTCATTGCAACATATACGTTGTGCTTCACACCTTGGGCCCAGCATGAAGCATGCAAAATCAATAATTGTTGCTTTGCTTTATTTTAAAATCAATAATTGTTACTTCATCAATTATATATATATATATATATATAATTGATTAATTACAAAATAGGAAGGAAGTCTACGGATGACGAGTTCGTGGCGTGAAGAAGAGACATTGAAGGGGATGGTGCGAGGAACGTAATTTGGTTCAAGAAGGAAGCGCCGTTTGTTGAAGCAGCTTATTTTGAGGGAAGCAAAGCATCTTTTCTTGCTCCACATCATGGAAACCTCTCCTTCTCTCTCTCTCTCTCTCTCTCTCTCTCTCTCTCTCTCTCTACACACCGTTATCTCAGCCATAATACATGGAAGATCACATACCTTTCTCTTTATTTATGTATTTGTTTACTATTTTTATAACATATTTTTTGGCCGAAAATTAATTTTATAACATTGGGTGTGGAAACTTTTTGCCTTTCCAAGATGTGCACATATCGTCTCGGCCACTTGCATCGAGCAATACTCATTTGCCTTACTACCGGGCAAGGCCCCCAGATTCAAATCGAGTAGAAAACGATGCCCGTGTACCCACTTACCGTTCAAAAGCATGGTTTAAATGAATTGATTCTGTCAGAGAAAAAGATGTAGGCCGGGGTTCGTACCCAATTCGCTGTGAGAGCTTGGTAGCCCAACCAACTTCTTAGGGCATCATGTATCTATTTATTTATTTTTCTTGAGTACTTATATGGGTTTGCCAAGTGACCTATAAAGTGTGATGAGAACTAGGCGAGCAAGTTCTAGGGAGTTACAAGAAAACTGTTGGCAACTAACAAGATATATACTTTGGCAAGTGTTCCAGCGAATGCAACCTCCACCCCTTTCGTATACTTTAAGCCCCGGATTATACTATTTCTACTTCACAAGTCATCCATAAGAGAGAGAGTAGCTTCGGTGCCACTCAAGAGAACGTGTTCAGTGCAAGTAAGCAACTTCAGTCTCCAATATAATATCCCACAAGACAGAATGTACCAAATAATTCATCCGGTTTACATAATGCTAGCTGCAACACCCACCCTTCAAGTCAACCGTTGCACAGTTAGCTCTATCCATTGCCGAAGTAGGATTACAAAATTTGCATTGTACACGAAGTTATCTTCTACGGGCATGATGCGTCTACTGGTAGGTTATATAATATGTGTATCGTACATATATATGTTGCGACACCAACGGTGGTATTTACATGTGATCAACAATCTGTCGAGGACAAATGGCATGTAATTATACGTAGGCGACATTATGGCAGATTGTATTAGAACTAGATGAATGATACCCACGCTTATACTTTCACTGATCATAGAGATCCTATGCACTGAAGTGGTCTTTGTACTCCTCTCTTGGTAGATCTAGATTGAAGATAAGGTGTAGTTCCTTGCAGGATTTATCATATTTAGGTTCGTTTATTTCGCGGAACATGAATAGTTTAAAAAAATGTTTTTATTGTCTGTGAAAATATTTAGACATAAATTATTGTTGATATTTTCATATATTGACCAATTATTATAAGTGATAGTAGCAATTATATTAAGAAAAATGTTTTCCAAAATGTGTATTTTCCGCAAAACAAACAGACCCTTCATTACAAGGATAAATTATTTTTACGATCGTCCACATCTTAACATGCAAAAAACACTTCATTACTCCCACCTCGATCTTTCGCACCATTAATCATCAACATCGGTAATCATCACTAAATCCATTCTTAGCCACAAACATCACAGAATAATTGAATCTGGTGACCTGGTGAGAAACCCCAGAACTATCTAACAATCTCGAAACTTCGACATGACCCCCTTCAATGGATCTTGTGTTCTCGCATGATTGCATTAGTGCCAAGCCACAAAAATTTGATTGTGGATAATTAGTAAAAAGAAAATCATCTAATCATTGGGATTTGGTAGGAGTCAACGTGCAGAAGTCTTTATTTGTTGATATCTCTCTTTTTCGTTTTTTTATAAAGAGATGGAAACCAACAAGCGACATGTACACTGGCAGTGGCTGATCATTTCGCAAGGTGCTTGCAGCCTACTGAATCACTTCAGTTGACTTCTGAATAGAATTAGTCAAAATATAAACAAGTAAACGTTCACGAAATGCAGAATTCCATTTAAGAGTGCTTTGAGGTACATCCTGTCTCGATCTGACATGGGTTCTGGCATCATGGTATTGATCCATAATCAATATATCAAAGCCCAGAAACAGACTGGTCTTATTACCAGAGGCCCAAAGGGTCGCCACCACTTTCATCTCTTGTTAAGCCTTTGCATTATCTCCTACCTTTGATTTGTTTGATTACTAGCAAAGCCGATCAGCGGGCTTTTTGGAGTTGGCATGTTGGGCTCTGCAAGAGGGTTTTTCTTCGTTTTGAGTTGGCCTAAGTTATCGGAATGAAAAGTATTATACTCTCAATAGTTCTTCGAGCACTTTACTAATCTCACTGGGTTAAAATGGTCCCCAGTCTTGCAATACCAAGACACTTACGGTGTAGTGGTGCCTATGTACGAGATATTCACTCTTCTTTCGTTTTCTTTAATTTCTCCGGCCCAATCAATTGTCTTTTCTCGAATGAATCATTTGTTTCGCATTTGGAAGTCCAAAATTCTAATCCACAGATGGGGCAACACGATCAAAGATACATCCTTCCAATTTTACACAAAAGAGTCCCCATGGGCCGCCACCCTCGTTGTTAGCTCCGTCTCGTGAACAAGGTAAGATGCGAGCAAAATTTCAAATGAGTCACTCATTCACAGGATTGTCTGCGTCGATGGTGTTGTGTACCTAGCCCTTAAACACTTGCATTCACTCACTAAGATGAGGCAAGCGCTACGCACGCGGGCATTACTGTTTGGTTATGGATATAAAGAAGAAGAGTGATTATTTACAAAGCAAGTCGTTTTAAGAGATCTATTATATTTTTAGTCTGTAAAGAAAGAGTGTTTTAGCAAAAGTCAAAGTTAGATGAAAGTAACTTTCTTTCCGAAATAATATAAATACAGAGACATTGTATATTACTAAACAATATTAAAAAAAAATCTCAATCTTAATTGTTAGTAATAAATTCCATACAAAAGCAATTAATAATATTATTCGGATAAATCACAGTCACGTAATTAATGTTAAATGAGGAACAAAATTGTCATTATAAGTAGTTGAGATAATATTATGTTCGACATAATTGCGTGTTATTTAAAGTAGTCAAGATGGTGACAAGCAACAAGTCACTAACACTTATATTTTAGATGTTATAACAATTCGAATGCTCTTTTTCCTAAGTATATCAAATCTTCAGTCATGTATATTTTTCCTAGGCACTTTTTTTTTTTTGCACTATCCTTTACTCTTGCAATGTTTGTACATTGACAAATAAAGAGAACTCAGGGTTTGAGTTGCCTGCCCAGTCAACAAGGGAACAGACGAATTTTCCAGTTAAAAAATTGGAGGTCGCCTGTTCAATTTCAACAATTGCATGCAAATTACTTTAGATCATCAAGCTTGGAGGATGTTTCAAAGATCTCATATAGGTGCTTGTGCCTATCGGTTGTCAAAATTGCATCCATACAAACGTCCGTATAAAAGGTTTAAGACTTTTTCTGTAATTATTCCCGATTACACAAATTCATAAGTTTGAGCCCATAATTAGATTATTAAGGAGAAAACGAAATGGTTCTTTAAGAAGCCTCGTGCAATTCAAGAAGAAAGAAATAAAAAAAAATGGAAATGGGTGGCGCTTCGATTAAAAAGGACAAGAAACGAAAAGAGGGAAAGAGGGGATTTGTTTACTTAAGTAAACAAAGGTGGTCAAGAAACGGGGTCGTGGTCACGGGTCGTGCCGCAATTGACGTGGAAACGAGGTATGATTGGAATTAATAAATAGAATGGATAATCCGGTGTTGTTGTCCTTGACAAATCTATAAATAATCTCCTAAATTGATCTATTTAAACCATGATAATGAAAGATAAAGTGGGTATGGAGGACGTCTTCTACAGTTCGAAAGGCTAGGTATGCTTGCCATTATGTGGATATAGTCTTACCGGATATATGTGAATGTAACCATTTATGTATATCCAAGAGAAATCAAAGATTTGAATATTTCGTATTATTAAATAAGTATTAGATAAGTAAAAGGGCATGTGATAGCTCATGTCCTTTGGGAGAGAGAGATGGGTAAGTGAGAGAAGTAGAGGATATCAGGGAAAAGTATCTGAAAAGTCATAAACCTATCACATTGGTACTAATTTTAACTCTAAACTTTTTGACCTAGTGCTAATTTAGTCCTTCCGGTTAATTTTGACTCGAAAATCACTGATGTGGACGTCGATCGTCCTACGTTGTATGGCCAAAGTTAATGTGGACAATTTTGATAATATTTTTTTTTGAATTTTTTATATTAATGTTTTCGTTTTTCTTTTTTTTTTCTTTTCTTCTCTTGCTCTCTTATTTACTCTTTTTTTTACTATGACCGGCGAGGGTCGCCGGCCCCTTGCTAGCCCCTGGCAAGGGCTGCGACGCCCTCATCCAAGTCTAGGTGAGGCCATCGTAGCTGTGAGTAAAGCAACCTTCCAACTAACATTTAGAATACCCTAGTTTTCTGCAATCGAGTACTCATGGATTGTCAACATCGAGAAATTTTATAGAGAGAGAATACCGGGTCGCGAAGCTGGGGGTTTGTTATAGATGACCTTGAGCTTGGCAAGAGGGAGGAGAGCAGACTTGGAGGTGGCTTCTGAGAATAGCTGCTGCTTCCAATCGCACATGGCTTTCTTCTTGGCCCTATTCGACTCGATGAGTGAGTCCTTCTCGGCCCCGAGAGCCACGATGTACTTCTGTTGGTTCACCGACCGGGGGAGGGCTTGGGAACCCTCACTGGCCACGGTAAAAAACGAAAGAAGAAAAAAAAATCAATAAAAATTCTAAAAAGTATAATAAAAAATTGTCCACGTCAATGCTGACCGTGCCACGTAGGATGGCTGATGTCCACATCAGCTTTGCCGGATGGGCTCAATTGGTAAAACATGAAAAAATTTATGACTCAATTGTACAATTGAAAGGTTCGGAATTGAATTGGCAAAAGTGCAATATCTATAATTTCTTTGGTAATTTTCTCAAATTACCGGGTAATGTTGTCCCTATAAACAAATAGGATTTATTATGATCTTTTAATGTTTTTGCGCAAATTCGTTTTGCTTACTCAAAATAAACAAGGTCAAAATCAAGGCAACTCGATCAAAGACACATATCTTTCGCTCATTTTGTAATTGGTTATAAAGCGAATCCAAAGCTAACAAGCCGAGTACTTTCTCAATATAACTTAGAATTTAAAAACATCAAGCGATGGACTAATTCGCTATTCGAAAGCAATTGATATAATAATAAGGTGATTCCTATCATGTCTAGTACTATCTTAACATAAATTGGAGATATTCTTATACTACTATACTTCAAATTCATTTTATTTTTCCCTAATAGATCAAATTGTTCGACCAAATCTTTTTTAGCTTTCTAATTTTTTTTGGGTCAATTTTGTTAGTTTTCTATAAAATGCTAGTGTTTGTCGTGCATGATGAGTTGTTCTTTGCGAGGGTGACGGTTTTGTAGGACTCCCATATTGGCAAAGCATGATTTGATGTTAAAATTATTATTATTAATGATGCTTTTGCTCTTGCTCGTCCTGGCAACCTGCAAGAAAAAAAAACAAAAAAATAAAATAAAACTAGGGTGCTATTGCTAATTACGAGAATCTCATGTCCTTATCAGAAAGTTTCGGGGAAATTTATGTTCAAACCGCGCTTTCTATCTTTAGGAGCATATGTCCTGTCATATCCACACATATGGTCAAGAGCAAGGGAAATTCGCTCATAAACATCTACGCCATTTCGGGAAGTTCCGGTTTATGTGATTATGGGTTTTTCCTATATATCTTCATGTTGAGTATTTTTTATTATTTATTTTTTTTTGTATAGACAAAAGAACCGTTATCAATATATATCGCTTCGGAAGATCGGTATTATTGTTTCGCTTTCTTTTAGGCTCCATTTGTTTCGCGAAAAATAAGTAATTTGGAAAGTATTTTTCCTAGTTATGGCAAAATTCCTATTGCTTAGGAAAACGATCTGGGGGAATTTATATTGATTGTCAAAATAATCTATGTCTGCATATTCTTTTATGCGGAAATTAATATTATTTTTTTCTAAAGCGACGTTTAATTTTCCGCGGGACGAGTAGAACCGCCCTCCAAATTGCTTCTCACTTGAAAAATGATCTCCAGAAACAACGGATTAATCCTCACAAGGCCATTGACTATCTGTATTAGATAACATAACATGCCTCATCTGTAAAATCTTGGAGTGAGAAATCTTAGGCAGTCGCAGAAAAAATGAGGAAAAATTACGTAAGTAGCGATTGATGGTTGCAGGTGACTAAGGTTCCTGTAATTCTCTATCGTTGCCCAGTCATGGTAACGAAAATTCGGCGATAAAATGAACTCCCTCGATCATATTCTTCGTCGCGTGATTCCGATTTCGGGACTTCAATTCTTGGTCATTTCGATGAATCTTACCAGTAACGAGGTGGATACTTGGAGATATCAGAACGCTATTGATTTAATTTGAGCTTACAAAGGAAGCGGCTGTGCTTTATTGATGCAATGAAGATGACACTGTAAGTCTCCTTTTACATAACAAAGATGGTGCTAAAGAAAGAGCACTTTCAAATGCTTTCGTTAACCCTGCTAGAATCGTTCGTTCTCTCTTCATTGTTTTTTTGTTTTCCGAGGTGGACAAAGAATAATTAGCTGTTAAAAAACGTGTCGGCGAGAAAAAGAATACCATCACCAGGAGGTCGCGAGCGACGATCGCGTTCCGATTCAGTGTGAAACTCAGTGAAGCACTGGGAAGGCATGGAGGAGAGGATCCCAGGAGCCATTGGCACCACCCGGGAAGTTGTTTTCATAGTGAAGCATCTGCTGCTCAGTGGGCCAAGCACATTCCATGCCCGTTTGATGATCATTTTGAGACATTGCCATGCTCATGGAGCTCACTTTCCAGCTCCTACTCGCCAACAATTCCGCGGAGCATTGATCCGTGTAGGGAGTGCTGATGCTCGTCCCGGCAGCCTCGGAAATTGGCCATGCCTGGGGCGTGAAGATGGTGTCGCTGACGGCGCCCTGGTCGAATAGGCCATTTTCCAGGACTGGGTTCATGTTGGTGTCCCAGGGAACTTCGAAGGATGGCTCGCTAGACCACATAGCAGTGCTTGTGATCGCCGCGCTTTGGCCGGGGTACTGAAATTGGATCTGCGCATGAACTGGCGCGACTTCGTGCTGCTCTTGATGGTCGTAGCTAGTTAAGCGTTCAGGATTTTGTCCCTCGGTCTGGAGGGACGCCGAGTTGCTGGGATCACCCTGTGCGGGATTGGCGAGCCTATTAGAGGCAGGAGCGCTCGGGGTGGACGAGACTCGGAGCTTGTTCGTGCTGGTCCTGCGAGACGAGTCCTCCATGACTTCCGGCTGGGCGGGCCGGTTGCTCAGGGGCGGAAGCATGTTCGGTGACTTCCCGTCAAACAGCCTCGCTTTCAACGCGCCCACAAGCCCTTCCGCCTCATTCCCATTCCCGCACATCTCGTCGAACGAGAACGGCACCAAGTTATCCGTGACGCAGCTGCCTCCGCTGCTGTTCCTGCCGCTCGAGTTTGGCTCGGACTCGGGCAGCTCGAAGTTGGTCCGAGCGTTGGCCCCGCGCAAGGCCCTGGCGGCCTCATCGTAGGCCCGCGCCGCATCCTCCGCCGTGTCGAAAGTCCCTAGCCAAAGCCTAACCTTTTGCAACGAGTCTTTGATCTCCGCCACCCACCGCCCCGATGGTCTCTGCCTCACTCCGACGAACTTATGGTGGCCTCGGGACGAGGACTTCTTCCGGCCCCGGAAACTTTCTCCCGGCATGCCCTTTTTTTCTTTTTCCTCGGCCGATCGGAAACCTTCTTTTTATAATGGAACTAGCCCGATTTTCATGGCGATTGATTTTTATAGGAGGCCCTCATGAATCTAGCATCTGCAGGACTAGAGAAATGGACAAGGAGGAACTGGCCAAGCTCTATGCGTTGGATTGATTGTGACATTACCATTGCAGGCTAACGTTGTTCATATCGACCCAAAAGCTAGAATGGAATAAGTACGCAACTGGTTATAATCACAACGTAAGCAGTTTAGAAACGTCTATACACAATCAGACACAATTTGGCACTTCTTTAATATAATCTGTGCGTGTGGACTGGGCAATATTTCCAAAAGTTGAGACACTTGATGTCTCTTTGTGGATTACCTATTCGAAGGAAACAATTTCCGTCCCTATCAATTGGAGACAATCTACGTGACGAATTTTTTGCATTGACAATACATGCGCTGCAAGATACCAACTAGATTTGCACATACGTGTCGGTTTTATTTCCGCCACATGCACGGCACGGTATTTCCGTGACGGTAATGGCGTGGGATTATATCCGGTTTGGAGTGAAATTTCTACTTCTAAACTTCGATTAGTTGAATCGACCGCAACTAATGGAGGCGAAATCAACGGTGGACGGCAAGGTAACGGCACAAATCCGATGAGTGAAGATGGTTACCTTCATTTGGAGCGAGGGCATTCTTATTACTTCTGTAATTCACTGGGCAAACACGAACTTGGTTGGGGTAAGAAGATTCGGTCACAAATTAGGCCCTTAAGACATCAATTTGTCTTCAATTTTCGAATTTGTCAGCACTGATCGAATTGAGTCGTCATATTGTTTCGATTCATGTTAAAAGTTTAAGAATAGGAGCTGCCGATTTTAGACTAAGCTCCTAATTAACATCTGCGTTCCATATAGAATCCTAGCGATGACACGAATTGGGAATTTAGGATGAGAGAGGATCAAGCAGAGAGAATACCTAGGGCGCTGTCCGTCTTTTAGTCATCATGTCTTGACGAATTTGGTTAAATCCTAGAGTACAATATCTCATCGTTTGTGCAAGGAATTGTTTTCAATTTGTAGAAAACTACGACACCGCAAAGAGAATATGGTTTGATCGATACTCGAGTACAATAGCAATTTCCGCTAGATTTTCTCCCGGGAAAAGCTGATCTTATCCATAAAAAACCAAGCATCATATCATTCAGAGCGACCAACTAATCGTCCTCTCTTTCGAATTACACAGCTACTACCTTCTTGTTCATTACAGTCGGTCCATTTGTACCCAGCATCTTAAACCACAGAATTACCCTCCATACCTCGA